>CM031376.1:16085007-16614887 GCA_018208015.1 Medicago ruthenica
GCCACCACCATGAAAGAATATGATAACAGGGAAGATATGTTGTGGTGGTGGAGGAAGGAATGAAGAGACGAAACCAAAGGTTGCATGTGGGATCCACAACGACGTCAGAGGAAGAGACGTCGTTGATGGATTTGGAATTAGGGTTGGGATGCATTTTCCAGTCAATGAAGCTGAGGAGGCGGCGGTTAATGGTACCATTGGAACGACTGCAGTGATGATCGCTAATTGGCGGAGAGGATTAAGTAGAGAAACTCACCTCCTGGAAGGCGTGTTTGTTTCATGAGGCAATGGTGGTTAGGACTCTAATTAAAGTTAAGTGCAGTGGTGAAGAGAGTGAGGATATGTGTGTTTGTGTTTGTGCTTTGTTGAGTAGAAGAGAGATCATGCATGCGTGCAATGTATTAAGTAGGGGCTGGACATAATTATGCTAACCGGATCGAATCCGTCCGAACCGGACAGCCCGTGAGTGTGCAGGTCGATTCTTTCGGATTAAAACGGGTTAAGCGGGTGCCTAAAAAAACCGTTTTCAAGAGGACTTGTATGGTCGGGAGCGGACTTGCAAGTTGACCCGTAAAAACACCGAAACTGACCGATCAGTGTAATAAATATACTAGTTTTTATCATTTTCCAATGACAGCTAGAGTATAGGACTGGACAAAATGCTTTTTTCTGCTTTTTTTATCATTACCAAAAGCAATATGACACTTGACTTCAACGTCCCCTTTATACTATTTTTTAATTCATACACTATTTTTTAATTATTAAACTCAAACCATATCACCTAACATTCACGTGTCTATTTTCTTGAGACAATTCACATCATCCCTAACCTCACTTGCATCTCTCTTTTCTCATGATCTATATCCCCTCACCTGCAAAATCGATTGAGGCCATTTTCAGCTATCCTCTACATATTTAAGGCCACCGTTTAAGCCTCAATTTTCACCACACAACTTCTATATAATCCCCTCTTAGAGTCTCTTCGCTCACAAATACAACCCTTCATTTTTGAGTATCTTTCATCTTTGATCTTGCTACGTTTTTTTAGTTTCTTTCTGATCTTAAAAGGTTTATCTTTCATATCTCGAAACCCGTCAAAGCCGGTCCGATAAAACCGTCACCCGAAGAACCCGCCACCCGATCTAACCGTTGAAGAAAACGGACGGCGATGGTTTCCCATTTTTCACCCGCGGTTGTCCAACGGACTGGGATTTTCGGACCGATTTCCGACCGAACCCGGCCGTTGTCCACCCCTAGTATTAAGGGAAAGAACATGAAGAGAGGAAACGAAGTATGACCTTGAATTGATTTAAATCTACCCACTTTAGGTTCACCACTCGTTATAGTCCAATGATATATGTAAGTGCCTATTCTTTTTAAGTATTGAAAGAGAATTCATTAATGCTTTTGAATGAATCTAACAATTAAAATTTATAGGCATAATATTAGTGAGTCACTATTGTAAGTATTACTCATTTTTCAATTTAAATTATTTACAGGTGTTTATATGGGAGATATACAACGGGAGACGTTTTGAAAGGAAAAAAAAAAACGTATAAAAGTTGATTTCAATTAATCAACCATTGTTGTCAAAATCATGACTTTAAATCCTAAAATTTAGGATTTTACGACTTTACTCATCTTCATGGATTGAAAATCCATTGCATAATCCAATAACAGGTAAAATCCTAGTAAAATTGCATAAAATCATGAAATCCCTGCAAAATCGCAGGTTTTTACAGGATTTTGAAGGATTCTCGGAATTTTTTTATACATGTCAATTTTGACCTAATTTGCATAAAAATGCACTTTCACTGACATCTAGGCTTTAGTAATTTATGTATAAGTATTTTTTAACTTGAAAATTTGAGTCTTTTTTGACTATATGCAATTTATAACATATATTTAAAATTATTTTTGTTTTGGTAGAATCCATCGATTTTGATTGTGATTTTACGATTTTTGATTTTGCTATCCTATATCAATTAAGTAGTTGAGCAAAATCTTTCGATTACGATATTACGATTTTCAATTTTGCTCTTCCTTTTCTGTCTGAAGCAAAATCCCGATTTTAACAACCTTATAATCAACAATAAGATAAGACATGGCGGTCGTTTTGAAAAATCTTGGACGTATAAATATTTACTCTGACTCGTTGATAGCTATCAAGTTGGTCAAACACAGATTCCCTCTAACTCATCCTCATCGTACTCTTGTAGAGAACATACATCAGGTTCATCAACAATCTTGCGATTGGTTGATTGGAATCATGTTTTAAGAGAAGCAAATCAAGTGGCAGACCTATTGACGAAACATGGGTTATCTTTAGATATTGTTGATGTAAAAAAAGGGGTTAATACCGCTTCTGGTCCCTGTAATATGAGCGAATTCCGGTTGTAGTCCTGTAAAAAAAATTAGATTCTATCCCTATCATTTCAGATTCTTCCACTATTGGTCCCTCACTTGGGCTTATCAGCAGAATCTACTGACGTGTCCAGCTGATTGTGTAATTATTTTAGTTTTTGATTTTTTTTAATTAAATAAAATGCCACATGGGTAATTGTTATTTGATTTTAAATTTAACTAAAAACAAAAATAAATATAACCAATTAAAATTGTTTTCCTCCTCCTCCTCCTCCTCCTCCTCCTCCTCCTTCTTCTTCTTCTTCTTCTTCTTCTTCTTCTTCTTCTTCTTCTTCTTCTTCTTCTTCTCTCTCCTTCTTCTTCTTCTTCTTCTATTTCTCCTTATCGCTATTGTTTGTTCCTTTGTTAGGGGTTAGATGCAGTTTCTAATGGGTGGAAGTAAGAACTCGAGTGTTGACAACTCAAATGGAGGA
Source organism: Medicago ruthenica (assembly GCA_018208015.1). NCBI lineage: Eukaryota > Viridiplantae > Streptophyta > Magnoliopsida > Fabales > Fabaceae > Medicago > Medicago ruthenica. The sequence continues at coordinate 16,087,845 of CM031376.1, forward strand.
AATCTTCCACTTCCAGTTTGTGGGTGTAATGCAGTGATGAAGATGTGGGTATCAAACACTGTTGAGAAGCCTAAGAGAAGATTCTGGAGATGTAGAAATTCGAACATGAATGATGTGGAAAGTTGTGAACTTTTCATATGGGATGACGAATTGGATATGTTCTTTGCGAGAAATGGATTTTCCCCAAAGAATGATAATGCTAGTTTCAATCTTGGCTGCAATCAGTGTGATATGACTACAGAATTTCTGAAAAAATTTGGGAAAGATTTTGGGAAAGAATGTGGACAAGAAATAGGCAAGGAGCTTCAGTCGAAGAAGGTAATGAAGATGAAGCAGAAATTTGAGGCTGAGAAGAATAAGAGGAATTGGTTGTTCATGGCATTGCTACTTTCTTGGGTGTTTTTTGGCAATTGCATTTAAATTAGCTTAATGTCAATCTGGTTCAATTGTTGAACAAATTGACTTTGTAGGTTGATGTAATTCTTGAGAATTAGAAATTTTTGTGATTATGTAATGCTTTGTAATATCAAGTTAAACTTCTGTTTTATGTAATTTCAAGTTAACTTTCATCAATCAAGTTAAACTTTTCTAAATTCAAATTGTTATGAATATTGGATTGTTGGATTCAAATATAGCATACTATTTGATTGTTGGATTGATTATAGCATAACATTGGATTGATTATAGTGTTAGTTTGTTAATTCAAGTTTGTTAGTGATGTAATCATGTTTAGTTGGTTAATCACATTAGATTTTTGTTTGTTATTGATTAGTTACAAGTTCCGTAGAATTTAGCTAAAGTTCTGAGGTTTCAGAGTCTGAGGTTGCTTCAAGCAATCTAGCATATAGCATAATACTGCATATGTATCATTACAAAATAAAGTACTTAAAGTGCATATGTATCATTACAACTTAAAGCACATAAAGCGCACTTAGTAGACTACAAAACAGAATAGGACAATTCTAGTTTCAAAAAAGAGTACATCAAGTTCACATCATAGACCCAAACACTGTCAATACATAAGACACAACACAGTCAATACAACTATTGTGTAGATAAATCCCCCTAAGACTTCATTGCCTTAAGACATAAACCAAGTTTTGCAGTTGCAGTTGCATTAACAGCTGCAGTTGCAGGAACATTATCAGCATCCTTTAGTTATGCCCACTGAATGGTCTCTCCTCATATCATTCATAATTTGATTAATGTTGAGCTTGTCAGATGATTGTAGTTTCTTGATGACAGCTTTGGATACCCACTTGGAAGTAGCAGACTTGTTATTTAAAACCCTTGGACATGAGTGATCCCCTATCCACGTTTAAGTTGGTATGTGTGTCTGTCCCCCACTTTACTACACAAAGCTAAAAACCTACAATTGCCCCTGCACACTACCCTCACCCTTTGTTTATCATTTTCACAAACTTAAGTTGGTAACCATTTAAAACAGTCCATTCAGTAATAGCATCTTTAAATCTTGCAGAGAGTTAAACTCCATACCCAACTTGAACTGATAGCTCTTGCTCAATTGTTCCTTCCTAAATTTCTCATACTTTGTACCCTTTTCATCATCTGAAGCATCAGGATCAGAACTGCCCAATTCATCAGACACATACTCATCTTCCTCATCAAGCCTACTTGTAGACCCACGTGTACATGAAACTGGAAATTTCACTTTCAACTTACCAGCACCAACATTCTTCTTACCTGGAGACTTGTTAGCAACAGTCTTCAACCTATAAGATTGCCCTCCTATCTCAATCCTATTTGTTCCATTTGCAGGTCTTTCAACTTCAATAACACCAAACCCACCATCCAAACCCATCGCTCTCTCCTCTTCACTATCATCAAACCTTATCCCTCTGGCTTCATCCTCACTACTGTTATCCTCACCATTGTCATCAGCTTCATTCATTCTAATACACTTAGGTTCAGATACCTTCTCACTGTTACTACTCACATTGTGCTCAACATATATGTGTGCATCCTCTTTTGTCCTCATTGCATGCGACCCAACAGCTTTAATATCATCATCAAGTAAGACATGCTTGAAACCCTCATCTACTCCCTCTATCTTCCTCCACAACCTAAATGTAGATTTAGCATAATTCCATCCCAACACCAAACCTACAGCTTCAAAATAACTCCATAAATTTTCATCTTGTACAGTAATCACAGTTTGCAACCCACCCCTGTAGAACATTGTTTTCTCTCGTACAAACTCACCACCATGGTGAAAAACTACATTGAATAGTCCCATCTCTGTAAACAAAACAAAAAGGAAAGAAATCATGACCGTTTGTTTTGAAAATAAAAAAAAAGTGGTAAGAAACGTACCTTGAAACTTGCTTTGCTTCACTGTATTCAATCGAGTTCGACCGGACTAGAAGAAGAATAACAATTATCGTTTTCTGGGTTTTCCGGCCGTTCGTTTTGGAGAAGAAGAAGAAGAAGAAGAATGGACGGGAAGACTGGGTTTTGCAGCCGTTCGTTTTGGAGAAGCCGTTTTGGAGAAGAAGAAGAACGGACGGGAAGAAGAAGATAATGGAATTTGAATGGACTAAAAGTGGAACTAGGTTTTGTCTTAGTAATTTAATTTTCTGATTTTCTAATTTAAAATAAATGGGTTATAATATAAATAACCATGTGGCATTTTATTTAATTAAAAAAATCAAAAACTAAAATAATTACACAGTCAGCTGGACACGTCAGTAGATTCTGCTGACAAGTCCAAGTGAGGGACCAATAGTGGAAGAATCTGAAATGATAGGGATAGAATCTAAATTTTTTTTACAGGGACTAAAACTGGAATTCGCTCATATTACAAGGACCAAAAGCGGTATTAACCCAAAAAAAATATTTGTTCCTAGTTTTGTTTCTTTTCCTTTGTTGGCCGACATGCTTTGTTTGCCTTTGTTGTTTGTAATTAATTGCTCTCAAATATTAAGACTTATATTATGTTGTTCATAATTATTAGTATAATAGTATATTCTGTCAAAAAAAAAAATTATTATTATTATTGTTAGTATAATAGTGTCATGTCATGTAAGCACAACCCAGTTCATAGCTGCAAATACAATAACAGTAGAGACCAGAGTTCGAACGTCAGACTTCTCACATTTTCATATTTAAAATATGTGAGTTCCGACAAAAAAAAGGTCACCTGACCATTGCACCCTCGCCATATCCGTCCTTGAAAAATTGAGTTTATTATAGGATGATATAAGTAAGAAAGTTTGTTGTACCATTATTATGAAAACGTACGAAGACCGAAAAGTTTGTTGTGCCATTATGTGGTCTTTTTTTTTTTTTGTGAACAAAAGGAAAACGTGTCCTTATTATTGTGTTTTGTTTTCTTAGACTTTTCTTTATACAGGTTTTTTTTTGGATTTTGATGATGAGGTTAGAAAATTGTTCAATAGGACTTTTCAATTGTTCACATGTGACATTTTCCTCAAAAATCCTAAAAATGACCATTTTAGAAGTTTCGAACTGATTATATCTGACTGTAACTTTCATTCGCTCTAGTTCAGATGTTACGATCCAATTTGCTTTTATATACATGGGCGGATCTGTTCAAGGCTGAGTGTGGCTATAGCCAGTAGCCACACCAGCCCAGCCAATATTTTTTTAACAATAATAAAAAAATGAAAAATTAATGTTTTGGTGTGGGAAAAATTAATTAAAAAATGCTCGGTATAATGATGAGAGTAGGGGGCGCAACTATCATATTTCCAGCCAGCACACTTCATGTCCTTGTGTTACATCTCTCACCATTGATTCAATGTCGTTTCTTATTTCTAGGTTCATCTATTCAATGTCCTTTCTCTTTCTTTTTTATTTGAATTTGAATCTTATTTCAAAATTCTATTCAATGTCCTTTCTCTTTCAAGATTTGGCAGGAATAATGGTAGCCTCGACGATAACAAGTCAGTCCTCCACGTAACTTCTAAGTTCGAAGGGGGAGAACCTATACATTTTATGTCTCAAAAAGGATAGCGGACACCCTAGTTGGGTCATATTCACACTGTCATGTTCACACTCATTACCATACAACAGAAATACTCGATTCTGTTTTCGTTTCTTGGACGCATGATATGATAAAGGGAGTTATCCCTCAAGGCCCCTATGATTATAAAGGAGCCAAATGGCCAAGAATCAGTTACTATACAAGATGGATCCTCTACATTATCTACACAGCTATTCTATTTGGATGAGAGTCATCCCGTCTTCATATTGCTAAGTTCGGACGATCTTCCCCGACATCTTCATATTTCTTAGTCTTGAAGTTATCCCTCGACACTATGTGCATTCATTCAGATTCCACTCACATCTTTTCAGCTTCAATGAGAGACTTACAACATTATTTCTGACACGATCATCATATCACAAAGTCTAGATAATCAGAACTGGCAATCTTATTATTAAGTCTATATTTGATTGACAGATTATTGAGGTTAGCCGTACTCGCCATCTAGCCCTTCAACGCAGATTATGGTTTCCTAACATCTCATTATACGGAATCATTCTCTCCGACATCATATCGTTCAAACCGGATTACCATCTTTGGCATCATATTATTAGGACTGGATTATCTTTTCTAACATCTCATTCAGCTTGAAGGACATGCTCCCCGACAGCTCATGAGTGTGTCCTTCTCTTATGATGAAGATGAGCAGTGTCAATGCCCAATGCCAACACCTCTCATCCTCGTAAGGGGCAGTGGTAAAGCTAACATATGAATGTGCGTTTGTTCACTTTCGTTTCAGGTAAACATGAATAGCTCAACACTCCTAGCTGGCACAATCCCGCGCTACAATGGAGCAAGGATAGCACAACACTCCTAGCCGGCACAATCTTGCGCTACAATGGAGCAAGGAAAGCTCAACACTCCTAGCAGGCACGATCCCTCGAAAGCGAAAGGGGTGCTCAGCAAGGATGGAAGAGTCCAAGAAAGGAAAGAACCTTCACAAGCCTAAAGCGGCCATGGCATACCCACTGATGGGACTAGCCACCCCACTGATGGTGTCTCGCCCCTCAAACGCCCTCTTAAGGGGGGGACACTGCGCCTTGGCCGGTCATGTTCCCTCGAGCACTAAAGAAAGCGCAAAGTAGTTAAAGCAAGGCGGGCAAATGCCAAAGTACAACCACCAAGTCCTACACTTCCACGCCCGGTGGTATACAAATAGGGTGTGGCGCACGGAAAATTTGGTACACCTTAGTTTTCTTTCATTGCCTTTACATATATTCATACTTTAGCATCCCGCTAACCTTGCAGGTATAGCCGGTCACAAGTACTTCTCCTCTCTGCATGACTTATGGCGTCCTGAGAGCGCCTCGCATGATTAAGCCATTATGCCATAAAGGGATCAACGGCTTGGGGGGCAACTGTTATGGACCGGCCAGAAGGCCAAATCCACTTAGCAAGGCCTAATTACATGGGAAGGCCCAATAAGGCTCCAAGCCCATTACATCCCCTCATGCCTATATAAGGGGGGCTCCACCACAAATCCAGGTAAGTTCATTCTATCCCAAAAACCTCACATTCTCCTTGTTTCCCACTTGACTTGGGCGTCAGAACGCATGTGCAAGTACCACCCCCTTCCGTCTCATCGGCAACGGGGTTTCTTCCATGGATTCCGGCGAGGTCTTCAACAACAAAGCATCTTCTACTTCAATCAGTCGCCAATGTGAGATGATCTATCTTACTCAAAATAATCCCTTTATCGGACAACAATATGACGGTGATAAAGCAAGTTTAATGTTGGTCGATATGACATTTACAACGATAATATGGAGGGGAGAGGGGGGGGGAGGGGGGGTGTTTCTTCGCACGGAAACCTTGTTTGAAAATTTTCTTGAAACACAAGTTTGACTATTGAAAATTAACAATTGCTACATTGTAAACAATGACAATGATAATTCAAATTTGAACGGGTAATTGATACTTTAATTATTATTACCTAACCAATTATTATTACACAATAAAGGTGCAAAACTTGTTCAATCTCAAGCCAAACCTAAATGTTTGAAAATAAAGACTATCTCAAAAACGAATAGAATTTGATATATGATGATTAAATTGAGAAATTAATATCAATAATGCAAAGTGATCGAAATATAAAATTATGTTTGCAAAACTTGTTGAAAATATGAGTTTCAGATAATTCAATCATTTAAAAAACATCAATTAACCTAATCAACAATTAACATATATCAATATGTAAATTGCAAGAAATAAAGAGAATGGAGAAGAAAACACCGATGTATAGAGGTTCCCTCAATCGTCCTTGCTATGGAAAACACCCTCTCTTCCTCGAGAAAAATCCCTATGGTCTTCCACTAGTATGTTGAAAAATCCCTAGTGTCATATTACAAAGATTGCTTCAATTTACGAATCCAACTCATACACATGTTGAAAATCTTGATTCGAATCAATAGTGTAAAATTGAAATTTGAGTTGCCATGAAAATTGAATCGATACCCATGAACTCTAATTCGAATTAGTGGTTTCCAAATGAAGATTGATTTGAATCATCATAAATTTGATTCGAATCACAACTCCATAGAGGAAAATGATTTGAATCAAAAAGCTTATTATGAAAAATGATTTGATTCATTTGACTCTTTAAGTCAAATGTTCGAATCAATCAAGCAGGATACAAACCCAAGAATAAATGGTAGAAAATGATTCGATTCAATTTATGAAAGACAAGGTGTGAATTGAATCAAAACATCAAAAAATGAGATTTTGAAAATAATTGATCACAAAACTTGTACGAGCGTGTAATCTAGAATGAACGGGTGCTGTGTAAAAACTAATGACATCAATCAAAACAAAACTAGGAAGATCTAAACAACTTAGTAATAAGCAACTTCATTTAAAATGCACGTCAAAGGTACAAAAATTCTATAAGAGCTGAATCTATCGGTGAAATGTTTGGATTATCACAACTATTTTTACAAGTATAGAATTGTCGGTGAGTTCAGGATATTTTCTGGGTACATCTTCAATTTGTTAAGTTGTTTAGCATTTTTAGTATTGTTTTTGTTGATAGATTCCACCTCTTTTTCCAATCTACCAATGGGTTAAGCCCTACAACACACAAGAAGGTATTTGAGTAATCCACATTTGAAATACCCATTGCATTTGGTCGACTCACATTAGACTCTTCATGGTCCCGGTTTCGCCTGTTTGGTAAAAACATCTTTCAATACCAATCACTTTTATCCATTGAACAAACGGTCGTCCAGCATTCTAAAGATTTGATGAGTAACCTTTTCACATATGTGCATTTTCATTGTTGTTTAATGATTGCAATTAGTCTAATGCATGATTAAACAAGGAGAAGTAAGATTATGGTTGAAAATGAAACATAACTTATTTCTATAAAAAAAATGTTTAGCCTGGGAAAATCCGCTCGGCGAGTCAGGCTCCACTTGAAAATTTTATTGAACCTAGAAAAACAGAATAAGTTCACAAAATTCACATGTTTTGTCATCAATTGACTCCAACTAAAATGTGATTCCATTCCTGAAATTGTTTTATCAATGTTTATTAGAATTTTAATTTAGATGTATTTATTATGAATAGGCCCGGTCTTCCTGAGTTTAAACTTTGTTAGTCATGAGATTTGTTGTTTTTATTGCTCTGCATTGCAGTCTTTTTTCCTTCACCATTGTTTTATATTCAGCAGGGTTTTCTTGGTAAAGTTTTTAACGATGTGATTATTGTTTAATCTCTTGAGTGTTATCTTGGGTTTTGGTCTACTCCCCCAAGTGTTTTTTTATCATTTTCTTTTATTTTAATAAATTGTTTAGGGAGCGACAAATGATATTTAGTAGTTTTATGGTGCCAACATAGTTCGAATGTCAAAGTTGTCAGATGATATGTAACATCCATACTAAATTGTCTAGAATATTCAGTATGTGTATTAAAATTATTACTGGATACATTAAAATTTACAACATAAAATTTCATCTGAATGAACTAAATTAATATAGACTTATACATCTGATAAAAGTACCAATTGGCAAGTATAATCCATAACTCGTATCAAAATACTACTACACTAACTGGCGAGTACATGAAGTAAAATCCTTGTCTGAATAATAGTGTGCTAACTATCGAGTACACAATACACAAGATGATACGACTGATGGTCTAGTTCAAGACGTATATCCGTAGTCATCCAGCTTTTCCTCTGCTTGCTCACGTCGTGAACTCTTCCGCTTGCGAACAACCTGCTTATCTAAAAATAAATAAAGGGATTGGGGTGAGACAGGATGTCTCAGTGAGTTCCACCTATCCTAGGTTGTAGGCGATCTCGAGGATCATATGATCGCCATCTGTCTCTACATATCCCTAAAGTAGGGTTTGCTGCTGTATGCACATCATAGAGATCAGAGGGGAAACTAGGATCGCTAACTGTATATAATCATATTCCTTTATCATAATCATATTCATCTTGTTTTCATTCTTAAGTTAGAGGTTGAAGGAGAGAAAAACACAAGAAGGGGGGTTGAATTGTGTTAGCTTTTTCTTCTCTTTAACTAAGATCAAGGTTCAGCTTCTGATAGAGTTCAGAATCTGAAGTAATGTTCAGAGTCAAATGCAGCGGATATAAAAGTGATAGAGAGAGAGAGAGAGAGAGAGAGAGAGAGAGAAGAGAAAGACACAAAGCAATTATCCTGGTTCCTTCCACAATCCGGAAGTAGTCCAGTCCCCTTGTCACTTACAAGAGATTTTCCCTATAATCACAAAGATTACAAATGCTCAAGCACACAAGCAAGAGACTTCCAATGCTCAAGCACACAAGCAAGAGACTTCTTACAAACAAAGATTACAAAGAAAAAATGTTTTATCGAACACTTGATATATAATAAGAGGTGTTCACAAAATACAACACAGTTCAGACTCTAGAACTTAAGAATTTCTAAGATATAAAAGTTGTTAAGAAATTCTAAGAGTTTGATGCGAAATTCAATTTGACAGAGTTTTAGCACTTTTAAAATATTGTAGAGTCTTGTTAATTTCTTCAAGTCTTCAATCCTTTATATAGAGGTTGAAAAGAGACTTTGAAGATAGTGCCAACACATCATAGAGTCGTTAGAGAAGCTTGATCATTCACCAATGATTTGTTGCTTGATTTGGTTAATGTCCTATGAAGAAATGAATTTGAATCATTTCCTTTATATGGAATGAACCATTCTTTTCCAAGGAGACACAATATGCAGCAACGTACATAAGCACATGGGAATGTTGCAGGTACGGTTTGTATTATGTCCTTTCCTGAAAGTGACATCCATTGACTTCTGAAACTTCAAAGCCACCATGTTTGAACTTGCAGATGCTTCAGTAATAACCATATTCAGCTTTCCTGTGCCTGGCTTCCAGAGAATATGACTATCAGAGTCTGGGTTTTCAGCTTCTGGGGTTGCCTTCAGAGTCTGGAAGTCCTTCAGAGTCTGACCACCACAGTCTGAGTCTTCAGCTTCTAATCTTCAGATTCTGACTTGGAACTTAGCGTCTCTTGAAAATTCCTTGCTCCTTATTTGTTCTTTCAGAACCAATACATGATTGAATCAATATAAATTTTTGTCTATGGTCCTGCACACTTGAACAAATATTAGCCTATCCAATTGATCTTTTAATACCTTGTTATCATCAAAACTCAAGAGGCATTGTTAAAACTTATTTTGTTCCAACAATCTCCCCCTTTTTGATGATGACAAACATACGTATTAATAGACAATTGTTATTAATCTAATTAACAAGTTAACTTTAGGGTCTGAGATTTGTAAGCTCCCCCTAAGCTATATCCAAGTTAATTAAATTCATTTTAAGCTCTTGAAAACTTATAAATAGGATTGCGCTTAAAAAAAACGTCACTCGGAAGCATATTAGCATTAAATCCAGAGGCTAAGAGATGAGAAAAAGGTTCTCCTAAGTCAATTTTAATTATTATTGGACTCAAAGCCTAAATACTCATGTCTTACTCCCCCTTTTGTCATCAACAAAAATGAGTAAGAAAAGATAAGGATAAAAACATGAATGCTACTATGACATATCAGACGTATAAGCATATCAGAGACAAAAGTTATATCAGAAGAAAAATTGTATCAGAATCAGAATATCAGAGGCAAGAACATCAGAGGCACAATTATATCAGAAACAAAAGCAAAAATTCATAAAAAAATATGGTCTGAATCTAAGGCTTTTGCTGTTTCTGCATCATCTCGATAAGAACATTGATGTAAGAGTTCATCTGATGTTGTTGCTTAGCCATATCTACCTGTGTCTTGGCCATCTCAGATTGCTCCTTGGCCATTTCTGCTCGCTTTGACACTAACTCTTCTTGCTTCCTGACTAATTCAGCTTGACTTACACTCAGATTCTTCTGTTCTTTCATTACTTCCAGAAGTTGAGATTCCAAAGCTGCTTGTCTTGCCTTCTGTTCTAACAAATTAGCTTTTATCTTGTCTGTGAATCTGATCATTTTTGGCTCTTCCAGATCCAGTCTCTTCAGAACCACCTTGTCAGGTTTGACAAAGAATTTGGAAATCCATGAAGCTTTAAGTCCAGATTTCAGAACCTCAGGCACTTCTTTAGGAATGTCCTCATAGAAGGCAGAGTCTGAAATCTGTCTTGAAATGTCCTTCTTCAGCTCCATAACTTCCATGCTTCTGATCACTTCCTTAAACCAGTTCTAAAGTGTTTCTTGCTAAGAAGCCACTGCTATGACTTGAAGACCGCCCAAGATAGAGTTCACTAGTTTCCTGAGATTCTCCCATTTATCAACATAGTTAACTAGCTGAATAGGCAAATGTCTTGATTCTAGGAGTTCTTCTAGACTATCAAAGATAACCTTGCACGCCACTTGCAGGTCAAGGTTATAGGTAAGAATAGGAAAAGGGTTAAGAGTTACAGGTTGGATGGAGGAAGATGGGATGTCTGTGATAACTTGCGCTGCAATATCAAAAAGTGGTTTTAATACTACTAGTGAAGCAGTGTTATCATCAGAGGCTTGGAAGGGTATAAAAGTGGTGATTTCTGGTTGGACTTCACCTTCTGATGCTTCAGTTATGATAACATCAGAGGTTGCAGGTTCAGATTCAAGTTTGGCAATGAAGGGGCAAAGCTTCTAAAGGTTGGTCTTATGATACTAAAGATGTATCTGAGACTATAGTTATTGTAGATGAAGAACTTTGGTTAGGTTGAGATTTGGAAGGGACAAAGGTGTCAGAGAAAAGGGCAGGTTTACTAATTTCTGAGATAACCTTCTTGTTAAATGCAACAGTAGCTTTTCCTGCAGCAATTTTAGCTAACTGTGCTTGCTCTTCTTCTGAAGGGTTGGTGATTCTGGGAAATATCAGAGGTTCTTCACCAGAAAGAACTGTTTGCATAGGTTTGATATCTAGTGTTTCATCAAAATCTGGTTAAGTTTGAGGTTTAGGGGAAGGTGTTTTGGTTTTCTTGAGACTGGAGTAATGTTGGCTCAGAGGTTGGCCATCTATGGGGGATTATGTGTGGTTTGGTGAATCTAAATTAATTGGGTTGGAAGGTGAGGAAGGTGCAAGATTACCTAACATAACTGATGAACCTCCAGCTTCTGATATAGCAGCTTCAGATGCACCAGCTTCCTGCTTGACCTTAGGATGAGAAGCCAAAACCTTCTGAGCTTCTCTGGCAGAAGTATTCCTCAAATTCTCAGCCAAGTCAATTACTTTCTCCATGGCCTTCCTCTTCTTGATCTGAACAGATTCAACAACAACTTCTTCTTCTTCCTCTTCAACTTCTTGAGGACTAGCTTCCTTTGATATGACCTCTTCTTTTCCTTCTGAGGCTTCTTGCTTGCCTCAGCTTTTGATCCCTTTTTAGATGCTCCCTTTCTTGTCCTGCTAGGGAGTACTACAGTGGGATCCAGATTAGCCACTTATGATAGAACTTCAGAAGTAGCGGGCTTTGAAGCAACAAATTTCTGCTTCTTTGCTGGCTTTTGAGGCTCAGACTCAGCTGCTTCTGGGTTAACTTTCCTCTTCCTTGGTATCTTCCAGGGTTGTTTAGGATGATCAGGTATCATCTCCCATTGGATTGTTATCCTTGTTTCCATGAAGTGCTGTAAGATGAAGTGTGCAAGTACTTCTGGAGGGTCTTCTCTCAAGATTGGTGTGAAGTAATCAATATAGGTTGTTTGATTTAAGCTTGACTGAAGGTCATGTTCAAAAGTAACCACCTCGTTCTTGGGAATGATCTTTATACTTCCTAGGACCAGATAGCACCTTGCCTTTGCATGTTCCTAGGTCTTCATCAGAACCTACTCCTACATGTTGCAGCTTTTGAACTAACTTTCCTTGATGAAAAATCTCAGAAAGTAGTCTGACATAAGGAACATTTCTCTTTCCCTTGATTCCATCCTTGATTGAAGTGCAGAGATAGTTGAATATGTAGGCAGAGAGATTAATAGGGTATTTATTGATTAAGAATGTCATGAAGTGCTTGTGGTCCCATGACATATAATTTGTAGCTCCTTCTCTGGGCATGAAGCACACAAGGATCATCTTGTATAGAACCCTGTGCTCATCCCTCATATATGAAGTCTTCTTAGAGGGTCTTCTATCATGCAGTATTGCCTTGATTCTGGCTACCCAATCACTTTTCTTTTCAGTTCCAGTCATGAACATACCATTCCTTCTGGCTCCAATCACCTTAGCTATTACAGACTCAGTGATGGTGATTCCAATACCCATCATTACAGACCTAATCTCAGTTTCTGTAAACTCCTTCAGATCCATCTCAGCCCTTGATTTCCCTTTCAGATTCTTATTCTCAGATACCTTCTAAAATTCTTCTCTTGCAGCAGCTTCCTTGTCATACACCTCAATTCTAACCCATAAATCTTTTACAAGTTCAGTGTAGGATGGACCATTTAACATCTCAAAGAATGGCATCCAGTTCTGAGTTTCTATAAAGTGCTTGACGTCGCATCCATTCAGACTTAGAGAGTTGAAATCCACTGAAGATTCTATAATCAGACTTTAATCATCTTTGCTCAAAGCCATTATCTTAGGCTTGATAAAAAGTAGTAGCTTCTGATTCGACAAAGATTTTGTGTTGAGAAGATGATGAAGTTCCAGCCATTTTATGAGGTTTTAGGGTTCTAGGAAGTTTTGAAAATTTGCAGGTTTTTCAGAGAGAGTACGAAAACTTAAAGTGTAAGTAGTGAAGTGAGAGAAGTGTGATTGTGAATAGGTGTTTTATTAAAAATCAGACTTTAGATATTAAGGCAAAAAGAATAACATTAAACACAAAAACACAATATTAACGACGTTGGGGGCGCGAGACACATTATTCAAAGCATTAACATCATTGCCCAACAGTTATGACTCAATAGTTACTAACCACGTTAGAAGTCTTTTTAGAAGCATTGTTTTATTAGTGGGACAGCTGTCAATAAAGCCGTTACAAACCATTTTTTTTGTCAATCTGGTTCAGTCCGGTTCTTTATTTCTGAACCGGTTTTCATCCAAACCCAGTTTTCCCTGCCTGAACCGTTTTTCCACCTGTATGGTTCATATGTGGATTGGTACAAAAATTATGGTTTATCTTAAATTAATTTTAAATATAAACAACCTTATTTATTAAAAAGCAAAAATAACGTAAAAAGCTTTTTGGAATTAGCACAAAAAAAAAATCAAGAACAGAAAAACTTGAATAATTTGATCTACAACAACCACTTGGATCTAAGAAAAAAATCGAAATCAAAACTTCATAAGAATGAAATTGACCAAAATCACATGAAATGAGAAAAAAAGATAATAATGAGAGATATCATGGAATAGCATAGAGTTGTTAGCATGAAGTGAGAAGAAAAGGAAGGAGACCATTGGAAGGTGTAATGGGATAACAGAAGAAGAATTGCAATACTAATAAGAATCAAGTAATAAATGGAGTATTGCTTGTCCTCTGATTTCATTCAATTCAATTAAGTCTCAATATACTGAAAATGGCTAACCAGCCAGTACAATGACAGAAAGGTAAAGGTAAACTAGAGAGAATAAGGAAAGAGAGAGAAAGCGGTATCACACATAATGCCCACCACATTCATTGTACTACCACTACTAAATATCCCTTCATTTACTAACAATCTGGGACCACATTGGATGATTCCATTTGATACGGTTGCTACGTCTCAACCCCTTCTTATTTGCCATGTCATCATTTGCACCACTTTTATCAATTGGGCATTCCACACTCATAACATTACCCTCCCCTTCAAGAGCAATCTTGTCCTCAAGATTGAGATTGGGGTAGCTATCCAACATCTCTTGCTTGTCTTCCCAAGTAGCTTCATTGTTCTGCATATCCTTCCATTTCACTAGCAGTTGCTCCACTTGTTGATCTTCTCTGATGATGTTGCGTCTGTTCAATATCACTTCTGGCTGTATGACAGGACCTTCTTCCATTGTGGTAAGTGGTAAGGGCAAATATGGCTCAGCAGTGAGACCCTTGAAGATCTTCAATTGGGACACATGGAAGACTGGATGAATACGAGCTGTCTCAGGCAATTGTAACTTGTAAGCGACTGCTCCTACTTTGGCTATCACAATAAATGGACCAAAGTACCTCATGCCTAACTTATTGTTCTTTCTTAATGCTACAGAAGACTGCCTGTATGGTTGTAATTTCACTAAGACTTGATCCCCTACTTCAAAAGACACATCTTTTCTCTTTTTGTCAGCATTGCTCTTCATAACCTGTTATGCTCTCAGTAAATTTTCTTTTAACTCAACCAGTATCTTATCTCTGTCCATTAACTGTTGTTGCAGCTCCGTGGGATCAGAATTATTAACACTATATCGTGTTAACATAGGGGGGTTCCCTACCATATAGTGCCTAAAACGGAGACATACCCAAACTAGTATGTAAGGAAGTGTTATACCATAGTTCTGCCCAAGTCAGTGCCTTAAACCATGTCTTAGGATTCTTGAATGTGAAGCATCTTAGGTACATTTCAAGACATTTATTAACAGCTTCTGATTGTCCATCCGTTTGAGGATGATAAGTTGTGCTCATGGACAATGTTGTGCCTTGTATTTGAAATAAATGCTGCCAGAATTTGCTAGTAAATACCTTGTCTCTATCAGAGATAATAGACTTAGGGATTCCATGTAATTTTACTACATTATTCATAAATGCCTCAGCAACAGTCCTACATGAATAATCAGCTTTCAAGGGCATGAAATGAGCATATTTACTCATCCTATCTACCACGACCATAATAACAGTAAAACCAAAAGACAGTGGCAATCCAGTAATAAAATCCATAGTTACATCATCCCATACCTGCTCCGAAATAGGCAATGGTTGAAGTAGCCCTACATAAGCTGTAATAACTGATTTAGCCTGCTGACAAATGACACATGCTTCAATAAACTTCTGTATATACTGCCTCATATTAGGCCAATAAAACTGGGCAGCAACTCTTGCTAAGGTTCTAGTCACCCCTGCATGCCCTCCGATTGGTGTATCATGGTATTCCTTGAGAATCTGATGAATCAAATTGCTCTCCATAGGAATTACCAACCTATGTTTCCAGTACAATAACCCTTCTTTCACAGTATAATTTCTGTCATCCATAGTATTGTCTAAGCATTGTTGTACTATTGTTTGCAAGTGGGAGTCATTGACAATTTCTTTCTTCAATTGCTCTAAAAAATCATGTTCAGGTGCAGACCAGGAAAGAGACATTACTCTTGATAGAGCATCAGTTGCTTGATTGTCCTTACCTGGTTTATATTCAATTTGGAAGTCAAATCCAATGAATTTGTGAAGCCAAGCTTATTGCTCAGGAGTTTGGAGAGATTGATCCAACAAGCTTTTCAAACTTTTTTGATCAGTTCTCAATATGAATTTATGTCCAAGTAGATAGTGTCTGAACTTGGCTAAGGCAGCAGTAATAGCATAGAATTCTCTTGTGTAAGCTGACTGAAGTTGCATCCTAGGTGCCATTTTTTTGGAGAAATAAGTTATGGGATGACCTCCCTGGCTTAGTACAGCTCCTACCCCTATACCAGAGGCATCTGTTTCCAACACAAAAGGTTGAGAGAAATCAGGCAGCACAAGCACTGGTGCTGTAGTAATAGCTTGCTTCAGTGTCTCAAAAGCTTTGGCAGTATTTTCATCCCACCTAAATGCATCTTTCTTTAACAAATTTGTTAAGGGACCAACTATCGTAGCATAAGATCTGATAAATCTTCTATAGTAGCCAGTGAGTCCCAAGAATCCCCTCAATTGTTTCAAATTAGTTGGAGTAGGCCATTCCAACACAGCTATCACTGTAGTCTTGTCCATTGCCACACCTGAGCTAGACACCACATGACCCAAATATTCAACTTCAGCTAACCCAAATGAGCATTTAGATAGCTTTTCATACAACACATTTTGACTTAATATCTGAAATACAATTTCCACATGTTTCAAGTGAGAATGCCAAGATGGATTGTATATCAAAATGTCATCGAAAAAAACCAGAACACATTTTCTCAACAGTGGTTGGAACAATTGATTCATGAGTCTTTGAAATGTAGCAGAGGTATTTGTGAGCCCAAATGGCATCACCAACCACTCATAGTGACCTTGATGAGTTCTGAATGCTGTTTTTTTGTCTATCTTCAGGCTTGAGGAGAATTTGATGGTATCCAGAACGTAAATCAAGCTTTGAGAAGTACTGTGCACCATGTAATTCATCAAGTAGTTCATCTACAGTGGGCATGGGAAAACTGTCCTTGATTGTTATGGCATTCAAAGCTCTATAATCTGTGCAACACCTCCAAGTACCATCCTTCTTTTTTACTAGAATGATGGGTGAAGAAAAAGGACTCAAACTAGGCTGAATAATTCCTTCCTCTAACATATCATGCACCATTTTTTCGATTTGTTCCTTTTGGCTATGAGGATACCTATAAGGCTTCACCTTCACCGGTTGTGTTACTTCTTTCAACTGAATCTCATGGCTCAACTCTCTGTTAGGAGGCAATCCTTTGGGTATTTGAAATATCTCTCTATAAGTATGCAGCAAGGTGGCCATTTCTGGTTCAATATTCACTGGCATGCCTGTCCAGTTATCTTCTATAACAGCAGGATCAATTTTCTGTATGGTGAATAACTCAGAAATTGCATTCATGTGTTGTAGCCTTCTAAATTGATTCAATTGTGCCACTGCAGGTTTGTTGTCAATTTCCCCTTGCAATGTCACAAACTTGCCATCCATATAAAACTTCAATTTAGATACCGAATAATCAGCTACATGAGGCCCTAAAGAAGCCAACCAAGGAGCTCCTAGGATCACATCAGATCCTGCTACTGGCAGCAAGTAAGCAGGGACTGTGATGTCTATGTCCTGCACTTTTAATGACAGCTTTTAACCACATATTCTGCTTTCATGTTTTGACCATTGTAGTACCCCGATTTTGTCCTAAGCCTTTTAAAACAAAATAAAAAAAATCAAAGAGGGAGAAAAAGTCAAAGTCAACAAAAGTCAACAGAAAAGTCAACATTTCAAAAATGATGACTTCGCACTGCGAAGTCTGCGATTTTTTCTGCAGATTTTTGGTGTTTTTGATTTAATTCCAGATTTTGTTGCATATCATTTCCATATTTATTTTAATCAGCATTCATGGCTATTTGGGCCAAGCAAAACCAGAATTGAAAGACTTGCCATTAATGCCAAGGTTGGAAGCTTTTTCTTCCAACCTAGCATGTGACAAGCAAGTGGGCTTGCCCTTGGGCAGCTCTAGTCCCTCCCATGTGACCTGTTAACCACCCCAAGGTTGCCAGCCACCTGCTTGATGACTTTCCTCCTGCTTGCTCCCCCCAAAACCAGTCAAACTAGCTGGATTTTTCACTTGAAAAGCCATGAGTGCCTACCCTATTTTTGCAGCAGCTTTTCACCCTCTCACACCAGCCATAGATAGCCTTTTTCATCCCTCAATCTCTGCACATTACAGTGCACGTTTTTATTGATCAACCATTGAGATTGCAAGGATTGATCCCCAAGCTTAGCCATTGGCAATTCAGCCATGTTTCTCATCATTACCTTCTAGAATTAGTTGATTTTGTGGCTGAAATCAGTCAAAGACTTAACCCTTGGCACAAGGCAAGGTTGCCTCTATCCATTAGCATTTAATGCAAAGGGATTCAGCCTGATCCTAGCCCACAATCAGCTGGATTTTGGGATTTTCTAATGATGAAATAGATTTGGTTTTGGCCTATAAATAGAAGGCAATGCCCAAGGTTCCAAGCACTTCTAAAAAAACAGCATTTCAAGAGCAGAAACACTACTCATTCCAGCTTACAAACACTTACAAAGAACCAGAAAAAAACCAATCCAAACACAAAGCCTCACAAAGTTCAAAACCATTACCAACATTCAAGGCCTTTTGCAAGAACCTTCAATCAATTCAAATCCATTGCAGCTGGAGCTTTGCTAAGGATCTCTGTAAGTATTCCAAGCTTTTGTTTTGCATTTCCAATTGTGTTTGCATAGCAATTTTGGTTCAAAACCTTTTGTTTCTAAAAACCCCTTTTGAATTTCAAAGAAATCCCAAGGTTTTCAAAACATCAAAACTGGTTTGTCCAGCCTTTTTCATCCCAAAAACTCAAAGCTTTTCACTCACCTAAAAGGTCCTGAGTGTGTTCAGAAGTTGTTTCTGAACAAAAGTTCAGAAACAGCTTCTGAACTCAAAAATTCGGATGCTTCGCAGTGCGAAGTCATGGTCGCAGAGCGACCATGACAGAACTCAGAATCTGAGTTTAGGTGTCCAAATGACCAATTTTTGAGGTTCTAGCCCAAGAGCTCAGAACCTAAGAGTTTTTAAACCCATGTTTTTCAAACCATAACAAGGATTTTGCACAATATTGGAAAATTCGCAAGTCCGGGTGACATTTTGTGGATAACTTGCAAAACAAGTTATATTCCTAAACTTTCAAAACAGCATGAACAAACAGGCTATGTTCATCATTTTCAATCCAAACTTGAACAATAAACATTGTTCATGATTTTCAAAACCCAAACGTGAACATACGCCGAATTTGTTCGCTTTTCAAAACCGTTCGCAAAATGAGCCGAACTTGTGCGTTTTCTAACAATTTGCTAAAATCTTTCCATTTTGGGTTTTCAAACCAAATGTTTTGATATACCTTGGGATTTCTAAACGAATTCCACCCAAAAACATGAATGAAAAAGGGATGGTGTGACGTATGTCTCTCCATTGCCCCGATTGTACGAATGCGTGACGTATGTCTCGTCGTTCGGACAATCGTCATTCCATTTTTCAACGTATCCCACCATAACCAAACCAAATCTTGGCCCCTTGTGGTCAATCCAAACCTTTTGGTCCCCCGTGGCCATTAGATTCGATCCCTCGACTTGTTTAAGTCACTCGGTCAATGTTCGACTCGTCCGAGTCCATTGTACCTGTTCTTGATCTCAGTGGATCAATCGAACAATCGCCCGACTCGTTGGAGTCCACTCGGTCAATGATTGACTCATTTGAGTCCATTGCACCTCTCTTGGTCCCATAGCGACCAATTCGAACCCTTTTACCCTAACGGACGTACCTTTTAACAATTCTAGTGCGATTCGTGAACAAACGCTTAATAAGTCTCCCAAGCGCGAGCATACAAGCTACGTTTTAATCGCAAGAATTCGGTTAAAACATCGTCCATTTAAAATTAACCAACACATGTACGTTTTTCTACCAAAGAACTACGTACGCTTTGAATTCTTCGACTACCGGGAGATACGTAGGAGCAAGATCGACATCTTGTCAAGCGCAATAATAAAAACCTTTTTTTCCCTTTCGTTTGTTTTTATCTCTTTTTTCCCCCCTTTATTATATTTTGACATAAATAAGCATGCGCGCAAAACATTTAAAAACAATTCAAGCTTTAGCCAAATAGAAGGTTCCCGTTGAGTACAACGGACGTGAGGGGTGCTAATACCTTCCCCTTGCGTAATCGACTCCCGAACCCGACAATGGTTGCGATGACCATCCTTTCCTCATCGTCAAAGGGTTTTATTATCGTTTCCCTTTAAACAAAAAAAAACTTAAGGGTTTATCAACGTTCCCTTTACACAAAAACTTTGGTGGCGACTTCACAAAAGGCCCTCCGAGCGTTTACGAACGACCTCGGAGGATTTGCGCGTCTTTTTCTCAGGAAAAAAAACGAGGTGCGCACAACCATTACCAACCAGGACATTGCATTTCTCAGTAGGTTCAACAGGCAAATTAAGACAATGAACAATTCTAGGTTGAATGAAACTGTCTAAACTATCTCCATCAAGTAAGATAGATACACTAATAGGACCAATGTATCCCTTGAATTGAATTACTCCCATCCCTGTTGCTCCATTCAAAGCATTAAGGGATAAATGGTGCTCTGCTACTTCTTGTGTTTCTGTGTCACTGGTTATTGCTGTTTGGCTAGCTGTATTAGGAGGATCAGGGTCATCATTTAATTCAAGTAGCATCAATTGTTTGTTAGGACACTTGTGAGCAAATGAAAACTTATCATCACAAAAATAGCATAGGCCCTTCTCTCTTCTCAATTGCATCTCCGCAGGTGAAATTCTCTTAATTGCAGGGTTTTTTTTAAGGTGGCTCATAGGTCTCGTTGGTGGTGTAGGGAGTAAGGATGGGTTGGGGGCCTTTTCTGTAGTTTGATTTTGCTCATTTCTAGTTGGATTGAAGGGGGCTCAGTGTTGGTGAGGTTGGGCTGGTGTATAGGGTTTTAGTGGTTGTTTTGGATTGGAGTTAGCAGCAATTTTCTCCTCAAACAGTTTTGCTAAGGACACCGCCTTAACAATAGAAATAGGAGTGTGAAGCATGACATCTCTGCGTAATTCATCTTTCAATCCACTTACAAAACAGTCAATTAAAGCATCATTGCTGAGACCATAAACACGGTTAGAGAGAGCTGTAAATTCCAGATAATACTCATTAAGAGATTTTGTTTGTTGTAATTTGAACAAAGATGCTCTAGGACAATCATATATAGAAGGACCAAAATCAAGTTCAAGGGCCCTAGTGAAATCATTCCAAGACTGAAATGGACGAGATCTATTCACCATTTGAAACCAAGGAACTACTTCTTGTTCTAAATGAACTGAAGCGATAATTAATCTCTCTGGATCTGAAGTATTATAGTAACCAAAAAATTGCTCAGCCTTGAAAATCCAGTCTAACACATTCTTACCATTGAATCTTGGGAATTCCAGCTTGATGTGTCGAATCTGGAACGGAGTTGAGTTCGTCGCAGCACTCGTAATTCCTAGAGCATTCGTGCGACCCATGAAGTGGAATTTGAGCTAAGCACTGTTGAAGATGATGAGCTTAAAGCATGGCCTGAGTCCGTGCCTCCATGGGTAACCTGTGGTGATTGTTGCAAAAATTTCTCAAATGTATCCGCTAACTTGTTGAAGCGAGTATCAGAAGCTGTTTGCATAGCTTCCAAACGGTCGAATCGTGCCTGATTTGCCACTTCAGCCTTCTCGATTGCTTCTGCTTGTTGTCGGAGTTCCGTCGCGAATTCCTTCATCCGTGTGTTGTTAGCCATGGGGTCAATGAAAGCACCAGTGTAATGGGATAACAGAAGAAGAATTGCAATACTAATAAGAATCAAGTAATTAAATGGAGTATTGCTTGTCCACTGATTTCATTCAATTCAATTAAGTCTCAATATACTGAAAATGGCTAACCATCCAGTACAATGACAGAAAGGTAAAGGTAAAACTAGAGAGAATAAGGAAAGAGAGAGAGAAAGTGGTATCACACATAATGCCCACCACATTCATTGTACTATCACTACTAAATATCCCTTCATTTACTAACAAACTGGGACCACATTGGATGATTTCATTTGCTATGGTTGCTACGTCTCAACCCCTTCTTATTTGCCATGTCATCATTTGCACCACTTTTATCAATTGGGCATTCCACACTCATAACAGAAGATAGGAACCAGAGAAGATTTTTAGAGAGAGATTGAATTTTTTTTGTTCAAAAGTAGGTTAGTTAAAAAAAATTCCAAAAACAGATTGGTGGTTACTACAAGAGAGAAGATATTGGAAATAAACTAAGTCATACTATCATCCCCAACTGTTTCGTCCAAAAATCTTCTAGCCAAAATTGTCATCATCTACCTCTACCACACAACCAAGTAATTGACTATTTGTGCCCAAGGGCATTGTAGCAATACCTATTCTAACACGTATACCAATTCCAAACCATAACTAAACTACTCATCATCTGGCATATCAAATTATGCAAACCCATATTTATTAAATTTAAGACATGTATGCTTCTAAAGTTTACACTAAAAAAAAACATAAACATACCATATTCCCACATGTTGTGGTCACTAATTTCTAACGCTAGGACTCAGATATGAATTTATCACAACTGTGAATTTGTTATTATCATAACAGTATCATTACAACAATAATCAATAATCATCATTTAGAATTGGAGACTTTGTTGACAAAATCCTTGACTTGCATAATTAATTGAGTAGATTCATCAAAATCAGGAAAAAGATGAAAAGCATGAATCATGGTTGGATATTCAATCAACTCAGCCCTTTTCCCACATTTCTTCAACCAATCATAATACCTCATTTGCCAATCAATCAAAGGATCAAACCCACCAATAAAAACAAGCGTATCCGGATAATCCAAACCCGATAAATCCTCCGCGTTCGGCCTGCTAACATTAACTGCGCCATGATCCCGGTCCGAACCCTCTGGTAAAAACACTTTCCACATCCAATCAGTCCTTGCTACTGACACAAACGGCATCCCAACTAGGCGAATCTCCGCCTCCGTCCGTTCTTCTCCACCGAAGAACGGTTGGATCAATATTAACCCGATAACCCGGATATTCTGGAGCCCCGCTTTGCATGCCCTAACCGCAACATGGTGTGCCAAATTTCCACCGGCGCTATCTCCGGCTAGGAAACATTTTGACATGTCAGCATTTGCCGGTAAAACGGTTACGTTCTCGTCAAGGAATCTCAGTACTGCTTCTCCGTCTTCATATTGCGACGGATAGCGATGCTCTGGTGCAAGTCGGTAGTTGACGGAGACGATGACAGCGGAGATTTCCCGGCAGAGTCTACGGCAAACAGCGTCGTAGAGGTTCGAGGAAGGAGAAAGAAAAGTGAAGCCACCGCCGTGGAAGAAAATGACGACAGGAAGGGAGGTTGTTTTGGTGGCACCACCATCTCCGGCGACTTCTCCGGCGACTGTGGGAGTAAAGAGACGGAACCAAACGTTATTTTCAGCGTTAACGGGAACGTCTTTGGTGGAAACGCCGTTACTGGGGGTGGCGTTAGGTGAGGATTTGAAATCGAAGAAGTTAAAGAGACGGCGGCGGACGGTGCCGTTAGAGCGACATGAAAAGTCCGTTAAAATTGTAAGAAGTGAAATCGGAACTTGGACCTTCCAAGGAAGAAGAGGTTTGGGTTTGTTTGTTGACATTGAAATTTTGGGTTTCTTGATTTTAGCTAAAATTAGAAGATACTCCATATTAATAAATAAACCATCCTTTGAAAAAATAATAAATAAACCATAGAAGATAAAATGATGGGTTTTGTCAAAGAAAGAAGATAAGATGATGTGATGGGTATTTATATTTTTATAAATAGTAATAATATTAGAGTCTTGTTAACGAGTGTCCCAGTACACTCTTTAAGTATTTTAAATTAAGTAATTATTTTTTAAAAATGTCAAACTTTTTAATTTTCAATGTACTGATTACATATATTTCAATAAAAAGTTATTATTCAAAGGTTTTAAAAAATGTCCGGACACACGTTAATATTTCCAATGATATTATGACCACTCCTCCTGAAAAATACTAATATTATAGGTGTATGGTCGGTTTTCAAAGAGGGACAAAGAATTCTACATTGCAAATTAAATGTGTATCCACCTTATGATTTTGTGGTAAGTAGACGTTGTGGGTTTGACTAAGTGACTGTTGATCGTCAATCATTAGACTGTTAATTGGTGTTTATGTGGTGATTTTAATGTTATTTACTCGGAGGAGGAAATAAAATGTAGGGGGCAGCCTCATGAAAGGATGACTTTAATCATTTCCGAAGGTTTATTGATGATAGTTTATTAGCTGATTTTCTTCCTATGTGAGAAGCGGATTACTTGGTTTATTGGTGATGATCGTCACATTTAAGAAAGTATACCAAATCGTTTATCAAGTAATAAAGTGTAAGTAGAGTATTATATCAACATGGATCGTCGTTTCAACTAGACAATTCGCGTTACTTATTTGGGAACAGTAAAAATAAATAAAGATAAAGGGTTTAGAGTTTTGCAGTTTAACTATTTGCAACAGAGCAAAATTTACATGTTTTGATTGCAGAATGTTAGCGGCGGTTAGGAATTACTTAATAGTCAAGTCTTATTCAGCTTTTAGCGTTTTTTATCTAACTGATGAGTTTGTGGGGTTTTACTACCTATCAGCTGTCGAGTTGCACCTGCTAGGGTCATACTCTCTCAGCGATATGAGTTCATTGCCCTCCGGCGATCAGTTGCAACCATTACACCAGAGTTCCTACGAGTTTCAGTGTTTAGAGTTGTTAGTCCTATAGAGAGATACAGTTATGCTCGGAGGTTTACGTGTAGGTTCTTACTTTCTCAGAGGTATTTGAAACAATGACGGATAATAGGGTTCCTAAATTCAAAGTATCCTAAAGGTTCCCTCGCCTATTGAATCTTAGAAGGACATCAACATACTCTCCCTCTCGGTAGTTCTACAAACGAGCAACTCTATCTCGTCTACCTTACCAAGGTGATAGAAGAATGAAGTTACTGGGCTGATTTTAGTCATGAAGTCACTTGTTTACCTAATCATTGTGGTCCGTTATCTTAGTTACTTCCTGATTCGGGCATGTATTCACCAATATTAGGTATGTCACCTTCCTAAGTACTGTTATCTCAGGGTTATGCTTCAAAGGAGACAAATCTCATGGCCATGCTCGGACATGTGAGTGTTGTCATGTGCATAAATGTATGTTTCTTCGTCCTTTTGAGTGTTTGCTTCCATATAAGATGTCTTGGGACCTGGGAACAAAATTTCTCCCTCTGTAATATTTTATGAGGCCTCTTGAATCTTCATTCTTGATCTTCCCAAAGTCTTCCCAAGTCTTCAGATGTCTTACTTTGCCGATTTGCATGATTTCTTCTTGAATTACATCAAAACTCCCTAAAATTGCTATGTTTCGGGAAGATTAGAATTACATGACTCAAATATAGAAAATATTACAAATGTCCCAAAATCATAAGAATTGCTCTAATACTCCTCTATTCTGGATGAAAAACTTACTGAAATTGACTGAAAAACATGCTAGGAATAACGTAAGATAACCTTTCATCACAACCCCAAATTTAAATTGTTGCTTGTTCTCAAGTAACGAAAGAAAAATAAATTTTATTCTTTGCATTTTTTTCAGGAAAAACATACCTTTCCGAAGAGGTTGCTCAGATTGTCATCTCGTCCCATTTACAAACTTGGCTTACTTACCACATTACATTCAACCGGGACAAGCTCAGAGAAGATAGCTCATATTCTCAACCACATTCTTTCCAGGATACACATTTGTATCTCCTAAAGCCAGTAGGGATGGTCACGACAACATTTGCCCACTCCAGCCGTCACATGAATGTACATTGTTGTAAATTTGAGACAATTCTGAACAGATAGTCAAGATCATATTATATACACACTTTGAGGTCTTTCAGGGTTGTAACATGGCTTAGGGTAAGGTGAGATATATTTAGGAAAGTAGGCTAACAAAAGAACTTGAAGTTAGATTATCAACCTAAGGATTCCTACTAAACATTGATGCATTGGCTACCTTCCTTCCTTGAATCAAACAAGATGGGTACTAAGTAGAACTATTTATCATTTTCTTTTTCGAGATAAATACTTTTTTTTAAGAGACCAAATTTTTTGATGTTTTTGGCTCTTGATTTTTTTCTTCTTTTTTCTATTTTTTTTGGGTAGATCCATGGTAATCTACATTTTTTTTCTTTTTGATAAATAAGTTCTACTATTACCCCAACTCAAACTTAAGATGTTGATAATTCCAAAGAGCAACCTCAAACTTAGTTTCAAACCATACCAAGTTGTAAAATATTCTATCTAACTCCAAGAGAAAATCAAATAGATGACATTAAGGTTCATAACTGGTTACATGATTCGTCACTTAGTAACAACAAAAGAAATTATTGCTGGAGGCTCAAAGTGGTTTCACAAAGGATAACAGGAATATAAAAGGGTGGCTTGAAAGGCTCAAGGTACCCAAAAAAATTGTCTCGTGTGTAGTATAACGTGACCGATTGTCCGTAAAGAACGGCTGCAAATTTGAGCAAAAATAGCATTCATATGGAACACTCATGATAGAAAGAATTATAGTAGAAGAATGGATTGAAATATTTGGCTATAAATCTCACCGGTTATGCTATACAGAAAAGAGATGGTGATTAATATGAGTACCTTCAGTAGTAAGCCCCAAAAGTTATCGTGCTCTTGAATGTAAGTGTAAACTAGCCTCCGCTGTAAATATTCTGAAATAATTCTCTAAGACTAGAACAATTTAAGCATAAATAGAAATGTTATATATGTCATTCTAAGAAATAAAATTAAAATAATAATGAAGATTAGCAACAATAAAAGAACAGAAATTGTTTTAGAAAGGAAATCTCAGCTTAGCTTATTGAAAAGGGAAATTGAAGAAAATAAACTTATGGGTTGCCTCCCATTCAACGCTTTTTTTTTTATCATTAGCTTGACGAAATAGGTTGCCTCCTATTCAGCGCGTGTTTTATGTCTCGAGCTTGACGGATAGGTCTACGTTGTGCCCTTGAACCTCTTCAAAGCAGGTTTA
This sequence comes from Medicago ruthenica, assembly GCA_018208015.1. Classification (NCBI taxonomy): domain Eukaryota; kingdom Viridiplantae; phylum Streptophyta; class Magnoliopsida; order Fabales; family Fabaceae; genus Medicago; species Medicago ruthenica. The sequence goes on from CM031376.1 coordinate 16,114,810, forward strand.
TCTTCTTCAGATGGGTCATCTCCAACATAGTATTCGATCATCTTTATCTCACTTGGATCAACGTATGCACGCCACATGAATTCATCCCAAATCATAATTTGTTTGTCTTGACGTATCTTCTTGATTGTCAATGGTCCATCCAATCCTCTCCTTGGTTGTTGACTCCCATAAAACATTTTAGGTGACCTCAACATAACATGGTCTCCAACTTCAAAGTCTTGATCTTCATCAAGAGCTCCTTTAGTTATTTCCATGATATCCCAGATGATGTTGTTATCTCCTATTTCTTCATTGAGCTTTTCCTTTTCCAAGGTTGTTGGTAATTTAGGTGCATGAGAATAGTAAGGATTGATTGTTCCTACTGCATGGCATTCAGTACCTGCATCTGACCGAATGTTACCATTTGAGAGATGATATATCATGAACTGACATTTTGACCGAAGCACGATCTCCTTGTGTTCAACGTTAATCTGAGCCTTTGTTGTTGCTAAGAAAGCCTGCCTAATGTCACTGGACATTCCTCCATGTCCATCACCATTATATCTGCCAGGAATTTGAATCATTCTACTTCTATTTGCACATTCTTCAGCACTCCTTCAGATTATGTCATTGTTCCATCAGCTACACCTATAAGAGTTTTAGATGGCTTCATCCTTAAACCTTTGATCTTCTTGAAGGTTACTAATGGCATCAGATTGATGTTGGCTCCTAAGTCACACAAAGCTTCACCAAGAAAAACTCTGTTGATTGATACATGAATATTGAATCTCCTTGGGTCTTCTAGTTTTATTGGTGTCCCTTCTTCAGTCATGGCGTGGGAATTTCTGGTTAAGGACACTCATTCTACGGTAGTTGGCTGCTCCTTCATTTGTACTAAAGTTTGTAACATTTTGAGGCAACAAGGGTTATGCTCCAGCATTACTGTTGTTGGCATCTCCACTTTAGACCTAGTCAACAGCTGTATCATTTGTTCAAAGCTTCCTTCTTGGTACTTGTTCGTCCTTACTTTTGAATCTGCTTCATCTAAGAATGCTTCAGTACCTTCTGCCTCACTTGGATCTTCTTCCTCAGTTGGGTCATTGTTCGTGACCAATGTTTTTCCTCTCCCATATTGAGCGATGTGTGCATTGAGTGGAATAGTCTTGTTTGTTGTTGGTTCAAAACTGGTGGATACTCTGGTATTCCTCTTTGGTCAAGGCTTCGGGTGCATTCACGCTCATTGCTCTGACTGAACTCCATTTCTAACCTTTGCAGCAGCTGTTTGAATATGCTTCAATCAACCAACAAATATGTGTTCGAGAAAATGATTATCGATGAAATACTTATTGTTTATTGACTGAAAATAATTTTAGTTGACTGCTTTGGTTACTTCCATTCTTACTATTTTTGTTCTTTTTATTATTTTTACTCCTACTATTACTAGATGTTGATTCTATTAACCTCCAAAACTTGTTATTACTACTTAATGATATGTTGACTCTATCTAAACTCACTGTTACTACTACGACTATTTATTACGACTTAATGCTATTATTTAATGCTATAATTACCAGATGCTAATCCTAATCCTAAATGCAAATGATTCCTAAAAAAAATTACTACTGATGTTAAATGACCTTATACTAATCTGGACTCGATCTAATTATTGTAGTTATTATAATAAGTGTAATTATTACTACGACTCTTAAAAATAAACGAAAAGAAAAAAGAAAAGAAAATGTTAGTTCCTAATGAGAAAAGAAAAAGAAAAATGAAAATGGTTAGTACTAGAAAGAAAAATAAAGTAGACACGACAAAATAAAATAAACTACGCTAAAAAAATACTACGGTTTGTAACAACTAAATAAAATAAACTAATTAATAATTACTAAACTAGACCCCCTAATAATGACTCAACTAGGACTTATTTTTTTTTCCGTATTTTTGAATATTTAAAATAGAAAAATAAATGGCAAAAAAAATAAATGCGAAAAATTGAAAGACAGTTACGAATAAGTAATTTAAATTGCTCAGTCGAAAATATCAACAATCCTCGGAAGCGGCGCCAAAAACTTGATGGTCGGATTTAGGCAAGTGTACCAAATCGTTTACCAAGTAATAAAATGTAATCGTTTACCAAATCGGATCCATGGGGATTGTCGTTCCAACTAGGCAATTCACGTTACTTATTTCGGAACAATAAAAATAAATAAAGATAAAGGGTTTATAGTTTTGCATTTTAAATTGTTTACAACAAAGCAAAGTTTACCTGTTTTGATAGCAGAATGTTAGCGGCGGTTACGATTCTTCAAATCCCCTCTATTTATTTGTTGGAATTACTTAACAATTAAGTCTTATTCAGCTTTTAGCATTTTATATCTATGTGGTGAGTTCGTGGAGTTTTACTACCTCTCAGCTGTCGAGTTGCACCTACTTATCACACGGGTAGGTACATGTGAGGTCTTACTCTCTCAGAGATATGGGTTCATTGCCCTCCAGATGTCAGTTGCAACCATTACACCAGAGTTCCTACGGGTTTCAATGTTTAGGGTTGTCAGTCCTATAGAGAGATACACTTACGCTCGGAGGTTTATGTGTAGGTTCTTACTTTCTCAGAGGTATTTGAAACAATGACGGATAATAGGGTTACTAAATTCAAAGTATCCTAAAAGTTCCCTCACCTATTGAATCTTATAAGGACATCAACACACTCTCCCTCTCAATAGTTCTACAAACGGGCAGCCATATCTCGTCTACCTTACCAAGGTGAAAGAAGAATGAAGTTACTGGGCTGATTTAAGTCATGAAGTCACTTGTTTACTTAATTACCGGGGTCTGTTATCTTAGTTACTTCCTGATTCGGGCAGATATTCACCAATATTAGGTATGTCACCTTCCTAAGTACTTTTATCTCAGGGTTATGCTTTAAAGGAGACAAATCTTACGCACGACAGTAACATTAAATAGGATTCAAAAAATAATTGAATAAAGACTTTACATTAAATAAAATATCCAACAAACAGAATAAAGGTTCATCTTAGAACCCTGGCCTAAAAAGATTTAGTTACACATCGTAACTAAAGACAAATTACAAAAGAAATAAAGCATACCCTAAAGACTTGAAGTGAGGAGAGAAACTTCTCGCTTAAAGCTCCTACTGCTTGCCTTCCTCTTGAACCGTTTCGTTATGAATGAGAAATTATGAATGAAAGGCTTGACATTTATAGGGAAAGTTTTCACCTAAAGTTGGGCTAAAAAACCAGGCTTTCTCCACTTAAAAGTAGCACATATCAGTTCTGGCCCGTTTTTAGTCATGCTCGGGGCGTATTAGAGTGCAGAAAATCCACCCTTGGGGCGCCCAAGTCATTATTGGGGTGCATGCCCATGCTCGGGGCGCATGTGAGTGTTGTCATGTGCATAAATGTCTGTTTCTTGATGTCTTGGAACCTAGGAACAAAATTTCTTCCTCTGTAATGTCTTCTGATGCCTCTTGAATCTTCATTCTTGATCTTCCCAAAGTCTTCACAAGCCTTCAGATGTCTTGCTTTGCCGATTTGCATGATTCTTCGTGAATTACATCAAAACACCCTAAAATTGATATGTTTCGGGGAGAATATAATTACATGGCTCAAATATAGAAAACGTTACAAATGTCCTAAAATCATATGCAATTGCTCTAATACTCCTCTATTCTAGATGAAAACCTACTGAAAATTACTGAAAAACATGCTAAGAATAACGTAAGATGACCTGTCATCACCATACTATGAGTTGTGTCGATAAATTTTTTTTGTCAGAAGATTGGTGTATGCAGTGGCCATATTGTATCCATGTAGCTATGGGCCATGGTCTCTAAGATCATTGCCTTATTTTGTTGATTGTATATAAGGAGAATTGGGATCCAAAACCGCTATGTATGTCGAAATGTTGAGCTAACTTTCCTAGGTATAAACAATTTGTTATTGATCAATGGTGTTGTTTTGATGTGGTTGGTTTAGGTAGTTATTCTCTTAAGGAGAATTTTAAATCAATCAAAGAAAGTTAAAGACCGTATTTCATTTTTTGGTACCAAAGGGGAGGAAGACGAGTTAGAGATCCACAGTAGCATGCAATGACAGAAATCAACTCTCATCTGGCTTAATGAGGGTGATGTTAACTCAAAAAAAATAATATCATGGGTTGATGTCTAGTAAAAGGTGGATGAATTTTATTATCACTATTAATGTTAACAATTCTCAGGTGGAGGGTGTGGCTAATGTCAGAGCGACAAACTATGATTATTTTGCAAATCATTTCAAGTCAGGTAATATAGTTTGACTAGGAGTGGATAATTTTAATTTCAAGACTCTTAATGGTCTTGATAGAGGTGAATTGATCATTGATAAGTGGCAAAATATGAATAAATCCATGTCTTTTATAAAGCTTTTTCGTTGCTTGTTGTGCAAGTTATCTTAGGAAAAGCATGGAATTTATGAATAAATGCCAATTATTCTTTGTATATCTTATTCTTCCCCATTTGTGTAGGAAAAAGGAAGCCAGGACCTGAAATTAGAAAGAATTATTGAAGAGAAGCATGAAGACTTTCGCCCAGCGAAAGATTGGCGATGGATTGGCGAAGTCAGGCAGAGATTTTCAGGAGTTTCTGAAGTGTACTTTCGCTCAGCGATTGCTTGGCGACAGCTTGGCGAAGTCAGGCAGAGAATTTTGGAACCTTTCAAAGAGCACTTTCGCTCAGCGATCCTATGGCGAGAACTTGGCGAAGTGAGGCAGGGAATTTTAGGAACAGGGGAAGTTTGATTTCGCCCAGCGAAATCTTGATCGCCCAGCGAAATCATCAAGGGGGTTTAATGTTGTAGCAGACGTGGCAGATTGCCATTGGCCATTTTGAAGAATTCGTTGAGCGAAGCTACTCATCGCTAAGCGAAATTGCATTTATCAGTTTTAGTATTTAAGCTTTTTTACAACTTTTAGGTTATGATCTTACTATTGTATTGCTTTCATTTTGAATGAAATTTAAGAGATTATTACCAGAGAATAGGGCTAAAAGAAGGGCACTTCAAAGGACAAACAAGGAATCAAAGTTTGGATCATTCAAGGGTTTTTGAGAAATCAAAACCATCATTGATCTTCATCTTTACTCCTACTTTTGTACTGTTGACATGAGAATGATCAACTAAACATCCTTTGTTGGGATTAGAGGTAATAAATCTAGCTAGATATAGTCTATTTGATCATGTAAATATTTGATTTTAGTATTTTACCAATATATTGAAAGTTATTCTTGATATTCAATCTTATTTATGGTTTAGTGCTATTGATAAATACATTTAAATCTAGGGTTAGAATTCTTTTCTATTAAAACAAGTGTTTTAGACATAGAACAATGTTTTGATAATCACTTAAAACATCAATACTTAATGCCTTTGGATCGTTTAATAGATTGGGAAATCGTCCATTAAACGATACAATCGATTTCACAACTTTATTTGGACACGAATAATGTTGTCGAGTGATGTGTGATAATATCGTTAAAACAAGGTTAAAACTAGAATCCTTTTTATCATGATCATTAGAACATTATCGATGCTTGATTTATGACTTTGATACCAACGCTTTTATGCCCTATTACTCGTAGCATTTATTTATATTTTTAAAGTCGAGTAGTGTTAGTAAACAAAAATTTGAAACCCTAACTTAAAATGATAATCGACGTTGAATGGTTTAAGATGTCCCGTAAATCCCTGTGGAGACGATACCTAATATACTCACGTGTAGATAGGAAATATATGAAGTGAAAAAACGCATTCATCAATCATACTGTTAAGCGAGGAGGTAGTTAAGCAGGCTTTGTGGAAGTGTGACAACTCCTGATGGTCTTGATATAGGTGAATCTATCAATCCGTTCGTCGAGGTGGTAGTTAAGCCATGGTCTAGATGGCATTATTTTTGAGTTCATTAAGGATTTTTGTGTTGAAATCAAAGCAAATGTTTTACGGTTTATATAAGATTTTCATCAAAATGGAAAATTAGTAAAAGGCTTAAATTGTACAGTTATAGCTCTAATTCTGAAAGTCAAGAGGCCTTAGTGCTTAACAGATTTTAGACCCATTTCTCTTGTCGGGTGTATGTATAAGGTGTTTTCTAAGGTTCTAGCTAATATATTAAGAAAGGTTATTGTGAGTGTAATTTCTCATAGACAGTCCGCCTTTATAAAACGTAGGCAGATCTTCAATGGGATTCTTATTGCAAATGATGTGGTAAATGAAGCGCGCAAATTAAAAAAATGATTTATTATTATTTAAGGCTGATTTAGAGAAGGCGTATGATTCGATGAATTGTAGGTATTTAGATTATGTAATGGGAAATATGCATTTTCCAGCATTATGGCGCAAATAAATTATGGAGTGTTTGAGTATTGTAGCATCATTTGTTTTAGTGAATGGTAGCTCGACTGATGAATTTAATTTGGAGAGGGGATTGCGTCAAGGTGAGGCTTTATCTCCTTTCCTTTTTTTTATTGATGTCGAGGAGTTGAATGTTATGTTAAATGTTATTGTAGAGGCAGTATTATTTTGGATCTGTTTGGGGAGGTCTATTTTTGTGCAAATATCTTATGTCTTATAAGCTCATTTGACTAAAATAGATCTGTTTGGTAACAATCACTTTCTCACAAGCTTATAACTTATTTGTATGAGCTTATAGAAGTTTGTGATAAGCTAGTTCAAGTAGCTTATAGCTTATCACTTATCATCGCAATTTTACCCCTGTACTCTTGATTGAAAAAATAAATAAATTTAATTCAATGCACATTTTTTTATGTCATTTAATATTTCTAATGTTACTTCAACCAATAATTTTACCAAACACAACAAGTTCAATCAACTAGCTTATCTGTTATCAGCTTCGAGCTAGCTTATAATTTATCCGCTATAAGTTAGCATATACCCTATCCGCTATTATTTACCAAACAGAGTCTTAGTAGTTACAAGGTTGGTTAGGCAGAGGCAGTACATATTTCTCATTTACAATTTGTTGATGATACTCTGATTCACCTGGATCAAATGGGGGGTGATGTTAGGAGAATTCCATGGATTAAATGGGATACAACTTTTTTAGAGAAGGAAAATGGAGGGTTGGGTGTTCGAAATCAGGAGTTTAATTTGGCTTTGTTATTCAAATGGTATTGGAGGATGCACGTGGATCAAAGGAGTTTGTGGTATAATATTTTAGTCGCGAGTTATGGGCAAGAAGGTGGTAGTTTAAGGGAGGGAGGAAAATTAGGTTCAAATGGGTGGAAGGACTAATTGCCTGTTCGAATAGGAGTGGGATAAGGGTGGGAAGTTGGTTTGGCGATAATTTTGTGAGGGTGATGGGTCTAAAACATTTTTTTGATCGGACAAGTGGTTGGAGGGAGATCTGTTGTATGATAGGTTAAGTCACCTTTATGATTTGTTTGAGAATAGGTTGTGTCAGTTGTGGAGATGTGTTCTTTAGGTTTGGGTGTTGCGGGGAGACGCTTGGAAATGGAGGCGACAATTATTAGCCTAGGAAAAAACATGTGGGGGAGTGCTCTGAATTGTTATATAATATTTTTTTGCAAGAGGGTGTGAAAGATAGGTAGAGTTGACATCTTGACCCGGGTAAAGGTTACACTGTAAGTGGCGTTTATCACATGTTGTCAAATCTAGAGCAAACTGTTTGTTCAAACATTACATACATTATTTGAAACAAAACAACCCCTTTAAAAGTGTCTCTTTTTGTGTGGCGGTTGTTACATAATCAGATACCTACAAATGACAATTTGGTTCTGTGTGGAATTATTCTGTCTGATGCTAATCTTTGTGTGGGATGGAAGAAAATGTTGATCGTCTTTTTTTGGGTTGTGTATTTTTTGAAAGTATTTGGTCTCTTGTACGGCAATGGTGCGACATCCATTCAACTAATATGTTACTTATTTCCGACCATCTCATTCAATTCAAAAATTTATGAGGCTTTTCTAGATATGTTCAATCTTCCATCCAAGTGATTTAGTTATCTAACGTTTGGGTTATTTGAAAGGAAAGGAAATGTCATATTTTTCAGCATAAGGAGGCTTCGATGTCCCATTTAATTGACAAAACCACACTGGAATTGTTGTTTGAGTCCAAAACCACACTGTAACTACATATGAGATTCCTGCGAGTTATACTAGTTCCCAATGCAATGTCGATTTTGAATAGTGTTTGATGGTGTTTGTTGTTTCAATGGTGTTCGAATCGAGTTTCTTGTGTGAAACCCTAAAATATTTCATTATCTCTTCTTCTCTTCTTTCTTTCCATTGCTAACGGTGTTTTCACGTTTTCTTTTTTTGATAGAATGTTTTAACTTTTTTATTATTTAAGTTAAATTGTTTTTTTCTGATTTAATTTTCCAGCCAAGAAAAAAAAATCTTCCATGTGTATAATAAAACAAAATTAAAAATAAAATTACATCATCAGTTTTTTATGACCGGTTTAAGTGAGTGCTACGATAGAAAGAATCTTAAACGATGAGGGTGGAATATGCATTACTTTTTTTTTTACGAGGGCTATTTCCATTGTGGGCGTATATTACATGGGCTTTTTCAATATTGAACCATATAAATAATAATATTATAAGTTAAATCAAGTCTTATGTTACAAAAAAATGTTAAATCAAGTCTTTTATTTATGTTTTTACAACAAAAAAAGAGTCATTTATATATCTCTGATCCTTATTATAAGAAAAATAATTAATATCAAAATCAATAAAATTATTAATTTGTGTCATTTTCTTTTGGATATATATTTAATTCTTTAAGAGAATATAGATAATAAATACATTCATTTGTATTAAGAATAAAAACATTATGAATGAGATTTAAAAGAATATTTTTTTAAGGATCCAAAATATTTAATAGATATTTTAAGAAGAGCACTCACAAAAAATGACTCACATTATAAAGTATGGAAAACCTTAATACTCAAAAGAGCACTCACAAAAGTTATCATACAATTGCAAATCCAATCAACATATATTTGCTACTAATAATTATTACTCCAACAACATAAACAATTTAAATTCGCGGCAAAACTTTTTAATAATGAAATGGATTCAATTCATATTTATATACTAACAATTGAGCTTTTTTCTAATAGGTTACACAAATGTTACACAAATGTAATAATATGTTTAGTTAATATTTCAATATTAAAATTAGTTTTGACATGTTCTATAAATAATTTTCTTCGATTACAAAAATATAATAATTTATAATTTATAAGTTACTATTAAATTTTAAATGTTACATTATTAATTTTTTATCTGTTACATCGAATAAAATTTAATTATTTAATACACATGTAATAATATTAATTTTAAAATGGTTAAATTAATAATTAATATATAATAACCGTTATTATATCATTTTTATATATAAATAGTAGTGTTTTTTGGTACAACTAAACCACAATCACAAAATAATTTTCTTATTCATCTATTCTCTGGTTCTCAGATATTTTTAATCATGTGGTTTCTATAAGTTTTTCTATTGCAAAAAAAATGTCTCTGAAACACGACTTCATTTCTGACGTGTCACCCAGAAAATAATCATGGATATTGGTTATGAGGGTTCTTCGTGCTTGGTTTGTTCACGACTATAAAAATAAGAAACTTCCATTTTCCATGGAGTTGGTTCTAATGGATCGAAAGGTCTTTTCTTTCATATCATTTAGTTTTTTTGTATTTTTTTTGTTTGAAATATGATGTTTTAATCTTTGTTATGAAAGGTGACCGAGTTGGTGCTTCTGTACGAAGAACCTTGATTTACAAGTTAAAAGAGCAGCTCCAAGAGGGAATGGTGTATACAATTTCCTCATTTGATGTTGGTTCTGTTGGAACAAAATGTATGAACAAGTCTCTTTCGAGTTTTGATGATAACAAAGTGTTAAAAAGAAAATTGGATATGCTAATGCTTGTTCTAAGTGTGCAGGACCATATAATTAATTGTTGTATCTAATGGTGGTTCTGAAAGATCAAGTTAAGAGCAAAAGGAAATTGTTGAAGCTTGTGTTGCAATCAGCGTTTGAAGGTGCGTATGAAGACAGCTTCTGAAGTGCGTCTGAAGACAGCTTCAGAAGGTGCGTCTGAAGACCAGCTTCTGAAGACAGCGTCTGATGAACAGTGCGTCTGAAGACAGCGTCTGATGACCTGCTTCTGAAGACAGCGTCTGATGAACAGTGCGTCTGATGAACAGTGTGTCTGAAGTCTGCTTCTGAAGAAGTGTGTCTGATGAACAGTGTCTGATAACCAGCTTCTGAAGTCTGAGTTTTAAAGAAACACAGAAGTCAACAATTGCAACTGTCAACAGTAAAGTACTGTACGGTCAGAACAGCTCTTTGCAACAATTGTCTCCTTGGTAGAAACATTCTCCCTGTTTCAAGGAAACAATTCAAAATTCCATTCCATTGTTCCTCTGTTACGCACACAATGTCAGGAAGGAATTAATGCTGGATATAGCTTCTACTGCAACGGCTCTTTTGATGAAACTGGCTCTTCTCAACAGCTCTTAATTCCTCTATAAAGGATTGAAGTTTTGAAGAAGAAGTTTAAGACTCATAAGACTGAAAACGTAATACCCTGTTTTCTGAAACGCAATTCTGCCAAATTGTATAGAGTCTTAATCTGTGCTGTCTTTTGTGAACACCACTGATAGTATATCAAGTGTCCAACTCAAACAAATTTCTTTGTAATTCTGTTTGATTAAAAGTCTCTTGCTTGTGTGCTTGAGTAACTAGAAGTCTCATACTTTGTGTTTGAGCAAGGAAGTCTCATACTGTGTGTTTGAGCAAGGAAGTCTCATACTGTGTGTTTGAGCAAGGAAGTCTCATACTCTGTGTTTGAGCAAGGAAGTCTCATACTGTGTGTTTGAGCAAGGAAGTCTCATAGCTGTGTGCTTGAGCAATTGAAATCTTTGTGATTATAGTGAAAAATCTCTTGTTAATAACAAGGGGACTAGACTACTTCTGGGTTGTGGAAGGAACTAGGATAAACTGCTTGTCTCTCTCTCTCTCTCTCATTTACTTTATCCGCTGCAAAACAACTCTGAAACAGAGCATCAGAATCTGATCAATAACAGATTCTGAACTATCATTAAGTTTTGAGAAAGAAAATAAAAAGCCAACACAATTCAACCCCCCTTCTTATGTTTTTCTCACCTTCAGTTGGTATCAGAGCCCCGGTTCTGATATTCAATCACTTAACAGTGAGTCAGAAAAGATCCTGAGAAAAACATGGCTTCTGGTGTATCTGGTGAATCCACATCTAGAAGTGGTGGTGGTGACTATGACAAGCAATCTCACTCACACCATAAACCTCCTATGTTTACTGGTGATCCTGAGAAATTTTCATGGTGGAAAAGCAAAATGTATAGTCATATCATTGGAATAGATGATAATCTATGGGACATCATTGAAGATGGTATAACTATACCAGTTGATGAAGAAGGAGTAGCTATTAATAGAAGAGGCCTTACTGATGCTGAAAGAAAAATCTACAGAAAGCATCACAATGTAAGAGGTATCATTGTGGATTCTCTACCTCACAATGAATACTTGAAGCTGAGTGATAAATCAACAACAAAAGCCATCTTCACCTCTCTCTGCTCTAACTATGAAGGAAACAAGAAGGTTAGAGAAGCAAAAGCAAATTTTCTGGTTCAGCAGTATGAGCTGTTCAGAATGAAGAAGGATGAAAATATTGAGACTATGTTCTCAAGATTTCAGACTCTAGTTTTTGGACTTTAGATTCTGAAGAAAAGCTATACTACTGCTGATCATGTGAACAAGATCCTTAGAAGTCTGCCATCTAAATGGAGACCAAAAGTGACTGCTATTGAGGAAGCTAAAGATCTAAATACTCTAAGTATTGAAGATCTTATAAGCTCTCTCAAAGTGCATGAACTAGGACTCAATGAAGATGAACCTGTTAGAAAATCTGAGTCTATAGCACTGAAATCTAAAGGAAAGTCATTAAAAGCTCTAAAAGATATATAATCTGATGAAGAATTTCCTGAGGGAAATTCTGAAGAAGATTCAGAAGCTGAGGAGCTGGAAATGCTTTCTAAAAGAATTCAGTACTTGATGAAGAGACAAAAGAAATCTTCTAACAGGAGCAGCAACTTCAAAGGATCTGGTTCCAAGAAGGAAGAACAGAAAGGTTGCTTCAACTGCAATAAGGCTGATCATGTCAGAGCTGAATGTCCTGAGCTACAAAAGGACATATCAAAGGAGAAATTCAAGAAGATCAACTCAAAATCAAGCAACTTCAAAGACAGATTCAAGAAAAGTCTTATGGCTACATGGGATGAGCTTGACAATGAATCTGGATCTGAGAATGAAGATGAAGAAGAAGCAAATATAGCTCTGATTGCTACAACATCTTCTGATGAAAAGTCAGGATCAGACTCTGAAGAAGAAGATGAGGTATTTTCTGAACTTACTCATTCTGAACTTATTGAAACAGTTAAAGATCTTATGAACCACCTCAGAAGCAAGTTAAGTCAATTAAAATCTTTGAAAAAGAAACATAACTTGCTGGCTGATGAGAATCTCCAACTTCAGAATCACATTAATGAGATTGATGAAGAAGTTAGAGAACTCAGAGAAATGGCTCATAAGAAACCTGAAGAAATTCCTAGTGAACAAGAAATTGCACTTCAGGATTTTATCTTAACTGGAATCAACAGAAGTAAGGTTGCTTCTATGATTTATAATATTAACAGAAACAGATGAGAAGGAATTGGTTTCAAGAATGATCCATTCAATCATTCAACAGAAACAATTCTACCATTTTCTGGAGATATTATGAAAGGCACTGAGGTGTGCTTTGGGTTTTGCGTGTCCGAGTTGCTCGGATATGGTTTCTAGCCAACATGATTGATGAAACTATTCCAAACTCTTTGAAGATTATTTTTGTTGATGAAATGGTATGTTTGTTATTTTTTTGTCATATGTAATATAATAATATATAATAAATAGTATTCTTAATAATCAAATTTCATATATTTTTTCAGCATTAATTTCTAAATTACTAATAGTTTAGTTTATTCCTACAAGGCGATAGAATTAGCGCCACCGTCCCAAGGCTCAGAATCGATAAATTTCGTGGTTTGATAAATGAGGGTGTTGTATATTTCATATCAACTTTTCGTGTATCTGAAAATTTTGGTTCATAGCTAACTTCAAGATCCACACGCAAACTAACTTTCACCATTTACACTGAAGTCATTTTGGATCATGAATTTTTGTTATTAGTCAATGTTTCTTTTTTTACACCACCGTCATGTTTGTTTGGTATTGATTACAATACCGACTACCTTACAAGTTAGAAATTATATTTATTTTGTCAAAGTGTCTGTAAATTTTATCATTCGGTAAAGTTAATCATTAGGAAGTTATTTGTTTTAATCACTTCATTAATAATAGTGGTTGTCGATTTTTGACTATTGTCGGAAGATCATCAACCAACTATTTTTCTGGAACTAGATCTAGAAGTATTGTCATTAAATTGAATTCTTATGGGTAAGTTGATAACAATAACAATGTATTGTAACTTACAGTAAAAATATACAAAGTCATTTGTGCATCATTAATATACATATGACTTTGTATATTTTTACGGTATGTTACAATACACTGTTATTTCATGTTATCAACTTTACCAATGAGAATTTAATTCAATGACAAAACTGCTTGATCTAGTTCCAGAAAAATAGTTGGTTGTCGATCATCTGACAAAGGTCAAAACATCGACAACAACTGTTATTAATGAAGTGATTGAAACAATTAGATTCTTAATGATACATTTACAGACACTTAGACAAAATAAATATAATATCTAACATGTAAGGTAATCAGTCTTGTAATCAATACCAAACAAACTTGGCGGTGGTGTAAAAAAAAACATTGATTGGAAACATAAATTCATGATCCAAGGTGACTTTAGTGTAGATGGTGTAATTCAGTTTGCATGTGGATCTTTAAGTTAGATATTAACCAAAATTTTCAAATACATGAAAAGTTGATATGAAATAGACAACACCCACCTTTAGCAAACCACATAATTTATCAATTCTGAGTCTTGGTAAGATGGCGATAATTTTGCCGCCATGTGAGGATAAACCAAACTGTCAATAATTTTGAAATAAAAACTGAAAAATATATTAAATATGATTATTAACAATACTACATATCATATATTATTATATTACACAAGACAAAAATTAATAATAAACATAACATTTCATCAACAAAAACAATCTTCATAGAGTTTAAAATAGTTTCATCGATCATGCTGGGCAGAAATCATATCTGAGCCACTCGAACACGCAAAACCCAAAATTCACTAACAGGACTAATCTCATAGACCAAATTGTAGGAACTTTTCATTGGTAATCACAACAAAATATATCCAAAAAATAAACATACATTTTCCTCAGTTCCTTTGTTTCTTTAATTTCATGATTTAAGGTCATTTTAGTGAATAAAAATGCATTTTGTAACGCCAGTTTTGTTGAACAAGTGACTTCATACACACAAGAAAGTGGTGAATTGTGTTATTTAAAAAATGATTTAAATAAGCACTTAAAAATGTTTAACCAAATAAAATAAAGTACTTGTAAAAAGGTTAAATAAATATAGAAAATGTAGATGTTGAGGTAAAGTAAATAACAAAAAAAAAGTAAAAGAGATAAAGGGATGAGAGAAAACACACAAAAGGTTTATCCTAGTTCTTCCCAAAACACCAAGGCCTACGTCTAGTCCCCAACGAAAAAGCCCCTTGAGATTTTCACTAACCAAGCTTTTAAACATGATAAGCTAGTAACATTTACAAGATAGCAAGCACTGTCCAAACAAAATTACCCTTTGTAAATGATCCTCTAAACCTAAAAGATATCACCTCTTTTAAAACCTTGGGATCACACTCAATACAAAAAAAGAATAAGACAATTAAAAGATTACATCAAATGTGTAGATATAACAAATTGAAGCACAAATACTAAAAAAATATAAAAGGCTCTCAAGAAAACATATTAACAAGTGTAAAAATAATGAGAGTGATGAAATGATATTTTCCCAAAATTTTTAATTCAAATATGAGTTGTTAAAAAAATGCTAGCACATGCACCTATTTATAGTGCAAAAGATGAGTGATAGGCGTTGAAAAAAAAATAGCCAATGTGCACAATTAAAAGCAAATTAAGTTACTCTTCAAAGCTCATAAAAATACCAATTGATTGAAACAAAGTCAAAACACATTTCTAATACACATGCTGAGTGCAACGGTAAAGGATTAAAATTGATGATTATGTCAATCTGCCATTTTGAAAAGAAAAAAAAACATTGACATGAGGATCATTTAAGGTCGTTATAGCAAATAAAATGTAGTTGACAATTCCAAATCAAAATAATTTGCATGAAAGATCAATTATGATATAGTATTATGTTATTTAGTCGGTTGATAGAAATCAAATTGCTAAAAGTAATATAATCCACTACGAGATATTGATTGGGTTATATTTTTTTTGGTAGTGTATTTGGAAAAATATATAATTTTTGATTGGGTTATATATTGTACATGTAGAGAGTACAATCTAAAAACTAGGGTTTAGTCTGTTTAAGTGATGTCTTGAGAATGTCTCTCAAGTGGGTATTTATAGCCTTATTTGGGCTTGCTTTCCCATGGCTTAGGCCCCAAGTAGCTTGGGTCCAAAGCCACGTTTAGAGTAATCTTGAGCATTCTAGAGGCTTCTAGAAGCTCTCTGAGGCGGCGTCCCCTGGCGGGTTCGCCTAAGGACCTTTGGGTCTTTATGGAGGGCGATGAGCCCTTTCTTAAGGGCGCCAAGCCCTTCTGAAGGGCTTTGTGCCCTAACAGATAAGGTTGATAGTCCACAGCCCAACAAGCACGAGCTTTGGGACAATGCAAAGTGATTAACTGTGATGTTTTGACGTTTCGTAGCCCAACAAGCACCAGGCTTTGAAGAGGCGAGGTGGTTGTCTATGGTCTGTGATGGAAGGTAGTTCTAATTGTTCCTGGGCGCCAGCCCAACAATCTGATGATATAAGGTTGCTTGCGTTGTATCCAGGTAGTCCATAGCCCAACAAGCACGAGCTTTGGGACAAGGCAAAGTGATTTAACTGTTGAGGTGTTGACATTGAGAGTGGCGGCGAGGTGACGTAAAGGGCGCTACCTTTGGGATATTTCTACAGATGCGGATCGGACGGGCGAACTCAGATGAGGACTTGAAAAGAGTTGGCAAGCTAGAGGCTAAAGTGGAGGAGGCCAAGTTCGAGGCAGCTGACAGCTTTGATCAAGGTTTTGAGCGTGCTAAGGCACATGTCGCCTTGCTTTTTCCTGATGTGGATCTTGGTAGCCTGGATCCTTTCAAAATCGTCCAGAATGGAGCCTTGGTGGACGAGCCCTAGGGAATGAGTGTGGCGTTATTTTATTATGGCGTGGTGGATTATGTTTGTATTTTGTGTTGTAACCATATTTTGTAACAATTGACAATGTCCCGCTTATTAATTTAATGTCGTCGTTAATTACCTTTGAGAAGTACTTTGGTAGAATATTTATCTTGTACGTTAATTTTCTTTGTTCTTGGCGTGACGTTGTGTTTTGGTGGATCTTGGTGATGCTACGAGGTTGAGTGCCTTTTGACTGTATCTGTGTTTGCGTGATCTCTAGTAGATTTATGTTATTTTTACGAAGTCCTGTTTGAGAAAATGATTGTAGACGCCCTAGAGCCCTTATGAGATTAGGTATTTTCATATGTAGACGCCTTAGAGCCCTCGTGGGGTTAGGTATTTTGTATGTAGACGCCCTAGAGCCCTCGTGGGGTTAGGTATTTCATGTGTAGATTATAGACGCCATAGATCCCTCATGGGTTAGGATTTATCATTGTAGACACCCTAGAGCCCTCGTGGGGTTAGATATTTCATGTGTAGATTCTAGACGCCCTAGAGCCCTCGTGGGGTTAGGATTTTTCACTTGTAGACTGTAGGCGACCTAGCGCCCTCGTGGGGTGAGGATTTTGTAGTTTGTAGGCGACCTAGAGCCCTCGTGGGGATAAAAATTTTCATTTGTAGACTGTAGGCGACCTAGAGCCCTTGCGGGGTTAGGATTTTTCATTTGCAGACTGTAGGCGACCTAGAGCCCTCGTGGGGTTAGGATTTTTCATTTGTAGACTGTAGGCAACCTAGAGCCCTCGTGCGGTGGGCGCCAACTGTACTTGCAGAGAGTACAGTCTAAAAACTAGGGTTTAGTCTGTTTAAGTGATGTCTTGAGAATGCCTCTCAAGTGGGTATTTATAGCCTTATTTGGGCTTGCTTTCCCATGGCTTAGGCCCCAAGTAGCTTGGGCCCAAAGTCACGTTTAGAGTAATCTAGAGCGTTCTAGATGCTTCTAGAAGCTCTCTGAGGCGGCGTCTCCTGGCGGGTTTGCCTAAGGACCCTTGGGCCTTTATGGAGGGCGCTGAGCCCTTTCTTGAAGGCGCCAAGCCTTTCTGAAGGGCTTTGTGCCCTAACAGATAAGGTTGATAGTCCACAGCCCAACAAGCACGAGCTTTGGGATAATGCGAAGTGATTAACTGTGATGTTTTGACGTTTCGTAGCCCAACAAGCACCAGGCTTTGAAGAGGCGAGGTGGTTGTCTATGGTCTGTGATGGAAAGTAGTTCTACATGTTCCTGGGCGCCAGCCCAACAATCTGATGATATAAGGTTGCTTACGTTGTATCCAGGTAGTCCATAGCCCAACAAGCACGAGCTTTGGGACAAGGCCAAGTGATTTAACTGTTGAGGTGTTGACATTGAGAGTGGCGGCGAGCATTTTGTAACCACCTCGCCATCTGACACCACGTCGACCGCAGGATCCGCCTTTCTTTTCGGCTTATGCAGGAGGACTCCGGTAGCGTCATTTCCAACACTTCCGGCGGCAGCCCTTTTCGTCTTAGCCTCCTCCAGATACTTCTTCCTCTCTGCTCCGGTCATAGGCGCCATCGTCTCTACAAAACAATCAGAAGAAAAATAACACAGTCCGTAGCCATTAATATGCAAAGCTTAAACAAAAACAATAATTCAAAGAAAGAACGTTACTCACGCAAGTAGCTTTCCAAACTTTTGCAATCCCCCTCCCTATTTAAGAGTTCCCTGATATTCATAGGAAGCATCTTTTCTAGGAAACACACTACCCCCTTCTCATAGTCATCCAATTTGTCGTAATCATACTCCTTTATCAAGGCAGGATTACTGGTCCAACACAGCGGAAATTTTGGCTCACCATTTACTATGACAGTAGCCGCCTCACAACCTTTGGCACCACAAGTTCGCAGAAACGTCTCCCTCCAATTTTTGTAATGAGAAGCGTAAGGGGGAAAGAGATGCCTATTAGGATGGGCGCTGATAGAAACCTACAAGAGTTTATCCACCCCCTTCGTCCCGTAGAAAGTAAAAAAGGGACCAACCGAGGGCTCGAAGCCCTATCCGTCACACAGGATCTCGAAAGCACGAATAAATGCCCAGCTGTTGGGCAAAAGCTGGGATGGCGCCATGTTTAATATCCTCAGAACATCAACCTCAAAAGATGTAAATGGAAAACGAACGCCCAAATCCTTGAAAACCGCCGCATACATGTGGAAAATTTCGTCCTTCACCCCCCGCGGGCGACGTAGACAAACCCTCTCGCCCTCCCTACAGGCCGCCGTCACTGAGTCCTCCTCACGCCCCGTGGACGAGATACAGAGCTTCCTCCGAAAAAATGCCACACGTTTTGGATCCGTATACACAGACCCAGAACGAAGGACGTCGTCCACAAACTTCTCGCCCTCAGACTCCTCTGACGGCATTTCGTAACAGATCCCCATTCTACAATTAGGTCCGGGGATATCATACAGGAAAACACAGTCACTATCAGAAGAATCACTGAAACCCTCACGATTAGTACTCGAATCACTCGAAAATAATTCCAACACGGAATGACCATAGTAAGCCTTTTCAAAAGAAACCCAATCAATCGACCCATTCGGTCGTTTTGCATGCCTTATACTTTCCCTTCATAACCTACATTTTTCCTCGAAGGAATCCGGTGAAAGTTCCCTACCCGTTTCGTCACACTCCCTAATAACTACCATGACTACTACACACTGAAATGACAAAACAAGTTCAGAGAGAAAAAAGAGAGGTACCTGGTGGCGCACCTCGTTTTTTTCCTGAGAAAAAGACGCGCAAATCCTCCGAGGTCGTTCGTAAACGCTCGGAGGGCCTTTGTGAAGCCGCCACCAAAGTTTTTGTGTAAAGGGAACGTTGATAAACCCTTAAGTTTTTTTTGTTTAAAGGGAAACGATAATAAAACCCTTTGACGATGAGGAAAGGATGGTCATCGCAACCATTGTCGGGTTCGGGAGTCGATTACGCAAGGGGAAGGTATTAGCACCCCTCACGTCCGTTGTACTCAACGGGAACCTTCTATTTGGTTAAAGCTTGAATTGTTTTTAAATGTTTTGCGCGCATGCTTATCTATGTCAAAATATAATAAAGGGGGGGAAAGAGATAAAAACAAACGAAAGGAAAAGAAAAAAAAGTTTTTATTATTGCGCTTGACAAGATGTCGATCTTGCTCCTACGTATCTCCCGGTAGTCGGAGAATTCAAAGCGTACATAGTTCTTTGGTAGAAAAAACGTACATGTGTTGGTTAATTTTAAATGGACGATGTTTTAACCGAATTCTTGTGATTAAAACGTAGCTTGTATGCTCGCGCTTGGGAGACTTATTAAGCGTTTGTTCACGAATCGCACTAGAATTGTTAAAAGGTACGTCCGTTAGGGTAAAAGGGTTCGAATTGGTCGCTATGGGACCAAGAGAGGTGCAATGGACTCATACAAGTCAATCATTGACCGAGTGGACTCCAACGAGTCGGGCGATTGTTCAATTGATCCACTGAGATCAAGAACAGGTACAATGGACTCGGGCGAGTCGAACATTGACCGAGTGACTTAAACAAGTTGAGGGATCGAATCTAATGGCCACGGGGGACCAAAAGGTTCGGATTGACCACAAGGGGCCAAGGTTTGGTTTGGTTATGGTTGGATACGTTTTAAAATGGAATGACGATTGTCCGAACGACGAGACATACGTCACGCATTCGTACAATCGGGGCAATGGAGAGACATACGTCACACCATCCTTTTTCATTCATGTTTTTGGGTAGAATTCTTTTAGAAATCCCAAGGTATATCAAAACATTTGGTTTGAAAACCCAAATTGGAAAGATTTAGCAATTTTGCTAGAAAAAGCACAAGTTCGGCTCATTTTGCGAAAAGCGAACGTATTTGGCGTATGTTCATTTTGGGTTTTGAAAATCATGAACAATATTTATTGTTCAAGTTTTGATTGAAATGATGAACATAGCTGGTTTGTTCATGTTGTTTTGAAAGTTTGAGAACATAACTTGTTTTGCAAGTTATCCACAAAATGTCATACGAACTTGTGATTTTGTCAAGATTGTGCAAAATCCTTGTTATGGTTTGAAAAACATGGGTTAAAAAACTCTTAGGTTCTGAGCTCTTGGGCTAGAACCTCAAAAATTGGCCATTTTGACACCTAAACTCAGATTCTGAGTTCTGTCATGGTCGCTCTGCGACCATGACTTCGCACTGCGAAGCATGCGAATTTTTGAGTTCAGAAGCTGTTTCTGAACTTTTGTTCAGAAACAACTTCTGAACACACTCAGGACCTTTTAGGTGAGTGAAAAGCTTTGAGTTTTTGGGATGAAAAGGACTGGACAAACCAGTTTTGGTGTTTTGAAAAACCTTGGGATTTCTTTGAAATTCAAAAGGGGTTTTTTAGAAACAAGAGGTTTTGAACCAAAATTGCTATGCAAACACAATTGTAAATGCAAGATAAAAGCTTGGAAACTTACAGAACTCCTTAGCAAAGCTCCAGCTGCAATGGATTTGAATTGATTGAAGGTTCTTGCAAGGTTTTGAATGTTGGTGAGGATTTTGGAACTTTGTAATGCTTTGTGTTTGATTGGTTTTTTTCTGGTTGTTTGTGAGTATTTGTAAGCTGGAATGAGTAGTGTATATTGCTCTTTGAATGCTGTTATGTGTAGTTTTTCAGAAGTGCTTGAAACCTTGGGCAATGCCTTCTATTTATAGGCCAAAACCAAATCTATTTCATCATTAGAAAATCCCAAAATCCAGCTGATTTGTGGCTAGAATCAGGATGAATCCTTTTGCATTAAATGCTAATGGATAGAGGCAACCTTGCCTTGTGCCAAGGGGCAAGACCCAACCTGATTTCAGCCACAAATTCAACTAATTCTAGAAGGTAATGATGAGAAACATGACTGAATTGCAAATGGCCAAGCTTGGGGATCAATCCTTGCAATCTCAATGGTTGATCAATAAAAACATGCACTGTAATGTGTAGAGATTGAGGGATGAAAAAGGCTATCTATGGCTGGTGTGAGGGGTGAAAAGCTGCTGCAAAAACAGGGTAGGCACTCATGGCTTTTCAAGTGAGAAAATCCAGCTAGTTTGACTGGTTTTGGGGAAGCAAGCAGGAGGAAAGTCATCAAGCAGGTGGCTGGCAACCTTGGGGTGGTTAACAGGTCACATGGGAGGGACTAGAGCTGCCCAAGGGCAAGCCCACTTGCTTGTCACATGCTAGGTTGGAAGAAAAAGCTTCCAACCTTGGCATTAATGGCAAGTCTTTCATTTCTGGTTTTGCTTGGCCCAAATAGCCATGAATGCTGATTAAAATAAATATGAAAATGATATGCAACAAAATCTGGAATTAAATCAAAGAAACCAAAAATCTGCAGAAAAATCGCAGACTTCGCAGTGCGAAGTGAGCTTCGCAGTGCGAAGTGAGCTTCGCAGTGCGAAGTCAGCATTTTTGAAATGTTGACTTTTCTGTTGACTTTTGTTGACTTTGACTTTTTTCTCCCTCTTTGATTCTTTTGATTTTTTGTTTTAAAAGGCTTAGGACAAAATTAGGGTACTACAGCTGCCCCTACTTAATTGTGTCTTCGCATAGAGTGCGTGAGTGCCGAGGGCATCTCATGAACTCTTTGCGAAGATCAATTAAGTAAAAAGAAGGACCCGAATTTTGTCCTTCGCGGAATGCAAATGCAATGGCTTGAAAAGGTTGATCGTATCCAGCCGCTAACACTAGAGGTAGATCCACTGGGGGGATGAAGGTAATCGTATCCAGCCGCTTACACTAAAGGTAGATTCCTAAAGGGGAAGTGATCTTATTCAGCCGCTAACACTGAAGGTCGAACACTGAGGGAGGTGATCTTATCTAGGCACTTTCACTAGAGGTCGATACCTAAGCTAGGTAATCTTATTCAGGCGCTTTCACTGAAGGTCGATTCCTAACGAGCTGTGATCTTATTCAGCCGCTAACACTGAAGGTCGATACACTGGGGGAGGTGATCTTATCTAGGCACTTTCACTAGAGGTCGATACCTAAGCTAGGTAATCTTATTCAGGCGCTTTCACTGAAGGTCGATTCCTAACGAGCTGTGATCTTATTCAGCCGCTAACACTGAAGGTCGATACACTGGGGGAGGTGATCTCATCTAGGCGCTTTCACTAGAGGTCGATACCTAAGCTAGGTAATCTTATTCAGGCGCTTTCACTGAAGGTCGATTCCTAACGAGCTGTGATCTTATTCAGCCGCTAACACTGAAGGTCGATACACTGGGGGAGGTGATCTCATCTAGGCGCTTTCACTAGAGGTCGATACCTAAGCTAGGTAATCTTATTCAGGCGCTTTCACTGAAGGTCGATTCCTAACGAGCATGGTCTTACCCTAAATAGGTGCCCCTGGTTGAACTGGAAAACATGATTGTATGATGCATGTTATGCAGTATGATATGCAGTGTGATATGCAATGCAATATGATATGAGATAGACTCAAGCGAAGATTCCTGCTGCGGAATAGGGGATAGTTGGTGAAGGAGGTTCACTGGGGAACGCTTACTTAACTGTTGATGGATGTTGGTGAATATGTGATACTCACTGGAGAATCCTTGTTGAGGATGCATGACATGATTTATGAAATGCAGGTATATGAATGATTTGTATATGCATGCATGAATGAGATTGACATGATGCATGAATTATGCTATGCATGATATGAGGGATACTGGTTGGGTGCCGAACAAAGTCGGTCTTGGTTGTGGTTGTGCCAATGACGATTGGATTCTTTGTTTGTTTGTTTTGTTGGTTGGTTGGTTTGGAAGGACCAGGTCCTTTGCCTACATACCCAAATGGGATCAAAACCGGTGTAGTTCGGGCTTGTCCTGGGGATTTGTGTTTGCCTGCCAATGATGATTGGACTTTTGTTTGTTTGAGACTCCCTGGGGGATGTCAATGAGGTTTGGCTCATGGGGATATAAGGATCATTTTGGAAACATGATCGATATCCGGCCTTGGTTGATGTTTGGATGTTCAGGGTGCTTACTGGGGAATTTTGTTCCTCTTAACCCTTGGGGCTTTTGCGCTCCGCGTGCCGTGAGTTACGCACTTGCCTTTGCTGAAGAGCATAAGTCCTTTGGTGCAATATTTGGTGGGAATTACTGCAATTCCTTCGAAATTTACACAAATTCAAATAAAACAACGTTTGTTTGCTTTTTTCTCTTTTCTTGGAAGAAATTTCTTTTGTTTATTTCCCATGTTTTAAAGCATTTTCATCATGAATAAAACAAAATTTTATGCGCTACTGAGAACATAAAATAACAAAAGGAAATTTATTCAATGCAGATTTGACTTCTAAAAATGGGTAAAAAATACACAAAGTGAGAAGTGAGATAGAGAAAGACAAGAAAAAGCAAAAAGAAAATTGTTGGTTTTGGCACAACACATGCTATTTCCTTATGACTTCGAGATTTTTGTTTTTTGGAAGATGCTGACGAGACCGATTCTTCTCCTCTTGAATCTTGTCCTTCGCTTGGATGCTGCAGTCATTGCCTTTCTTCTTTTGTTAACCCCTAACTTTTGCCTGGACCGCTCTTTCGAGTTTTCAATCCACCGGGGTATATTTCCTTTTTTGATGTCCTTAATTTTTGCCTAGACCGCCTTTTCAGGTTTTCGATCTAGCAGGACGCTCTCTATTGCCTAAACCGCCCTTTCAGGTTTTCGATTTAGCGAGCCTTTTTTTTTTTCTTCTTTTTTTTCTTAGGCATAACACCTCTTGACTGCATCGGAGTTTATTGAGAGTGGGAACTCTTCTCCGTCCATAGTGGTGATGATCAGGGCTCCGCCTAAGAAAGCTTTCTTTACCACATACGGCCCATCATAGCTGGGAGTCCACTTCCCGCGGGGATCTTTATGGATAGGTAATATCTTCTTGAGCACTAGATCTCCTTCTTTGAATTCTCGAGGACGGACCTTCTTGTCGAATGCTCTCTTGAGTCTCCTTTGATAGAGTTGTCCGTGACATATTGCCGACAGACGCTTTTCCTCTATGAGATTCAGTTGGTCGAACCTTGTTTGAACCCATTCAGCTTCCTCTAGCTTGGTTTCCATCAAGACCCTTAACGAAGGAATTTCCACCTCTACGGGAAGAACAGCTTCCATACCGTATACTAGGGAGAAAGGGGTTGCCCCAGTTGAAGTGCGAATGGCTGTTTTGTAGCCATGTAGCGCAAAGGGAAGCATCTCATGCCAATCCTTATATGTTGTCACCATCTTTTGGATGATCTTCTTTATGTTCTTATTGGCTGCTTCTACCGCACCATTCATCTTTGGTCGGTAAGGGGAGGAATTATGGTGCTCAATCTTGAAATCTTTGCACAACTCCTTCATTGTCTTGTTGTTCAGGTTTGCCCCATTATCGGTGATGATTTTGTGGGGAGTGCCGTAACGGCAAATGATTTCCTTCTTGATGAATCGGGCTACCACTTGTTTGGTTACGTTTGCATACGAAGCTGCTTCTACCCATTTGGTGAAGTAGTCGATGGCAACGAGGATGAAGCGATGTCCATTTGACGCTTTGGGCTCGATCATTCCAATCATGTCTATGCCCCACATAGAGAATGGCCAAGGTGAAGTCATGACGTTTAGTGGAGTTGGTGGCACATGCACCTTGTCGGCGTAAATCTGGCACTTGTGACAAGTCTTGGCGTAGTGGAAACAATCAGCTTCCATGGTTAACCAATAATAGCCCGCCCTTAAGATTTTCTTTGCCATTGCATTCCCATTGGCATGGGTTCCAAAAGATCCCTCGTGGATTTCTTTGATGAGCATGTCCGCTTCATGTTTATCCACACATCTGAGCAGGACCATGTCATAGTTTCTTTTGTAGAGGGTATTTCCACTGAGGAAGAACTGGGATGCCAATCTTCTGAGGGTCCTTTTGTCGGTGTGTGAGACATTTTCTGGATACTCTTGCTCTTCGAGGTATCGCTTGATGTCGTAGAACCAAGGTTTGTCGTCAAGTCCTTCTTCGACTGATGCACATACAACTGGTTTGTCTCTACGATCCATCCTTATGATTGGTGCTTCGTTGTAAGAATTTACTTGATACATTGATGATAATGTAGCCAAAGCATCTGCCACCTGGTTCTCTTCTCGAGGTATGTAATGGAAGTTGATTTCATCAAAATGCTTAATCAACTCTACAACCCGGGCTCGGTAGGGAATTAAATTTGGATGTTTTGTCTCCCATTCTCCTTTGACTTGATAGATGACTGATAAGTGGCAAAATATGAATAAATCCATGTCTTTTATAATGCCTTTTAATTACTTGTTGTGCAAGTTATCTTAGGAAAAGCATGGAATTTATGAATAAATGCCAATTATTCTTTGTATATCTCATTCTTCCCCATTTGTGTAGGAAAAAGCAAGCCAGGACCTGAACATCAAAAGAATTATTGAAGAGAAGCATGAAGACAATCGCCTAGCGATCCTAGGGCGACTGCTGAGCGAAGTCAGGCAGAGAATTATCGCCTAGCGATACCTTGGCGACTGCTGAGCGAAGTGAGGCAGAGAATTTTCGCCTAGCGATCCTACAGCGAAAGGTTGGCGAAGTGAGGCAGGGATTTTCTGGAACAGGGGAAGCTTGTTTTCGCCCAGCGATATTTGGATCGCTCAGCGAAATCATCAAGGCGGTCTAACTGTAGAAGATGACGTGGCAGATCTCTATTGGCTGTTTTGAATTGTTCGCTGAGCGATGATACGTATCGCTGAGCGAAATTGTATTTATCAGTTTAGTATTTAAGCTTTTTACAGCTTTTAGGTTAAAAACTTACTATTGTATTGCTTTCATTTTACACGAAATTTAAGAGTTTATTCCTAAGAGAGAGAGATTAGGCATAGAAGGAGAAAAACTTCAAATAGCAATTTGATTTGGATTGAAGAAGACATTAAGAAGCTTTGAGACATCAAGCTCTCATATATCTTCATCTTCCTTTCTTATTTTGCAATAGTTGTCATGACAATGATCAACTCTCCTTTGTTGGGATTAATAGGTAATCAATCATTCCAAGTTGTAAACTTTTGATTATTCAATATATGATTCTAGCAATTTTTATATACCATTGAATTTCTTCTTGCTTTTCAATCTTATGTTTGATTTAAATGTTGTTGAAAAAGACTTTTGAATCTAGGTTTAGAATGATTTTCTATCAAGATAAGAAATTCTAGAAATGGGATTTGGTTTTGATAATTACATTATAGTATTGGATCGTAAATGCTTTTGGATCGTTTAATAGATTGAGAAATCATCGATTAAACGATACAATCGATCTCACGACGTCATTTGGGAAATCAATGATGTTGTTGAACAATACGTAATAATGTCATATATAAGAAAAGCTAGAATCCGTATTTGTAATCAATCGAATATAAACGATGTTTGATTGATGAACGTTAATCCTAACACCTTCTATGTCCTAGTACTCTACTATTTATTTATTATGTTTTTAAAATAATGAGTAGTGTAGTAAAACAAATGGTTAAACCCTAACTTAAGACGATAATCGACGTTGAACGGTTTATGATATCACATTAATCCCTGTGGAACGATATAAAAACTTATACTTACATCTGTAACTAACAAAATGGCGCCGTTGCCGGGGATTAAAGTTATGATATTATAATCATTGCAACTTTAATTATGGTTTTAAGCAATTTTGCACAAAATTCTTTTATGTATATAACTAATACTTCTTATCCATCTTGTTTGCTAATCTTTTTGTGGTCAGATTGTTGATATCGTTTATGCGAGGTCAAGTTTCAGAGGACCAACTTCTTTTTGATTCCGAGATTGAAAGAACAGCTCGTAGAGCCAATAGCAAGAATCGGAAAAAGAAGCAACAAGCTAAGAGGAGGCAACAAGAGGAGAGTTCTATTTCTAGTCAATCATCTAGTCCTAATCCAAGCCAAGAGTTACAAATGGCTGCAGCAGGAGATGGTTCAGGAGGTTCTGCAGTACCATGTACTAACAGTCCACGTCGTTTTGCACAATTGGGGAAAACGCCGCGGACTGCCAAGCAAACGGAAATGAAGACGGGGATCTTACAAATCTTGTATGCTAATCCATTCTCAGGATTAGACCACGAAGACCCGTTCCAACATCTCACTAAATTCTATGAGATTGCGGGAACCCTTGGTGAGACGGAGAAGTAATGAGGAGGCTATGTGGATGAGGATGTTTCCACATTCATTGATAGGCAAAGCTAAGGAGTGGTACTTGGACCAACCTCCGACGGTGATGACGAACTGGAATACGCTTGAGGAGAAATTCCTTGAGAGGTTCTTCCCTCAGAATCGTTCATGGAGGCGAAGACAACCATTGCGGTGTTTTCACAAGGTACAAGTGAAACACTATGTGAAGCCTGGGAGCGTTTTAAGTCAATGCTCAGAAGATGTCCGAACCATGGATTTGATGAATTAACACAAATTCATCTCTTCCGGAACGGAATGCAACAACAATCCAAGCTTTTGCTTGACGCTGCAGCTGGTGGTTCTTTAATGGCCAAGAGCGCGAGGATGCTGTTGCTATTATAGAGAGAATGGCGTTGAACGATCACCAAGCTCATCACAACCGGAGCCAAAGCCAAAGGAAGGCGGGAATCCTAGATTTGGGAACTAATGATGCGATCCTTGCACAGAACAAGTTGCTCACGCAACAAGTGGAAGAGTTGACAAAGAAAATGGCCAACCTTCCTCAACAAATGAAGGACATCCAGAACGAACAAAGAAGACAACACCAAGTCGCATCTTGCGAGCTTTGTTCGGGAGACCACCCAACCGGATTTTGTCCGCCCACCTACAGAAGAGGTAAGCTATGTTGGTAATCAACCAAGGCCTCAACAGTTTCAAAACCAATTCCAAAGCCATCCAAACAACTTCCCAAGAGGGAATAATCCGAATTATGGCCAAGGGTGGAGACCAGAAGCTGGGCAATATAACCGACAACCTTACCAAAATTATAACCAATATCAACCTCCACAACAAAACCGCAACCAATCCACCGATGAAACCCTCAATCAATTCATGCAGATGTCAATGGCCAACCAGAAGAACACTGATGCGTCCATCAAAAATCTGGAGACGCAAGTGGGCCAGTTGGCACAACAACTTTCTCAAGCTACTCAACAAGGCGGAACCTTTACCGCCAACACACAAACCAACCCTAAGGATCATGCATCATCATCGAAATGACAATTAAGTCATTTTGATGAGGAAGTCCATGCAACGAGAGACAACGAAAATTGCAAGGCAATTGCTACAAGGAGCGGGAAGGTCATTGGTAAGGGTATAGGGGACAATCTTGAAGTAGAGAGAAGGGTTGTTGAGAATGAGGTGAAGGAGAAGGATGATGATGAAGGACATGAGGAAGAAACAGGAGATGTACATATAGAGGAAGAAGTAGAAAAAAATAATAAGGATGTAGTTGAAAATGAGAACATTGTATGGAAAAAGGATGTGGTGAAGGAGAAGGGCAAGAAGCAAGAAGAAGTAAAGAATGCACCAACACCGCACCTACCTTACCCAACTACACCAGCCAAAAAAGAGAAAGAAAGGCAGTTTGCTAGGTTCCTTGAAGTATTCAAAAGGTTACAAATCAATATACCGTTCTCGGAAGCCTTGAGCAAATGCCGACGTATGCCAAGTTCATGAAAGAAATCCTTTCCAAGAAGAGAAGGTTTAATGAAGAAGAAACAATTCTGCTAGACGCGAATTGTAGTGAAATCATCCAGAATACATTGTCAAGAAAGAAGAGAGATCCGGGCAAAGTTACACTGCTCGTGTCCATTGGCAATGTTGATGTCGGCAAGGCACTCATTGATTTGGGTTCAAGTATCAACCTAATCCCACTATCCGTTGTCAAAAGGATTGGTGATATAGTTGTGAAGAGAACCAACTTAACCTTGCAATTGGCCGACAAATCCTACACTCGTCCATTGGGAATTGCTGAAGACGTGTTGGTGAAAGTCGACAAGTTCTTGTTCCCCGTCGACTTTGTAGTGATGGATATTCCGGAGGATGATGATGTGCCACTACTTCTTGGGAGAACTTTCATGCAAACGGCACGGATGATGATTGATCTTGACGGAGGCTTAATGAAAGTCCGTGTGGACGATGAAGAAGTCAATTTCAACATCCATGAAGCAATGAAGTTTCCTAGTGATAAAGCTGCGTGTTTCAAGATGGATGCAACGGAAGAATTGATCGTTGATATGAGAAACCAGTTGCATGACTTGACACATCTTGAGAGAGTTTTGACAAACGCACTAAGTATCCTAGGAGAAGAAGATGAGCTAGAGCTTGAAGAGTGTTTGAAGGAGCTCGATTCGTTGAAGGAAATTCCTCCTCACAAAGCCAAAATCGAGGAATTGACGAATGAAGCTAAAGTAGAAGAAGTGAAGCCGGAGATGAAGATCTTGCCCTCACACTTGAAGTATGTGTTTCTTGATCAAGAGGGTACCAAACCGGTAATCATTAGTAGCTCCTTATCAAACCATGAAGAAACAAAATTGGTCGAAGTTTTGAAGTCCAACAAGGAAGCAATAGGTTGGACACTATCCGACTTAAAAGGGATAAGTCCTTCCTATTGCATGCACAAGATCATGATGGAAGAGGATTATAAGCCGGTAGCACAACCTCAAAGACGGCTAAACCCAAACATGAAAGAAGTAGTCCGGAAAGAAGTAGTGAAGCTACTTGAAGCCGGCATGATATATCCGATCTCGGATAGCACTTGGGTTAGTCCGGTTCAAGTTGTCCCTAAGAAGGGAGGTATGACGGTTATCACGAACGAGAAGAATGAGCTCATACCGACAAGAACCGTGACCGGTTGGAGGATGTGTATTGACTACCGGAGGTTGAACAAAGCAACTAGAAAGGATCATTTTCCTCTACCATTTATGGATCAAATGCTAGAGAGGCTGTCAGGACAAGCTTTTTACTGTTTCCTTGACGGGTATTCGGGTTACAATCAGATATCGGTGAATCCAGACGATCACGAGAAGACTGCATTCACATGTCCTTTTGGGGTATTTGCATATCGACGCATGCCGTTCGGTTTATGTAACGCTCCAGCAACATTTCAACGATGCATGCAAGCCATCTTTGCAGACTTGATAGAGAAAAGCATTGAAGTGTTCATGGACGACTTCTCAGTTTTCGGGTCATCATTTGATTTATGCTTGAAGAATCTGGACACGGTACTGAAACGGTGCAAGGAAACCAACTTGGTGCTCAATTGGGAGAAGTGTCACTTCATGGTAACCGAGGGTATAGTCCTTGGTCACAAGATCTCCTCCAAGGGTATCGAAGTTGATAAAGCTAAGATCGACGTGATAGGAAAACTTCCACCACCAGTCAATGTCAAAGGAATCCGAAGTTTCCTAGGCCATGCCGGGTTCTATCGGAGATTCATCAAAGACTTCTCAAAAATCGCAAAGCCATTGAGCAACTTGCTCAACAAAGATAAGTCTTTTGATTTTGATATTGACTGTTTAAATGCTTTTAATAGTTTAAAGGATAGCTTAACATCCGCACCCATAATCACCGCACCAAACTGGATATACGATTTTGAACTTATGTGTGATGCAAGTGATTATGCGGTAGGCGCGGTGTTAGGTCAACGCAAAAACAAAATTTTCATGCTATACACTATGCAAGTAAAGTTTTAAATGACGCACAGTCAATATCTACCACTGAAAAAGAATTACTTGCCATAGTGTTTCGCATTAGAAAAATTCCGTTCGTATCTCATTGGTTCAAAAATTGTTATCTGACTGACCATCAGCTATCAAGTACTTAATTACCAAACCCAATTCAAAACCGAGACTCATCCGTTGGATGTTGCTACTCCAAGAGTTTATTTGGATATTAAGGACAAGAAGGGGACTGAGAACCTAGTAGCTGATCATCTGTCAAGATTGGTGAACAATGAGATAACGAAGAATGAGAGGGACATCCTTGAAGAGTTCCCGGATGAAAAGTTGCTTATGGTGCAAGAAAGACCATGGTTCGCGGACATGGCCAATTACAAAGCAACTGGGTTCATACCGGAGGATTACACATGGCAAATGAAGAAGAGGTTGTTGAGAGACGCCACTCAATTCATTTGGGATGACCCGTATCTCTTCAAGATTGGAGCAGACCACTTATTGAGAAGATGTGTTGCAAGAGAAGAAGCCAAGGACATCATGTGGCACTGTCATAACTCGCCATATGGTGGTCATTACAGTGGAGAAAGAACTGGAGCAAAAGTTCTTCAAGCTGGCTTTTATTGGCCCACCTTGTTCAAAGACTCATACGAACATGTGAAAGAATGCGAGAGTTGCCAGAAAACCGGAGGGATTTCAAAGAGGAATGAAATGCCTCTACAAAGTATCCTTGAAGTCGAAGTCTTCGACTGTTGGGGTATTGACTTTGTAGGGCCATTTCCATCTTCTTTGAACAACGAGTACATTCTGGTGGCTGTTGACTATGTGTCAAAGTGGGTAGAAGCAATAGCATCTCAGAAAGCCGATAGCAAGACGGTGGTCAAGTTTCTGAAAAGGAACATCTTTTCCCGATTTGGAACTCCAAGAGTGCTAATAAGTGATGGAGGTTCTCACTTCTGCAATCAACAGTTAGTGTCGCGGTGATTTTTGGATATCAAGCTATTGATTAGCGTTGACTCGCAATTTTAAGTTCACCACCGATCTTTTATTTTTCCGAGGAAAAGGGAGAAAGTTCGAAAAAACCCTATTTTTTAGAGATCAAAGGTCCGGGGGTTGGTTACGCAAAGGGAAGGTATTAGCACCCTAAACGTCTATAGTACTCTATAGGAACCTCTTGCTTATTTTTATCTTTATGCTAAATTAATTATTTGTTTGTAAATAAGGGCTTAAGCGTAAAAAGATTAAGTGATGAAAAAGAAAGAAGGAAAATATTTTTGTTATTTTTATTGATTTGGAAAGACAAAGTCTTTTGCCTACGTACCCGAGCGGGATCAAAATCTCGTAGTTCGGGGTAAAAAGCTGAGTGATTGGTTTTGGTTGATTTTAAAGTTTGAAAAAGGTTTTAAGAAGGATGAGAGGCCGTAAAGGCATAGAAAAATAAAAAGGAAGTGAGTTTGATTGATTTTAATTTGAAGAAAAACAAGTTTGAGTGATTAAAGATTGATTAAAATTTGATTAAGAAAGAAAAGATAAAAGATTGACTTTTTGAAGACTTTGATTATAAAATGTTTTTGGATTTTGACTTTTTTGACTTTTTATGAAAATTTGATTAGGTCCTAAGGTCCTGAGACTAAATTATGCTGAGATATCTAAACGCACCGGATCCCTCAAAATGACGTTGGATCAAGTGAGGGTCCTTTTCCTCGGATACGGTCCAAATTACGATATCGCCCTCGACATAAAGCATAGAAAAATAAATGTGGTGTCGGTGCATATTCTCATTTATATTTATTACATTGGACCTAGTTACATTCTAGTAGCAAGAAAATAAATGACAAAAATAATAAAGTAAAATAAAAATTGTAATTGCATTAAAGTAAATATGCTAAAAAAGAAATAAAAAATGCATAAAATGTAAAACAATAAATAAATATGGTGCTTAAAGTAAATAAAAAAATAAAAATGCAAGGCATAAAATAAATATGATGCTGAAAATAAAATAAAAATGCAAGACAATAAAAATAAACATGATGCTAAAAGAAAAATAAAAATGCAAGATAATAAAATAAATATGATGCGTAAAATAAAAGAAAATAAAAATGCAAGGCAAAAAATAAATATGGAGCTGGAAAATAAAATGCAAGACTGAATATTAAATATGGTACTGGAAAATAAATAAAGAAAATAAAAAAAATGCAAGACATAAAATTAAATAGGATGCATAAAATAAAGAAAATAGAAAATGCAAGACAAAAAATAAATATGATGCAATAAAATAAAAATAAAAAAAATGCATGGTACTGGAAATTAAAAGCAATAAATAAAGTGCATAAAAATAAAAGAAATAAATAAAAAAAAAAGTGCAAGAAATAAAAAAAATAAAAGAATAGAGAGGAAGAAAGGGGGTGCAGAAGTAATAAGGGGAGTGCAGAAAGTAAAAGAGTAGAAATCAGAAAAGAAAAGGAAGAAGGAGAATGGGCCAAGTCCAAAAAGCAGAGTCCAGGGTGAACCGGTCTGGTTCGGTCCGAAAGAACCAGACCGGTTCAGCAGTCTATAAAAATCTAAACCTGGTTTTTTTATTCATTTTCACCTCACTTTCTCTTTCTTTCTTATCTTTTCTCTCTTTTCTCTCAGAATCTCTCAAATCCTCACGTTCTCTCATGTCCACTCACTGTTCTCACCACTTTTTTCTCATCCTCTCCTTTTCTTTTCACTTTCTTTCTCAAAATTTTTTCATTTCCTCACTGTTCTCACGTGCTTCACTTCTTCTTCTCACCTCCTCTCTTCTTTTTCTTCTCACAAACTTTCTCTTCTTTTCCTTCTCACAAATCCGAAAAAAGGAACTCAAAGGAAACTAGATCTAGGTTCAAAAAATACTTGAGAAAAGCTACCTTGTTTGATCTCTGTTCTAGTTACACGATTCTGGCTTGATATGTTGAGCTTCGGCCTCCGTTTGGTATTGTTGTTTTCGTTCGGTTATGAAGGGTCTTGCGTTTTGGTTTCGAGTGTGGCTTGCGAATTTACGGTGGCTTTGATTTCGTTTTTTGTGGGTTACTGGTTTATGAGATTCGAACTTGGTTTGGACAGTATTATCCTGGCTTTGCGTGTTTTTTGCTGTATTGGTTCAGATTTGAGTGAGTTTTGTGATTTGTGAACTTGAGAAAGAAAAGGAAAATTTTATGATTTTTTTTACTGTTTTTCAGTGGTGGCCGGAATTGGGTCAGTGGTGGTTGTGTTGGTGGCTAATGGTGGTTTGATGGTTTATGATTGTACTGATTCTGACTGTTTCTGACCCCCTGTACTTTTCGTGAACAGTGCTATTTATAGTAAAATAATAGGCAAAAACGAAAATGACAAAACTGCCCCTCTGGGCTTGGACTGATTTGGACTTAAAATGACCTAAAATGAATAAAATCAAAACCATAAAAAAGACACAATAATAAAAAACGAAAATTACAAATAAAAAACTAAAAAAGGAATAAAATAAAAAAAAGAAATAAATAATAGTAAAAATAAGAATAAAACAAAAATAATAATAATAATAACAGAAAATAAAAATAATAAAAACGGTTGCCTTCGGAACAAAAAATGAGGTATTTTAAAATACCTCCCTGCCGAAATTTCGTCTGAAACGACGAAGATTTCTGGCCTAAAAGACGAGAAAAAAGAAATAAAAACGGGTCAAAAATGGGGTATGACAGATGCCCCTATTTAAGTTTCTTCGTTACGGAGATTTAAAAGTGAAATTTAAAAATCGACGGGCCGAAGAGACTTAAATACAGAGTACACCATTTTTGACCAGTTTCAAATGCAAAACGTTATGAACGCAATGCTATGCATGTAATGTTGTGAATGCTCGCAATGCAAGTATGAATGCAAGACAGCGAAGATGACTCGACTGGGGATAACAAGCCAAAAGGATACCCGTGTCTGTTAAAGGAAACGGGGTCCGACTCCACTGGGGATCACATGGTTTTACCGGGGATAAATGTCAGCTGTTCGGGTTATTGCCGAACGAGTCAACTGACGACAAAAGATAAAGGTAAATGCTGGATGAAAGGTAAAGGCTGGATGGAAAGTAAAGGCTGAATGAAATTTAAAAGCAGGATGAAATTTAAATGCGGGATGAAATTTAAAAGCATGATGAAATATAAATGCTGGATGAGATATAAATGCTGGATGAGATTTAAAAGCTGGATGAAATTTAAAGCTGGATGAAATATAAAGGCAGGATGAAATTTAAAAGCTGGATGAAAATTAAATGCTGGATGAAACTTTAAATGCAGGATGAAAATTAACAGCAGGATGAAATATAAAGGCAGGATGAAATTTAAAAGCTGGATGAAATATAAATGCTGGATGAGATATAAATGCTGGATGAGATTTAAAAGCTGGATGAAATTTAAAGCTGGATGAAATATAAAGGCAAGATGAAATTTAAAAGCTGGATGAAATTTAAAAGCTGGATGAAATTTTAAAGCAGGATGAAATTTAAATGCTGGATGAAATATAAAGGCAGGATGAAATCTAAAGGCAGGATGAAATCTAAAGGCAGGATGAAATTTAAAAGCTGGGTGAGATATAAAGGCAGGATGAAATTAAAAGCAGGATAAAATTAAAAGCAGGATGAAATTTAAATGCGGAATGAAATTTAAATGCTGGATGAAATTTAAAAGTAGGATGAAATTAAATGCTGGATGAAATTAAAATGCTGGATGAAATCTAAAAGCAGGATGAAATTTAAATGCAGGAATTTGCCATTGTCGACAAAAGACTGGATAAGACAAAACACGAGCTGTTCGTTAAGGAATTGCCACCTGGCGGAGAGGGAATGACATCTCGGGACCAGACACACCAGGGGTGATACTTGGGGAAAGAGAGTTACAAATTTTCATGATTGATTGATATGGAAAAGATAATTGAGGCAAGACTCATGGTGGTTAATGCAACCATGTATGAATGATATTGTTTTTATTGTATATGCATGACTGTGTGTATGCATGAATGTATGAATGCATGAATGACAACACGACTTGTATGACCGTGTGATTAACTTGTGATTGTATGAGTGATTGACTTGTACGATTGTGTGAATGATTGACTTGTATAATTGTATGAATGACAAACTTGATGAGACAAAATTGGACAGGTGAAAAGGAAAGTGACCCGACATCGCATCACAAACACTTGGTAACCTTCGATAGGGATGATGCCACTGGGAACATATCAAAACAAAGGCGGAGTAAAACCCAACATATGCAACAACTGATGGGGTAAATACTTCCTGGGGAAAACGTGCCAGTCCAAAAACCATGATAGAAGAACTGATGCTTCTGTGGTCATGCTTATTTTTTGTTTTTTTTTTTTGAATCCCTAATTTTTGCCTGGACCGCCCTTTCGGGTTTTCGATCCACCGGGACGCTCATTTTTGCCTAAGCCGCCCTTTCGGGTTTTCGACTTACCGAGCTCGTTTCTTTTCTTTTTCTTTTTCATATATATTTCTTTTTGTTCTTTTTTTTGTATATTTTTTT
The DNA here is from genome assembly GCA_018208015.1 of Medicago ruthenica. Classification (NCBI taxonomy): domain Eukaryota; kingdom Viridiplantae; phylum Streptophyta; class Magnoliopsida; order Fabales; family Fabaceae; genus Medicago; species Medicago ruthenica. Next base: position 16,151,507 of record CM031376.1, read on the forward strand.
AAAAGCAATTGACCATGTTCAGCACTGCAGAGTTTATCCGTTCTCAGGATAGCTGTTGACGCACCCTTCATTTATTCATGAGTTCAGAGAAAATGTGTTTTGTTGTTTGTGCTTTTCAAAAAGAGATGGAAAAAAATTTATGATTTTTTTTTGAAAAATATCTTGTTTCGAATGCTACCATCAAAAATAGAAAAGGTTTTATAAGCTGAATAAATGAGAATTCCAAATGAAAGGCAACAGGCTCAAATTTATTTGAAAGAGTGGTGACCTGCCAATGGCATGGCTCCACAGATCTTACAAAGTTTGGAAAATGGTAAGTATAGATTGAAGGTACATTGAACACAATAACCACTATCCTCCCAGACAACTTTAAATTCCACTGTTTGGATGCTTCAGATTCAGAGCTTCTTTGACATTTGATTTGTGCCTCAAGTGAGTAGAGATCAGCTCAATGCAGTTACTTTGTCTTTTGATCCTTAACTTTTGCATAGATCGCCCTTTCGGGTTTTCGACCTATCAGGATGATTATTTTTCTGTTTGATGTCTCTAATTTTTGCCTGGACCGCCCTTTCGGGTTTTCGATCCACCGAGACGCTCTTTTTTGCCTAAGCCGCCCTTTCGGGTTTTCGACTTACCGAGCTGTTCTTTTATTATTTAGACAAAGTATTTCTTGACTGCATCAGCGTTCACAGGACGAGGGAGTTCATCACCATCCATAGTCGTAAGAGTCAAAGCACCACCGGAGAAAGCTCTCTTGACGACATATGGACCCTCGTAATTAGGCGTCCACTTGCCCCTAGAATCGGGTTGGAAAGATAAAACCTTCTTGAGCACGAGATCTCCTTCTTGAAACACACGAGGACGAACCTTCTTGTCAAAAGCCTGCTTCATCCTCTGTTGATAAAGTTGTCCGTGGCACAAAGCATTCATGCGTTTCTCTTCAATTAGATTCAACTGATCATATCTGTTTTGGCACCATTCAGCCTCTGACAACTGAGCCTCCATTAGAACTCTCATTGATGGAATCTCAACCTCCACAGGGAGTACTGCTTCCATACCATATACCAAAGAGAAAGGGGTTGCCCCTGTTGAGGTACGCACTGAAGTGCGATATCCATGTAAAGCATACGGTAGCATCTCATGCCAGTCCTTGTATGTGACCACCATCTTCTGCACTATCTTCTTAATATTTTTGTTGGCAGCTTCAACTGCGCCATTCATCTGAGGTCTGTAAGGAGAAGAATTGTGATGCTCAATCTTGAACTCTTCACACAAATCTTTCATCATCTTGTTGTTCAAAGTTGTTCCGTTATCTGTAATGATTCTGTTGGGCACACCATAACGGCAGATGATCTGATTCTTGATAAAGCGGACCACTACTTGCTTAGTCACATTTGCATAGGATGCTGCTTCAACCCATTTGGTGAAGTAATCAATAGCCACTAAAATGAAACGATGTCCGTTTGAAGCTTTCGGTTCGATTCTACCAATCATGTCAATGCCCCACATAGAGAAAGGCCATGGGGAAGAAAGAACATTAAGTGTAGTTGGCGGTACATGAATTCTGTCAGCATAAATCTGGCATTTATGGCACTTCCTGGCATGCTTGCAACAATCTGTTTCCATGGTCATCCAGTAATAACCAGCTCTCAACAACTTCCTAGCCATTGCATGTCCGTTGGGGTGAGTTCCAAAGGAGCCTTCATGTATCTCATGCATCAAGAGTTCTGCTTCTTGTTTGTCTACACATCTGAGTAGCACCATGTCAAAGTTTCTTTTGTACAAAACATCACCATTCAAGAAGAAATTACCAGACAACCTTCTCAAAGTTCTTTTGTCTTTGTTGGATGCCCCGGGTGGATATTCCTGACTCTGGAGGAAGCACTTGATATCGTGAAACCATGGCTTATCATCCACAACTTCTTCGACTGCAAACACATGAGCGGGCCTCTCGAGGTGCTGAATTCTGATTGTTGGCAAATTTCTCCGGTGACTTACTTCATACATGGAGGATAAAGTTGCTAACGCATCCGCCATCTGATTCTCATCACGAGGGATGTGATGAAGCTCAACTTTGTTGAAGAATGTTAACAAACGTCTTGCATAGTCTTTGTATGGAATCAAGCCGGGGTGGCGAGTTTCCCATTCTCCTTTGATCTGATTGATTACAAGTGCTGAATCCCCGTAAATGTCAAGGTTCTTGATCCTCAAGTCAATGGCTTCTTCAATGCCCAGGATACATGCTTCATATTCTGCCATATTGTTGGTGCAATCGAACTGTAACCTCGCAGCGAAAGGAAGATGATTACCTTCAGGAGTGATAATAACTGCCCCAATTCCGTTGCCAAAGACATTCACCGCTCCATCAAAAATCATGCCCCATCTAGATTCGGGATCTGGACCTTCTCCAGGCAATGGTTCATCACAGTCCTTCATCTTCAAATACATAATCTCTTCATCAGGAAAGTCAAACTTGATGGGTTGATAGTCTTCAATTGGCTGGTGAGCCAAATGATCAGCAAGAACACTACCCTTGATTGCCTTCTGAGTGCGGTACTCAATATCATATTCGGACAACAACATCTGCCAACGAGCAATTCTTCCTGTCAGAGCAGGTTTCTCAAAGATATACTTGATCGGGTCCATCTTGGATATTAACCAGGTGGTGTGGTTAACCATATAGTGACGAAGGCGTTTGGCAGCCCAGGCTAATGCACAACAAGTTTTCTCAAGCAGGGAGTACCTGGACTCACAATCTGTAAACTTCTTGCTCAGGTAGTAAATGGCATGTTCTTTCCTTCCGGTCTCATCTTGTTGCCCAAGCACACAACCCATAGAATCTTCCAACACAGTCAATGTACATGATCAGAGGCCTTCCTTCAACTGGAGGGATAAGAATTGGAGGTTCTAACAGATAATTCTTGATACTATCAAAAGCTTTTTGACAATCTTCAGTCCAAACAACACCTTGATCTTTCCGAAGCAGCTTGAATATGGGCCCGCATGTGGCTGTCATATGCGAGATGAAACGGGATATGTAATTCAACCGCCCAAGAAATCCTCTCACTTGTTTCTCTGTTTGTGGAGCAGGCATCTCTCTGATAGCTCTGACCTTATCAGGATCTACTTCAATACCCTTCTGACTAACAATGAAACCCAGGAGTTTTCCAGATCTGACACCAAAGGTACATTTGTTGGGATTCAAGCGGAGTTGATATTTTCTCAGTCGTTGAAACATTTTCAGCAAGTACTCAACGTGTTCTTCTTCAGTGCCTGACTTAACAATCATATCATCCACGTACACTTCTATCTCCTTGTGCATCATGTCATGAAAGAGAGTAGTCATGCCTCTTTGGTAAGTGGCACCTGCGTTTATCAAACCGAAAGGCATCACCCTGTAGCAAAAGGTGCCCCAAGGCGTGATGAAAGATGTCTTTTCTCTGTCTTCAACTGCCATCTTAATCTGATTGTATCCAGAGAAACCGTCCATGAAGGAGAAAACTTTGGATTTAGCAGTGCTGTCAACCAATACATCGATGTGAGGCAAAGGGAAATCATCTTTCGGACTAGCCTTGTTCAAATCCCGGTAATCAACACACATTCTGACCTTGCCATCTTTCTTTGGAACAGGCACTATGTTGGCTAACCATTGAGGATACTCTGATGTGACGAGAAAACCTGCGTTAATCTGCTTCTGTACTTCCTCTTTGATTTTGAGAGCCATGTCAGGGCGAGTTCTTCTCAGTTTCTGCTTGACCGGTGGGCATTCGGGCTTCAAAGGCAAACGGTGCTCCACAATACGAGGATCCAAACCGGGCATATCCTGGTATGACCACGCGAACACATCAGCATATTCCTTGAGCAATTCAATCACCCTTCGTTTGACAGTTGCTTCAAGCGATGCCCCAATTTTAACTTCTCTTCTATCTTCCTCGGTTCCCAGGTTAATCACCTCCACTAACTCTTCGTGAGGCTGAATGGTTTTCTTCTCACGTTCCAACAATCGAGCAATTTCATCTGGGATTTCCTCATCCTCCTCCTCTTCGGCCTCGTAGACAGGGAATTCAAAGTTGGGAGAGAGTGCAGGGTTACCGTGTTCAACGGGCTCAATGATGTTTAGTCTGCATATGATTTATGATTGATTTTAGAGAATGAGTGGAGAATGCAAACCTTTTTTTTAATTGATTGGAAATAAAAGTAAAAAAGAAATATTTTTGGGTTTTTTGTGTTACCATTTTCCAGAAAAAAGCAATAAATATAAATATCAGGATAAACCACATTTTCTATTAATGAAAGTAGTACTTGAAACAAGATAGCCCTACATAAATGCACTTTCGTCCTGGGCAAGACGAAAGGATCTTTTTGAAAAACAAACAAACAGAAAAACAAAGACACATTACTTTGACGCGTGAACCACTGAAGGGAGGTCAACCGCGTCCCAGTTATGAACAAACTTTCCAGGTGTGACAAAAGCTGGTACTATTTCTTCGGGAACATCTTCCGAGATAGCATTGGCCTCTGGCGAGTCATTGATGAAACCGGCCCTACAAAAGGTGCCACTAACAGAGCTTGACCCAGTACCGTTCTTTGATGATCCTGCAGCAAATCCCAGTCCTTCATGATTTCTACTCACTGGCAACTGTACGACTTTTCCCCATTCTTCACCTGTTCCTTCCTGAATAACTTTCTGTGCGCTCTTCCAAGTACGAAAAGACACTTCACTCTTCTCGGGCACTTTGTCTTCCACAGTCAGGCCTTGGAAAGGAGTCCCTTCAGTTTCATCAGCACCAATGAAGGAAAAGGCTGACAAATGACTAATCAGCAAAGCTTCTTCTCCGCTTACAGTAACCAATCTCCCATTCCTGACAAACTTAAGCTTTTGGTGCAAAGTTGACGTCACGGCCCCTGCTTCGTGGATCCATGGCCTACCCAAGAGACAACTATATGCAGCTCGGATATCCATTACCTGAAAAGTAATCTGGAACACACACGGCCCAACTGTGATAGGCAAATCAACCTCTCCAATAACAGACTTTCTTGATCCATCGAACGCTTTAACAATCACCCCGCTTTTTCTCATAGGAGGTCCCTGATAAGAGAGCTGTTCTAATGTGGATTTGGCCATTACATTCAAAGAGGAACCGGTGTCCACAAGTACATTCGACAGAGCATCTGACTTGCAGTTCACCGATATATGTAATGCCAGGTTGTGGTTTCTCCCCTCCTCAGGAAGCTCTTCATCACTAAAACTCAAGTTATTGCAGGCAGTAATATTCCCTACTATACTGTCTAGCTGGTTAACTGTCACATCCTTCTCCACAAAAGCTTGATCAAGCACCTTCATTAAAGCTTCACGGTGCGCTGCAGAGTTTAGTAGCAAAGACAAGATAGATATTTTGGATGGAGTTTGCAGCAATTGATCTACCACCTTATATTCACTCTTCTGAATTAGCTTAAGAATCTCATCATGGTCAGAAGCTTTGCTAGTTCCACTGGACTGGCCTGTCTCTTTCTTTGCACTGGAGTCATTCACTGCCGTCTGCTCCACTACCGGATCCTTCGCTTTCTTTGCCCACAATGTGGGGATAACACGTCCGTTTCTCAGGACCTTGCTATCACTAGCGATGTTGTCTACAGAAGTTGCAGGAGTCAGGGAGGGCAAAGGCACCTCCAGCCCTCCTTCCAACATTGTGGCACTGTATTTGTAGGGGACTGCTTTCAGAGAAGCATATGGCATAGGCCCTGGCAAACTGATCACTAATGGAGTGACAGCTGGATTCCCACTGTTGTAACTTATTTCCAGACGCTGAAACTCAGGGGTAATAACACATACTTCCTTATCTTTTCTCGTAACAATCAATTCCTTACTGTCCATCAGCCCTTGTATGTCCTTCTGTATCTCTTGACACCCTTTCACATACACCGAGCACACTTCACATGCTGTATGATCGTGGTTAAACAGAGCTGCTTTACACATCTTGATATGTATGGGTACTAGAGGGGTTCGAACATGCTGGACGTTTAAGATAACACCATCTTCATCACACTCCTGGATCATGTTGACAGAAGACCCATGGTTCGGCAGAGGGTTTGCCTGAACATTGGGATTTTGGTCTTTGAAGGACAATAGGTTGGCCCGAACTAGCCTTTGCACCTCAGTTTTGAGAGCAAGGCAATGCTCGACATCGTGGCCCGGCGCTCCTTGATGAAAGGCGCAAGTTAGGTCATGCCGGTACCAAGGAGGTATAACATCTGGTGTACGGAGGGGTGGCCTAACCTGGACAAGGTTCTTTGCTAGCAAGGCAGGAAGCAAGTCGGCATATTTCATTGGGATAGGATCAAAGGTTATTTTTTGGCGGTTTTGTGAGTGGTATGGTTGTTGAGGGGTTTGAGGGCGATTTTGTGGTTGTTGGGGATATTGTAGCTGATGGTATGGTTGTGGAGGATATTGTTGTGAGGGATATTGTTTTGGGGGATATTGTTGTGGGGGATATTGTGGTGGGGGATATTGTGGTCTCTGGTGGTGATAGGCTGAGTTTAGGGTGGAGGAGGCAACGTTTGCAACTGGACGGTATGGGGTAAAATTTTGTTGAGGATTGCCGTGGGCTACCATTCCTACTTCCTGATCTTTCTTTTTCGCGAAATGGCCTCCAAACTTTTTAGCATTGTTTGCGGCAGGGGCACTCTCCACAGTCAACCGTCCTTCTCGGACACCTTCTTCTAGTCGCACCCCCATGTTAACCATCTCAGTGAAATCCGTCGGTGCGCTTGCTACCATCTTCTCATAATAGAACTGACTCAAAGTCTTCAAAAAGATCTTTGTCATCTCCTTTTCTTCTAATGGTGGAACAATCTGGGCAGCCACCTCCCTCCAGCGCTGAGCATACTCCTTAAATGTTTCCTTCTCTTTTTGCGTCATTGCCCGGAGTTGATCGCGATCTGGGGCCATGTCCAGATTGTATTTGTACTGGCGGATAAATGCTTCACCGAGGTCATTGAAAGTACGGATGCTTGTACTGTCTAAATTCATATACCACTTCAAGGCGGCTCCCAGTCAAGCTGTCCTGGAAGAAATGGATAAGCAGCTTGTGATTGTCTGTGTACATGGACATCTTCCTCGCATACATCACCAAGTGACTGCGGGGGCAAGAATTTCCTTTATATTTCTCAAAATCTGGCACCTTGAACTTATGAGGGATAGTAACATTCGGGACTAAGCATAGTTCACGGGCATCCTTCCCGAATAAGTCCCTTCCCCGGAGAGCTTCAACTTCTCTTTGCATACCGTCGAACCTTTCTTGGAGCTCGTCCATCTTGTCGAAGGCTGCAACACTCTCAGCATGGTAAATCGGCTCACCCTCTTGTTGAATAGTATGGACCAATGGTGTTGAGTAAGTTACGGCAGCTTGAGGGAAAAAAGTACCGGGTTGTGGAACCGGCGCTGACTGCTGGGTGACAAAGAGTGGAGCTTCAGATACAAAAGGCTGAGAGTTTCCGCTGGCTGGAGGCGGCATCCCCCATGTACAACCTGGAGGCATGAAGAGGGGAGGAGAAGTCACTGTAGATGACGGGGCCATGCTCACAGGAGGCTGCTCTACAACAGCGGCGGCAGCCTGAGAGTTTTGGGCTGCCAAAAGTGCATTCATCATTGCTGTCAGCCTATCCATTCCTTCACGCAAGGTAGCAACCTCTTCCCTGAGACTCTGATTCTCCTGTTCAATCAAATCCATCTTCTTTCGATTGGCTCTGGTGTTGTAAATGCGATTCGGTTTTCTGAGAACTCGGCGGGCCACTTTCCTTGGACGACGGCTGATTAACCTTTCGAAATAGTGAACATGGCGTGAGACTCAATTTGGGAAACTGTGAATGCAACATGATGCATGCTTATGCAAAAAGAAAAAACGAACAGATTATTATCGAAGGACTTGTTAGAGCAAATGTAAACATCATAAATCGAACATTTCACTAAAGCATTGGAATATTACAAAGAGTTTTTTTTTGTTTACAAGTCATGAGATTTCAGAAGCTAAAATCTAAACATAAAATCCTAACAAGCTCAAACTCCCGAAGCAGATGGGTCCTCGGAATCTGAATGTGCACTGGAGCATGAATCCATAAACCTCCTCTTCCTCCTAGTGTCCTGGTGGAGCAAGGCGTCTTTCCGACGAAGCAAGTCATCCCTCTCAATTATCTTCTGGTTCTGGACAAGGAGCTCACGACTCTGTTGGGCTAGCTTCCCCTTCAAGGTCTCATGCTCGAGCTCGAGCTCCTGATATCTTCTCTTCCAAGTTTCCTTTTCTTGCCTTTCTTTGGTTAACTGTTCATGGAACTCTTCCTTAGTGTCGAAGGGGATAGGCATGGATGATGGTGGGATGGTAGAGGATAGCTGTCTAGGTAGATGGTAGGGTAGGCCAAAGCTCATGGTCCTATCAATAACCCACTGAATGTAAGATTCATGCACATAGTCTGATTTCTTCCTCAACTGACCTCTGTCGAGTCTGCGGATAGCGCTCCAAGCTTGTGCGAATCTTTCTCTTTTGTTTGAGGGATCTCCATGGTTAAGATAGAATTCATTAGTCAGGACAAGGTTGCTGGGTTTCGACTTCATTGGGTACCCAAATTGTCGTCGAGCGAGAAACGGGTTGTAGCTAATTCCGCCACGCATACCTAAAAGGGGTACGTTGGGGTATTCACCACAACTCACAATAATCTCTCCAACGTCACTAGCTGCTTGGTACCAAACAATGTCTGACGGGTCAAGAGCCATGATTCTGCGAGGCCAAGAAAGTTTGTCAACATTGGTCTTGAAAGCACGGGATTGAGGTAGGTGGAAGGTAAACCACTGATAGAGCAAAGGTGCACAGCAAGAGATGGTTCCACGGCCAGCCTGGGTACGGTCATGGATGGAGTGGTAGGTATCGGCGAGTAGAGTGGGTACGGGGTTTTTGGAAAGGAAGATTTTGATGGCATTAATATCGATGAAGTTGTCAATATTTGGGAAGAGTAAGAGGCCATATATAAGGAGGGCTAGGACGGAATGGAAGGCAAGCGTACTAGCTGCTTCAGCGAATATGGAGGCTTGTTGGTAGAGGGAGTGGGTGGGAAGACCTTGGAGGCCTCCTTTAGAGGTGAGGTTTGCTTGGATAATGGAGGTTTCAAGATGGAGAGCAGCTGCGATGTCGGAGGGTTTAGGAGTAGGCTCAAGACCGTGGAATGGTATCTTGTCTGGCACGGGTAAACCAACTAGGTATAAGTACTCTTCAAGTGTGGGGACAAGCTGGTAGTCTGGAAAGGTGAAACAATGGTAGAGTGGATCATAGAATTGAACCAAAGTCTCTAAGCATCCTTCCTCAACATCTACTCTCAGAATATTAAGCAACTTCCCATGATGAGCTTGAAAATCCGTTGGATCACTCACTAAAGACCTTAGCTCCCTTAACTTTGACAAGTCTAGTTTCTTGAAAAGATATTTCTTAGTGCTTCTTCGTGGAATATCCATATCTACAATGTTTACAAAAGCTTATTTAAGTCCTTCGATGTTTTGGATGAAAATGAAAAGAGTTTATGCATGGATGCATGTATGCATGATTATGCTAAGGTACGGAGAAAACATGGTGAGGTTAGGTCCAATAATGTTGGAGTCAAGGGTAAACACACCATTTGGTAAGGACTATGGTTTCATATGTACCTGTATCACGGGTTCTACCAAGTTCCCAAAGTCATTGACCACTTCCGAATATTGTCGGATTACGGGACTGACTCCCGGTCCAACAACGTCCGTAGGAAAGTCTCGTTTGAGTGTAGTATCGCGTATCAACCAATTCAAGACTACTCTTGATTAGCCACCGCACTACGTCCTAAAAGGCCAAGATGGGTTAGGTAACTAAAGGTCCTCAACTTCATAGGTCACTTAAAAATAGCAATGCCAAACACGACTACTCATGTTGACATGGTACTACTCTTAAGAGACCTCCATTGAGCGGGGTTATCACATGTACCAAAACCCAAGACTACTCCTGGTATGACACTTTGATTATACCCCATCCTATCTTATGTTTCCCTCAAGTCCGGGTATAGGACTTATCTCACCACTCACGTAAAAAAGATAAACACTTAAGCACGTATTTACAAATAATAATAAAGCATAAAGATAAAAGAAAAACAAGATAGGTTTAACCCACTTAGGACATTTATCCCCAGTGAAGTCGCCATTTTTCTGTCGCGGTGATTTTTGGATATCAAGCTATTGATTAGCGTTGACTCGCAATTTTAAGTTCACTACCGATCTTTTATTTTTCCGAGGAAAAGGGAGAAAGTTCGAAAAAAACCCTATTTTTTAGAGATCAAAGGTCCGGGGGTTGGTTACGCAAAGGGAAGGTATTAGCACCCTAAACGTCTATAGTATTCTATAGGAACCTCTTGCTTATTTTTATCTTTATGCTAAATTAATTATTTGTTTGTAAATAAGGGCTTAAGCGTAAAAAAGATTAAGTGATGAAAAAGAAAGAAGGAAAATATTTTTGTTATTTTTATTGATTTGGAAAGACAAAGTCTTTTGCCTACGTACCCGAGCGGGATCAAAATCTCGTAGTTCGGGGTAAAAAGCTGAGTGATTGGTTTTGGTTGATTTTAAAGTTTGAAAAAGGTTTTAAGAAGGATGAGAGGCCGTAAAGGCATAGAAAAATAAAAAGGAAGTGAGTTTGATTGATTTTAATTTGAAGAAAAACAAGTTTGAGTGATTAAAGATTGATTAAAATTTGATTAAGAAAGAAAAGATAAAAGATTGACTTTTTGAAGACTTTGATTATAAAATGTTTTTGGATTTTGACTTTTTTGACTTTTTATGAAAATTTGATTAGGTCCTAAGGTCCTGAGACTAAATTATGCTGAGATATCTAAACGCACCGGATCCCTCAAAATGACGTTGGATCAAGTGAGGGTCCTTTTCCTCGGATACGGTCCAAATTACGATATCGCCCTCGACATAAAGCATAGAAAAATAAATGTGGTGTCGGTGCATATTCTCATTTATATTTATTACATTGGACCTAGTTACATTCTAGTAGCAAGAAAATAAATGACAAAAATAATAAAGTAAAATAAAAATTGTAATTGCATTAAAGTAAATATGCTAAAAAAGAAATAAAAAATGCATAAAATGTAAAACAATAAATAAATATGGTGCTTAAAGTAAATAAAAAAATAAAAATGCAAGGCATAAAATAAATATGATGCTGAAAATAAAATAAAAATGCAAGACAATAAAAATAAACATGATGCTAAAAGAAAAATAAAAATGCAAGACAATAAAATAAATATGATGCGTAAAATAAAAGAAAATAAAAATGCAAGGCAAAAAATAAATATGGAGCTGGAAAATAAAATGCAAGACTGAATATTAAATATGGTACTGGAAAATAAATAAAGAAAATAAAAAAAATGCAAGACATAAAATTAAATAGGATGCATAAAATAAAGAAAATAGAAAATGCAAGACAAAAAATAAATATGATGCAATAAAATAAAAATAAAAAAAATGCATGGTACTGGAAATTAAAAGCAATAAATAAAGTGCATAAAAATAAAAGAAATAAAAAAAAGTGCAAGAAATAAAAAAAATAAAAGAATAGAGAGGAAGAAAGGGGGTGCAGAAGTAATAAGGGGAGTGCAGAAAGTAAAAGAGTAGAAATCAGAAAAGAAAAGGAAGAAGGAGAATGGGCCAAGTCCAAAAAGCAGAGTCCAGGGTGAACCGGTCTGGTTCGGTCCGAAAGAACCAGACCGGTTCAGCAGTCTATAAAAATCTAAACCTGGTTTTTTTATTCATTTTCACCTCACTTTCTCTTTCTTTCTTATCTTTTCTCTCTTTTCTCTCAGAATCTCTCAAATCCTCACGTTCTCTCATGTCCACTCACTGTTCTCACCACTTTTTTCTCATCCTCTCCTTTTCTTTTCACTTTCTTTCTCAAAATTTTTTCATTTCCTCACTGTTCTCACGTGCTTCACTTCTTCTTCTCACCTCCTCTCTTCTTTTTCTTCTCACAAACTTTCTCTTCTTTTCCTTCTCACAAATCCGAAAAAAGGAACTCAAAGGAAACTAGATCTAGGTTCAAAAAATACTTGAGAAAAGCTACCTTGTTTGATCTCTGTTCTAGTTACACGATTCTGGCTTGATATGTTGAGCTTCGGCCTCCGTTTGGTATTGTTGTTTTCGTTCGGTTATGAAGGGTCTTGCGTTTTGGTTTCGAGTGTGGCTTGCGAATTTACGGTGGCTTTGATTTCGTTTTTTGTGGGTTACTGGTTTATGAGATTCGAACTTGGTTTGGACAGTATTATCCTGGCTTTGCGTGTTTTTTGCTGTATTGGTTCAGATTTGAGTGAGTTTTGTGATTTGTGAACTTGAGAAAGAAAAGGAAAATTTTATGATTTTTTTTACTGTTTTTCAGTGGTGGCCGGAATTGGGTCAGTGGTGGTTGTGTTGGTGGCTAATGGTGGTTTGATGGTTTATGATTGTACTGATTCTGACTGTTTCTGACCCCCTGTACTTTTCGTGAACAGTGCTATTTATAGTAAAATAATAGGCAAAAACGAAAATGACAAAACTGCCCCTCTGGGCTTGGACTGATTTGGACTTAAAATGACCTAAAATGAATAAAATCAAAACCATAAAAAAGACACAATAATAAAAAACGAAAATTACAAATAAAAAACTAAAAAAGGAATAAAATAAAAAAAAGAAATAAATAATAGTAAAAATAAGAATAAAACAAAAATAATAATAATAATAACAGAAAATAAAAATAATAAAAACGGTTGCCTTCGGAACAAAAAAATGAGGTATTTTAAAATACCTCCCTGCCGAAATTTCGTCTGAAACGACGAAGATTTCTGGCCTAAAAGACGAGAAAAAAGAAATAAAAACGGGTCAAAAATGGGGTATGACAGTTAGCAAAAGCACTTGAGCACTATGGAGTAAAGCACAAGGTAGCTTCACCATACCATCCACAGACCAACGGTCAAGCCGAGGTATCCAACCGTGAAATCAAACGGATACTTGAGAAGACCGTGTCATCATCAAGAAAGGATTGGGCGATGAAACTGGACGAAGCGTTGTGGGCCTATAGGACCGCATACAAAGCTCCTACGGGTTTCACACCATTCCAGTTGGTGTATGGGAAAGCATGCCACTTGCCGGTTGAGTTGGAGCACAAAGCGTTTTGGGCGCTCAAGTTTTTGAACTTTGATCAAGAGCAAGCTGGGGAGAAGAGAAAGCTTCAGATGCATGAGTTAGAAGAAATGCGTGACCAAGCCTATCAGTCAAGCAAGCTTTATAAGGAAAAGGTCAAACGGTATCATGACAAGAAGATCATGAAGAGGGAATTCAGGCCTGGTCAAATGGTGTTGCTGTTCAATGCAAGGCTACGACTATTTCCGGGTAAATTGAAGTCCAAGTGGTCCGGTCCGTTCATGATAAAGGAAGTAAAACCTTATGGAGCTGTGGAACTAGAGGATCCTATAACTAAGTCAACATGGACAGTGAATGGACAGAGGCTGAAGCCATATTTTGGAGGTGAAGTTGTTCGGCACACGACGACAATTTCTCTCATCGATTCTTACGCATAAGCGAATCAGGCGTCGATCTAATGACGTTAAACAAGAGCTTGTTGGGAGGCACCCCAATTTTGTAAGTAGTTTACTGCTTTGCATTTTAGTTTAGGTCATTTTTCATTCAAAATCAGAAACCAGTCCAAAATTCAGAACTTGAAAATTTTACCTGTCATGGATCGCTGAGCGAAAAATACGTTCGCTAAGCGACATTTATAGGTCAGTTTGACCAGTTTGACCAAAGTATTTTCGCCTAGCGATGCAACTTTCGCTCAGCGAAAATACGAAGACAGACAGTTCCTGTTTCCAAAGCCAGTCAACCCTCTTGCCTCATTAATGACTCCCAACCATCCCCAACCACCCAGTTAAACACCCAAAACCGGTTCTAACCCTTTCTTCCCTCATTTCTCACAAAACCTTACACAACCTTTCAAATTCCACAAACCCAAAATCAATCCAAGCCAGATCTAAGCACCTGCACTTCATTCTTTCATTTCTGTGTGCATTTAATCATCAGGTTTGCTTGCTATTTTCGTTTATTCTCAATTTTCGAATTATGGGTTATATTTTTTTTGAATTTGATAGTTAGGTTTCTTATGCTGTTTTAGAATGGTTAGAATGCTGGTTAGATTAGAAATTAGTTTAGATTAGATATGAACTAGAATAACAACATCAATGCCATGCAAAAATCGAATTTTGATTCACTTTTTGAAAACAAAACCCTTTTGTGTAAATGTGAAATAAATTAGGGTTTATGATGTTTTGCATGCCATAGTTGTTATTGTAATTCATTTATGAGATTACTGGGTGTGTTGTTTAGTGATTAAAGGTAGTTCAGAGAGAATTTCACAAAATTTTTCAATTTCTGCGTATTTTCGCTTAGCGAAAATACGATCGCCTAGGCGAAAGTTCATCTGGTAAACCCAGAAATGATGAACATTTTTCGCCTAGCGATTGTTTTGATCGCTAAGCGATTTTCTCCAGAAAATTTTAAAATTTTATAATTTTTGCTCTGAGTTTTTCAATTTGATTTTATACTAACCTCTATCTATATATTTGTTCTGTGTGTTTTGCCTGTTTATTTTGCAGCATGGCACCTAAAACCAAATCAACCGGAAGCAAAAGGAAAGCGGGAGAAGCGTCTTCTCGAGCATCCGCTCCATTCGATGCGAGTCGCTTCCGGAGCGCACACCACGCAGCAAGGTACCAGGAGCTGCTTAAGAGGAAGTTTTTGCATGAGAAGCAATTCATCATCAATCCTCAAGGGAAATACACAGGAATTTTGGGGATTTTTGAGAGCCGGAAGTGGGAGACTTTGGTTAGTCCTCCGACTAATATCAACGCCGATATTGTGAGGGAGTTCTACGCGAACGCAATACCGGATGACCCTGAGGACCCTTTTGAATTCCAAACCTTTGTCCGTGGCCATGTTGTGAAGTTTCACCGCCCAGCCATCAATGCTTACCTGGGAAACCCTTTGACTCCTGTTGAATCGGAATACTTGTGTGAGTACCACACTCAGCAAGCTCGTGGTAACTGGGACCACGAAGAGATTAAGAAAGCTATCTTCAAGGAGGGTAAGGACTATGATCTAAATGCAGCTGGGAGACCTTTTAGGGCATTGAAGCAGGACATGACAATGCCAGCTCAGGTGATTCTCAACCTCATATTACACAATATCCGACCCAAAAGCCATATGTCCTCAACCACTTTGGATGTCACCCCCCTCATTTACTGTATCCTTGCTGGGAAGAAAGTGGACGTTGCCAGAATCATTGCAAAGGAACTTAAAACAGTTGCAATGAGTGGCATTACAACTGCTAAGTGTCCACTTGCCTTCCCCGGACTGATTATGGGCCTGTGCCAGTCAGCACGCATTGTCCTCCCACCACAAATCCACGAGCAGATAGTAAATCCGGTGGATGATGCATATATTGCCCGACACAATGAGGGGAGGCAAGTCAGAAGAACCCACCACCAAACACAAGATCAGCCTGAATCATCACAAGCACAGGAGCAGCAGCCTTCACAGCCACAGCAGACTCAGATTCCACAGTGGGATCCTAGGTATCAGAGTTACACTTGGGATGCTATGGAGGCACACTACAGAGGTCAGCTGGGCATCCAGAAGTCCCTTTATCGTCTGCAGCATCAGTGGGGTGCTCCAACAGACCCTGCTCAGCAGGTGATGACCCCAGATCAGTACCGTTCCTATGTGAACTATCCTGAGGACAGGCCGTTCTTTTATGGAGGGGGCAGTGCAGCTGCAGTTGCTGATGATGATGATGTAGTAGCAGCTGAGGGTTCGGATGAGGAGACGGAGAGTGATGAGGAGATGGAGGATTGAAGTGGAAGCAAGAAAAGGACTTGAAAGCACGCACATACAGTGAAATATTCCATTTAAAGCTTTCAGTCATTTATTTTTTGGATTGTCTGAACAATACCATGGCTTGTATAACTGAATTTCTGTACTTTGTTTCTGTATTTTGATTTGTATTTTGCTTCCGTACTTTTAATTCCGTATTTGAATTTTGTACTTTGAATATTATGTACTTTTGGTACAATTTGCTTAAGTTATGTTTTATGTTAATTTTGTGTGTTATAGTTATTTATTTTAGTATCATGTTTTAGTTAGTATAGTTAATTTTCAACTGTGTGAACCCTGTTCAAATACTCAATGCTAAATGCTTGAACTAAGCCAAAGCTGTGAGCAAAAGATCAGGTGAGTGATAGTGATAAAAAGTTAGTGATGAAGCGCGCAGCTAAGGTACTCGTTTCTTGTTTTTCTAGGTATATACTTGATTGTGAAATGAGTCCTTTGCACACAATTTTATATGTTACTCAGTTTTAAGTAAGCACCTATTTACGTTTGAACCAATATAGAACTAGCCAAAAATGTGAGGAATCCTCAACCAATGTATATATATGCAGGAGACCAATATCATGTTTAACTCAGTTATTTTATGTTAAATCTTTTGTTGTTTTAAATTGTATAAAAGCATTGAAATGATCAAGGCAATTTTTTGAAATTGAGTGAAATACTTGACCAAATGAACCTACCCTGTGAGATGTGTGAGTATCTGTTAACCCATCTGAGCCTATTGAATCAGAATTGTTAACTGTGGACTGTCAATTTAATAAGCTCATCTGCTTATTTAAATTGCCGGAGTTTGTAAAAAAATTCAGTTCATAGTTAACTCTTTATTAAATTCTGATAGTTGTTTTCTTGTGAACCCTTATCCATCGTTTTTATTGACCTTTGCCATAATGATAAAGGAACATTCGATTAGGGTATCATTGGAATAAGTTGGGGAGAAAGGGAGGTTATATTTAAGTCAATGTAAGGGTGAATGATGATATTTGATCTTGACAACAAGAAAAAGAAAAGAATAGAAAGAAAAAAGAAAGAAAAGCAAACCAAGAAAAAGAAAAGAGAAAAATGAAAAAGGTTTGCAATTATTCAAAGAAAAAGTTGTCAAGATCAATCAAGAATAGAAATGTATGTAATTCACCAAGTGTTGTATTGGAAAAAGAAGGAAGTTTGTAATTAGTTTGAATGTTCCTTTTGCTTGGCCATTTGAATTCAAATATCCCACATATGACAATTCTTTTGTAACCTAGCCCAATTACAACCCTTAAAGACCTTTTGATCAATGCCTTTTATGCTTTTAGAAATGATAATTAGATGGACACATAATTTAATTGGAATGTTATCATGTTTGTTGGATGAGTGTTCATAACCCTTACAAATGTTCAACATGTTCATCTACTTTTATATAGAAGTGTGTTAGGTTGGTTCAAATTTAAATATTTTGTTTGCCAAGAATTGTGAGATATAAACTCTGTGCTTAGGACTATGTCATAATCATGGTATGTATTTAGTGGAATGAGAAACTTTACTATTGCTCGCGCTATCAAAGTTGAATCATTCACCTGAAAATCTTTTCTTCCATTTTTGAAATTTTTGCCTCATGCTTAACTTTGTCCAAAGCCTTGTTTTTCCAATTATTTTGAATCTTTTGTTTGAGGACAAACAAAGAACTAAGTTGGGGAGTATTTGATAAGTGGCAAAATATGAATAAATCCATGTCTTTTATAATGCCTTTTAATTACTTGTTGTGCAAGTTATCTTAGGAAAAGCATGGAATTTATGAATAAATGCCAATTATTCTTTGTATATCTCATTCTTCCCCATTTGTGTAGGAAAAAGCAAGCCAGGACCTGAACATCAAAAGAATTATTGAAGAGAAGCATGAAGACAATCGCCTAGCGATCCTAGGGCGACTGCTGAGCGAAGTCAGGCAGAGAATTATCGCCTAGCGATACCTTGGCGACTGCTGAGCGAAGTGAGGCAGAGAATTTTCGCCTAGCGATCCTACAGCGAAAGGTTGGCGAAGTGAGGCAGGGATTTTCTGGAACAGGGGAAGCTTGTTTTCGCCCAGCGATATTTGGATCGCTCAGCGAAATCATCAAGGCGGTCTAACTGTAGAAGATGACGTGGCAGATCTCTATTGGCTGTTTTGAATTGTTCGCTGAGCGATGATACGTATCGCTGAGCGGAATTGTATTTATCAGTTTAGTATTTAAGCTTTTTACAGCTTTTAGGTTAAAAACTTACTATTGTATTGCTTTTATTTTACACGAAATTTAAGAGTTTATTCCTAAGAGAGAGAGATTAGGCATAGAAGGAGAAAAACTTCAAATAGCAATTTGATTTGGATTGAAGAAGACATTAAGAAGCTTTGAGACATCAAGCTCTCATATATCTTCATCTTCCTTTCTTATTTTGCAATAGTTGTCATGACAATGATCAACTAATCTCCTTTGTTGGGATTAATAGGTAATCAATCATTCCAAGTTGTAAACTTTTGATTATTCAATATATGATTCTAGCAATTTTTATATACCATTGAATTTCTTCTTGCTTTTCAATCTTATGTTTGATTTAAATGTTGTTGAAAAAGACTTTTGAATCTAGGTTTAGAATGATTTTCTATCAAGATAAGAAATTCTAGAAATGGGATTTGGTTTTGATAATTACATTATAGTATTGGATCGTAAAGCTTTTGGATCGTTTAATAGATTGAGAAATCATCGATTAAACGATACAATCGATCTCACGACGTCATTTGGGAAATCAATGATGTTGTTGAACAATACGTAATAATGTCATATATAAGAAAAGCTAGAATCCGTATTTGTAATCAATCGAATATAAACGATGTTTGATTGATGAACGTTAATCCTAACACCTTCTATGTCCTAGTACTCTACTATTTATTTATTATGTTTTTAAAATAATGAGTAGTGTAGTAAAACAAATGGTTAAACCCTAACTTAAGACGATAATCGACGTTGAACGGTTTATGATATCACATTAATCCCTGTGGAACGATATAAAAACGATACTTACTTTTGTACACTAACAATGACCAAGGCTGAGTCACCGTATACTTCAAGGTTTTTGATCCTTAGATCAATTGCTGCTTCGAGGCCTAGGATACATGCTTCATATTCTGCCATGTTGTTGGTGCAGTCAAAGCATAACCTTGCTGTGAATGGTTGATATCCATTTCTTGGTGAGATTAAAACTGCTCCGATCCCGTGCCCCATGGCATTTGAGGCGCCGTCGAAAGCGAGCTTCCATCGAGCTCTTGGTTCTGGCCCTTCATCATCGCTTGTGACCTTTTCGTCATTCAAAGCTACGACATCTTCGTCCGGGAAGTCGAATTGTATGGGCTGATAATCCTCCAATGGTTGGTGAGCAAGGTGCTCGGATAAAACACTCCCTTTGATGGCTTTTTGAGCAACATATTGGATGTCGTACTCAGACAGCAGCATTTGCCAACGGGCTATCTTCCCTGTGAGGGCAGGCTTTTCGAAGATGTACTTGATGGGATCCATCTTTGATATCAACCAAGTTGTATGGGTCAACATGTATTGCCTTAGGCGTCGAGCAGCCCATGCTAAAGCGCAGCAAGTATTTTCAAGTGAAGTATACCTTGTTTCACAGTCGGTAAACTTCTTGCTTAGGTAGTAGATTGCGTGCTCTTTTCTTCCCGTTTCATCTTGTTGTCCTAACACACAACCCATTGATCCTTCAAGTACGGTTAGGTATAAGATGAGGGGTTTACCCGGAACCGGAGGTATTAAAATTGGTGGTTCTTGCAGGTATTGTTTGATCTTGTCAAACGCCTCTTGGCAATCCTCATTCCAATGAACGGCTTGGTTTTTCCTTAGCAGCTTGAAGATTGGTTCGCAAGTAGCTGTCATGTGTGAGATGAACCTAGCGATGTAGTTCAATCTTCCTAAGAATCCTCGGACCTCTTTCTCGGTATTTGGCGCTGGCATTTCTTGGATGGCCTTTACCTTATCGGGATCCACTTCGATACCTTTTTGGCTGACGATGAAGCCCAATAACTTCCCGGATCTAACGCCAAATGTGCACTTGTTAGGATTTAAGCGCAGCTTGAACTTTCTTAGGCGTTCGAAAAGCTTTTGTAGATGGACTAGATGATCCTCCTCCGTTTGGGATTTGGCAATCATGTCGTCGACGTAGACCTCTATTTCCTTATGGATCATATCATGGAAAAGAGTCACCATTGCTCTTTGGTATGTTGCCCCGGCATTTGTTAATCCAAAAGGCATTACCTTATAGCAGAATGTCCCCCACGGGGTGATGAATGTAGTTTTCTCCATGTCCTCTGGAGCCATCTTGATTTGGTTATATCCCGAGAAGCCATCCATAAAGGAGAAGACTGAGAATTGGGCTGTGTTGTCCACCAATATGTCGATGTGTGGTAGTGGGAAATCATCTTTTGGGCTTGCTCTATTCAAGTCCCGATAATCCACACACATTCTCACCTTGCCATCCTTCTTCGGAACTGGCACAATGTTGGCAACCCATGTTGGGTACTTGGTTACGGCTAAGAAGCCGGCATCGAATTGCTTTTTGACCTCTTCTCTGATCTTGAGAGCCATATCGGGTCGAGTTCTTCTCAATTTCTGCTTCACTGGCGGGCATTCCGGCTTGAGTGGCAGCTTGTGTACAACGATGTTGGGGTCTAAACCCGGCATTTCTTGGTACGACCAAGCGAATACGTCCACGTACTCTTGCAGAAGTTTAATCAACTTTCCTTTCACATCCTCGTGCAGGGAGGCTCCTATCTTGACCTCTTTCTTATCCTCTTCGGTCCCCAAGTTGACCTTTTCAACTGATTCTTGGTGAGGTTGTATTACCCTATCCCCTTGATTTGCAAGTCTGGACAGTTCTTCAGGCGGTTCATAATCGTCCTCTTCATCATCTTCCGTTTGATTAATCGGGAAATCGAAGTCATAAGGGTTTAAGGCAGTGTTGTTTTTGGAGGGTGGATTTGTAGATCTGCATGAGTATGATTTTTTTTAGGCTTTTTGTAGAAAAATTTTTTTAAAACAAATGCAAAAAAGAAAAAAGACTCAAATGAACATAAAAGAGTGTTTTTATTCATGATTGTAAATAACTTTTAAAACATGGGGGCCCCACACAACTAATCATTTGCCTTGGGCAGAGCTAAATGATTTTTTTTTAAAAGTAAAAAACAAACAAACATGGTTTATTACTTGATCCTGGTAACGATCTCGGGAATTGCGATAGCCCTCCAATTGTTCAAAGCTTCATCCGAAGCGCAACGGTACACCAAATCAGGCACGTCTTCATCTACGTCTTCAAGTAGAGCCACTTGATCTTCATTGATAAACCCCGCACTGATGAATGTTTCCGAAATGGGGAGGATCCCTTGCTTTAGAGGCTTTGAGAAAGTTTCGGCTGATGGATGATACCCCAACCCGAAGCGATTCTTCTTCTCCGGTATGTCCACTAACTTGCCCCATCCGGTAGGTCGGCTTTCTTCTAGGGCCTCTCTTATTGCCCTCCATGATGACATGGCTGTCCTAGCCTCTTCCTTGGGCCTTGAGCTCAAAGTCATGACATTCGCCACTTCCAAAGACTGGAATGGAACATCCACAGCTTCTTCGTCCGTTTCTATATAGCGGAATGATGAGAGATGGCTTACCATCATGTCCTCTTGCCTGGAAACTACAATCATTTGGTTATCAATGATGAACTTGAGTTTCTGGTGCAGAGTAGAGGTAATGGCTCCGGCCGCATGAATCCATGGTCGTCCGAGAAGACAACTGTATGTTGGATTAATATCCATGACTTGGAAGGTTATGGTGAAAACCTTTGGCCCGATTTGGACTGGTAAGTCGATCTCCCCTATGACGGCTCTTCTTGACCCATCGAAAGCTTTTACGACCAAGGCGCTGGGCTTCATTACTGTCCCTTCACATGATAGTTTGAGGAGGGTAGTCTTGGGCATGACATTCAATGATGACCCCGTGTCCACTAGCACTCTTGAGAGGATGTGGTCCATGCATTTCACGGAGTTATGTAAGGCGCGGTTATGAATGTGCCCCACGTCGGGTAGCTCATCGCCATTGAAACCCAAGTACCTACTTGAGGTAATATTTCCGACTATCCCGTCGAATTGGTCCACAGGAATGTCCTTGGTGACATGTGCTTCACTGAGGATCCGCAGCAGTGCTTCTCGGTGTGCTTCCGAGCTTAGTAGTAAGGATAGCATGGAGATCTTGGAGGGAGTTTGACCTAGCTGGTCAATGATTTTATACTCGCTCTTTTGAATTATCCTTAGGAACTCTTCGGCCTCTTTTTGCGGGATTGTCTTTTGAGAAGGCCCCGCTTGGTTCTCTTCTTCCTCCACGCTCTTTTCTTTGAGCGGTTCTTTTGGTAGTACGGCTGGCGTCTTCCCGAGTTCTTTCGGAGCGAAGACTCTACCACTTCTGGTTATTCCTCCAACACCGGTAATGTTAGTGATGCTGGGCTCAATTTTGGCTAGTGGTTTTCCTTCCACATAGGCCACAGGTTGGTAATTCCATGGTACCCTCTTCGTGCTTTCAAAAGAGAAGGGTGCAGGTACGTGGAATGTTATGGGTTGTATAGGCATTGGTACCTCTCTCCTTTGGTATGGGATTTCGAGAGGTTTTGGGTCGTTAGACTCTAAGGTAGCAACGTCCGTGCCATCCTTTATATAACCAATTTGGATCCAACCTTGGTCCATTAGCTCTTGAAGACAACTCTTCAACTCTTCGCACTTGTCCGGGTTGACCTTGTAGGCTTCACAGTTGGCATGCATTTCCTCGAACAAACCAAAGCCGGTTAAACGCTCCCTTATGGTTGACAGGGGAGTCTTGACATTGGCTACCCTTTCGACTGGACCAAAGTCCTCTTGTTCCTCCACCGCATTTACAGAGGGACCCGCATGCCCTGGCAATGGGTTATTCTTTACATTGGGGTTTTCCTCTTTGAAGGACAACAGCTTCTTGTCAATAAGATCCTGCACCTTGTGTTTGAAAACTCTACAGTTCTCGACATTGTGCCCCACGGTTCCTGCGTGGTAGTCACATTTGGCATTCGCGTCGTACCAATGTGGGTACGGTGGCGACATTGGTGGTAATAGTCTTGTCTCGACCATACCCTTTTGGATTAGGTATGGCAAGATTTGACCATAAGGCATAGGTACAGGATCAAACTGCCTATTATAATAACTATTCCTCGAGCCCGCTTGATTCCTTGATGGGTACCCGCCTTGTTGTTGCTGCTGTTGATTTTGCTGAGGCAACACTACTGGTTGTCGAGGTGGAGTTGCGGGAATCACTTGAGGTGAGTAACGCCCTTGAGCCGTTGCTGCTGCCACATACGGATAATGGTAGTGAGGCATTTGACTTGGTGGTGGGCAAGATGGTCCCACTAGAACGGCATTTGTCTCTCCCTCCTTCTTTTTGTGGAAGTTGCTGGGAGGTTTTCTAGCTCCACTTTGAGCTTCTAGAGGGCCTTGGATCTTCCCCCTCTTTACTCCGTCTTCTATTCTTTCACCGACCATGACTAGATCGGAGAAACCGGCAGACATGCTTCCAATCATCTTGTCGTAATATGGGCCTTGAAGTGTGCCCATAAAGGTGTCGACAAGCTCCCTTTCCAATAGTGGTGGTTGTACACGAGAAGCTAGTTCTCTCCACCGCTGAGCGTACTCCTTGAAGGACTCGTTGCTTCTTTGTAGGAGATTTTGTAGTTGCATCCTATTTGGAGCCATGTCCAAATTATATTTGTATTGCTTTAGGAAGGCAGCGGCTAGATCCTTCCAAGTTTGGACATGGGTACGCTCGAGCTGCATGTACCAATCCAAGGACGCTCCGCTTAAACTATCTTGAAACACATGCACCATGAGTTTCTCGTTCATTGCGTAAGCTGCCATCTTCCTACAAAACATCCGTAGATGGTTCCGAGGGCATTGAATTCCTTTGTACTTCTCGAAGTCCGGTGCTTTGAACTTCGGAGGGATTACCACGTCAGGCACTAGGCACATATCCAAGGCGTTGTGGGCACCGTATGAACTGAATCCTTCGACAGCTTTCAACCTTTCTTCCAAAACTCGATACATTTGGGTGGTATCATTATCTTGGTGAGTGGTGTCGGGAGCAGATTGCCTTGGTGGATTATTTTCCACATCATGGGAAATCACCTCATGCTGAGTAGTGGAAGTTCCTTGATGACGATGCTCTTCATTCCTTACAGGGATTGTGAGTGGTGGTGGAGGTGGTCCTTGGCCCTCATTTTCGAATGGTGGGGTATAATTCAGAGGTAAACCATAAGGAGGCCATTGCACATTGGCCGCATCCGTTGTTGGGCGAGGGTTACTTTCTCGTGCCGATAGAGCTTGCATTAACTCTAGCATCTGATCCATCTTCCCCTTCATTCCATCAACCTCTTCTCTCAAAGCCGCTTGGGTTTGTTCCAAATTGTCCATGATCCTTTGTTTGTTAGCTCGTGTTCCGTACGAGTGTTGGAGATCTGATTCTTGGACCGAGGGCTTTCGGGGTTTTCGGGCTATGATTGCTTTGAACTGTTTTTAGGGAAATGAATGAGTTTTTTTTTTGAAAAAATGCATGAAGATGCATGTGGATGTATGTATGAGATGAGTATGCAAAATATGCGTTTTTTTTTTGGAGTTTAAAGGCGCACAATTAATATTAGCAAATTTGAAATATTAAAGACCGGGAAGTTGATTATGCTTCAAAATATATTTGATTAAATAACATTTGTTTACAAAGTGTAACTAATGCTATTACAAATCAAATAGCCGCTCGCTTCTCGGCTTTGCTCATCTCCTCCCTATAGAAATCTATGGTGTCCTTGCAGAACTTCATAAACTTCTGGATCTCCATAGGGATGACAAAGTAGGGCATGACCATCTCGGCCTCCGCTAGCCTCTTTGGAAGTTGGGTGATTACCAAATTTGAGAATGCAACCAATTTAGTGAAATCCTCACTTAATCGGGTGGCGTCTTGCCATACATACTCAATCACTTCCTTGCGCTGGTCTAGCTTGACTCTTGCACTTCTAATTTCATCATGTAGTTGTTCAATGTGGTCCCCGTGAGCTCTTGCAATCTTGTCGAAGTACTCTTCGAATTTCTTGATGTCTTCTTCGAGACGATTGCACTTTAGCCTCCCTTGATGAGAAAGGCTCTCATGTATTTGCCGTTGGACGCGTGGCGTTGAATGTCCTTCCCTCTTTGTTGGCTAACATTTCCCGAGCTTTGGCTTCCAAAAACTTTCTTGAAAATCCCTTAAGGTTCCCTCTAACTTCCAAGTTAGATGCCACTTCTTGGGTGTCGAGGTATAAGGATTCGGCGATGGCTTCAAATGTGGGATCCTTTCCCGGACCGAGATAAAGTTCATGACCCTTCATGCTACAACCCAAAATCTTCTCAAACTCTTCCAAAGTTGGCGCTAGTTGGAAGTCTTGAAATGTGAAGCACCGTAGAGGTGGGTCGAAGAATTGCGCCAAAGTGGTTAAGGCCGTTGAATCTATTCTCACGGGTAGGAGATCAAGGATTAGCCCATAGCTTGCCTCGAAGATGTTCTTGTTGACCGAAGAGAGCCTCTTGCTTAGAGCTAATAAACTTTCCACCCTAGGAGCCTTAATTTTGAAGGCGAGCGTATTTTTGTTCCCGGAATCCATATTTCTTTTTGCTAATATTTGTTTGTTCTTTTTAAACTCCTATAAAGCAAAATGATGCGAAAATTACTTTCATGAATGCAAATGATATGCAAGGGTATGGTTTATGAAGGTTCGGAACTTCCCCCCATCCTCACATGTAGGCTCTAAATGGTGAAATCTCCTAAGAAGAGGTCCTTAGAGTCATAGACCTCACATGGAATTAGGGTTGTCTATGGACATACGTCGACATGACTTCAATTAATTCCACGTGAAAATCTCATCTAAGCGGGGTTGGGCATCCTACCTCACGGACATACGTCAACGCGGGCTTCCGCACACAACCTCCTTCTAACTTAGTTTTTTTCTCAAGCTCGGGTAGAGAGCCTCACACGTCCGGCATTAACCCGAACAATGTGGAGTAACATCACTCAAGTAACCCCCGCATTTGATATATATATGTGATATGAATATAAAGCAAAATAAAGCAAATATAAACACAAAGCATAAATATGACATGTATGAATAAAATAATAAGCATGGCACGCAAAGAAAATAAAACAATTGGCTTAAAAGCCAAATAGGTTAGGCTTGACTCGCTAGTGGGAAAAGGGTCCCGAGTGAAGTCGCCAGCTGTGCGCACCTCGTTTTTTTCCTAAGAAAAAGACGCGCAAATCCTCCGAGGTCGTTCGTAAACGCTCGGAGGGCCTTTGTGAAGCCGCCACCAAAGTTTTTGTGTAAAGGGAACGTTGATAAACCCTTAAGTTTTTTTTGTTTAAAGGGAAACGATAATAAAACCCTTTGACGATGAGGAAAGGATGGTCATCGCAACCATTGTCGGGTTCGGGAGTCGATTACGCAAGGGGAAGGTATTAGCACCCCTCACGTCCGTTGTACTCAACGGGAACCTTCTATTTGGTTAAAGCTTGAATTGTTTTTAAATGTTTTGCGCGCATGCTTATCTATGTCAAAATATAATAAAGGGGGGGAAAGAGATAAAAACAAACGAAAGGAAAAGAAAAAAAAAGTTTTTATTATTGCGCTTGACAAGATGTCGATCTTGCTCCTACGTATCTCCCGGTAGTCGGAGAATTCAAAGCGTACGTAGTTCTTTGGTAGAAAAAACGTACATGTGTTGGTTAATTTTAAATGGACGATGTTTTAACCGAATTCTTGCAATTAAAACGTAGCTTGTATGCTCGCGCTTGGGAGACTTATTAAGCGTTTGTTCACGAATCGCACTAGAATTGTTAAAAGGTACGTCCGTTAGGGTAAAAGGGTTCGAATTGGTCGCTATGGGACCAAGAGAGGTGCAATGGACTCATACAAGTCAATCATTGACCGAGTGGACTCCAACGAGTCGGGCGATTGTTCAATTGATCCACTGAGATCAAGAACAGGTACAATGGACTCGGGCGAGTCGAACATTGACCGAGTGACTTAAACAAGTTGAGGGATCGAATCTAATGGCCACGGGGGACCAAAAGGTTCGGATTGACCACAAGGGGCCAAGGTTTGGTTTGGTTATGGTTGGATACGTTTTAAAATGGAATGACGATTGTCCGAACGACGAGACATACGTCACGCATTCGTACAATCGGGGCAATGGAGAGACATACGTCACACCATCCCTTTTTCATTCATGTTTTTGGGTAGAATTCTTTTAGAAATCCCAAGGTATATCAAAACATTTGGTTTGAAAACCCAAATTGGAAAGATTTAGCAATTTTGCTAGAAAAAGCACAAGTTCGGCTCATTTTGCGAAAAGCGAACGTATTTGGCGTATGTTCATTTTGGGTTTTGAAAATCATGAACAATATTTATTGTTCAAGTTTTGATTGAAATGATGAACATAGCTGGTTTGTTCATGTTGTTTTGAAAGTTTGAGAACATAACTTGTTTTGCAAGTTATCCACAAAATGTCATACGAACTTGTGATTTTGTCAAGATTGTGCAAAATCCTTGTTATGGTTTGAAAAACATGGGTTAAAAAACTCTTAGGTTCTGAGCTCTTGGGCTAGAACCTCAAAAATTGGCCATTTTGACACCTAAACTCAGATTCTGAGTTCTGTCATGGTCGCACTGCGACCATGACTTCGCACTGCGAAGCATGCGAATTTTTGAGTTCAAAAGCTGTTTCTGAACTTTTGTTCAGAAACAACTTCTGAACACACTCAGGACCTTTTAGGTGAGTGAAAAGCTTTGAGTTTTTGGGATGAAAAGGACTGGACAAACCAGTTTTGGTGTTTTGAAAAACCTTGGGATTTCTTTGAAATTCAAAAGGGGTTTTTTAGAAACAAGAGGTTTTGAACCAAAATTGCTATGCAAACACAATTGTAAATGCAAGATAAAAGCTTGGAAACTTACAGAACTCCTTAGCAAAGCTCCAGCTGCAATGGATTTGAATTGATTGAAGGTTCTTGCAAGGTTTTAAATGTTGGTGAGGATTTTGGAACTTTGTAATGCTTTGTGTTTGATTGGTTTTTTTCTGGTTGTTTGTGAGTATTTGTAAGCTGGAATGAGTAGTGTATATTGCTCTTTGAATGTTGTTATGTGTAGTTTTTCAGAAGTGCTTGAAACCTTGGGCAATGCCTTCTATTTATAGGCCAAAACCAAATCTATTTCATCATTAGAAAATCCCAAAATCCAGCTGATTTGTGGCTAGAATCAGGCTGAATCCTTTTGCATTAAATGCTAATGGATAGAGGCAACCTTGCCTTGTGCCAAGGGGCAAGACCCAGCCTGATTTCAGCCACAAATTCAACTAATTCTAGAAGGTAATGATGAGAAACATGGCTGAATTGCAAATGGCCAAGCTTGGGGATCAATCCTTGCAATCTCAATGGTTGATCAATAAAAACGTGCACTGTAATGTGCAGAGATTGAGGGATGAAAAAGGCTATCTATGGCTGGTGTGAGGGTGAAAAGCTGCTGCAAAAACAGGGTAGGCACTCATGGCTTTTCAAGTGAGAAAATCCAGCTAGTTTGACTGGTTTTGGGGAAGCAAGCAGGAGGAAAGTCATCAAGCAGGTGGCTGGCAACCTTGGGGTGGTTAACAGGTCACATGGGAGGGACTAGAGCTGCCCAAGGGCAAGCCCACTTGCTTGTC
The DNA here is from genome assembly GCA_018208015.1 of Medicago ruthenica. Lineage (NCBI taxonomy): Eukaryota > Viridiplantae > Streptophyta > Magnoliopsida > Fabales > Fabaceae > Medicago > Medicago ruthenica. The sequence continues at coordinate 16,180,273 of CM031376.1, forward strand.
ACATGCTAGGTTGGAAGAAAAAGCTTCCAACCTTGGCATTAATGGCAAGTCTTTCATTTCTGGTTTTGCTTGGCCCAAATAGCCATGAATGCTGATTAAAATAAATATGAAAATGATATGCAACAAAATCTGGAATTAAATCAAAGAAACCAAAAATCTGCAGAAAAATCGCAGACTTCGCAGTGCGAAGTGAGCTTCGCAGTGCGAAGTCAGCATTTTTGAAATGTTGACTTTTCTGTTGACTTTTGTTGACTTTGACTTTTTTCTCCCTCTTTGATCTTTTTGATTTTTTGTTTTAAAAGGCTTAGGAAAAAATTAGGGTACTACACCTGGACAGGAGGATGAACTTGGAATCGGCAAGCTTTGGTTACACACAAAAAAGCCAAGCAGGACACGTGAGCGTTGGTAAGACACAAATGTTGGAGAGAAGAACAGGAAAACAGAGGAAATGAGAAAGGTTAAACAATTAAAAGAAACCACGCGCCTAGGGAAAGTCTGAAAATGAACTTTAACTGGGGCACAAGAATCGAGAAACACCCAGATCACGACACGTCAGCATTATCGAATAGTCGCCACCCCAGCCGTTAGATCTGAATCTCTCGGAAGCTCATAGGTCACACCATTTATGAATAAGACCCCGCCATTGGTATTCCACGTTGGGACTGGCACCCACAACATCAACCTGGATGAATGGGGATGCCGTCCACCGAGTTCGCGTTAGGCCACAGATCTTCGACAACCCCTCAGAGCAAAACACTTTGCCTCGTCCCGACACTCGTGCTTGTTGGGCTATATGTCCCTGAGAACATCCGGGCGAGCACCCATGAACATGTTGGGCTACCAAATCTCAGAAACCATAAGCAAACCTTCCCTCTCTTTAAACCCGACGATTCGTTGGGCTGCGCACATTTTTTAGACAGATGGTCAGTTAAACACTTCGCATTGTCCCAAAGCTCATGCTTGTTGGGCTGTGGACTATCAATCTTATCAGCCCTCGTGGGGTTATGATTTTTCACTTGTAGACTGTAGGCGACCTAGAGCCCTCATGGGGTTATGATTTTTCATTTGTACAATGTAGGCGACCTAGAGCCCTTGTGGGGTTAGGATTTTTCATTTGTAGACTGTAGGCGACCTAGAGCCCTCGTGGGGTTAGGATTTTTCATTTGTAGACTGTAGGCGACCTAGAGCCCTCGTGGGGTTAGAATTTTTCATTTGTAGACTGTAGGCGACCTAGAGCCCTCGTGTTTCAGTAGTCGTGTTGTTTTTATTTTTCGTAGATACTACAAAACATAAAGTAGAGAGAGAATGAAACAATCATCTAAGAAAGTAGGGTGCCTCGTTAAAAACCTGCAAAACAAATTTCAAAGATTGAAAAAGGTTAGATTAATCTTGCGTTTCATCTTCATGTTCTTCATGGCGGTACCGTTGCTTCCATATGCATTCCTTCTTTTTTACATTTTAATTCAGGCGTGTTGTTTGGTGGGTTTATTCTTAATCTCGCCCGTGGCGAGCTTGTTTCCATCCCGTCCATGGTTTTTCTGAAACATAACAACATTTCCCAAACTTCAAAGCAACCAGTAAAAGATAAAAGAGTATTTTTACTTCAAATAAACTTGTGAATTGTTAAATATATTGTATCGAAATATATTGAACACCACAAAAACTTGTGATTTGTGATTGATCGGCAAAAAACATAACAACAAAAACTTCTTCTGACGGCGATGGAGATGGAAAGATCAAACCTGATACGGCTGCGAGGCAACGCCATAATGATGAGGATCTCGTCGTAGTGGGCGCCGATTTTGGATTGGTTGTGAGGTAATTTGATTGAACTCGCAAAAGAAATTTGACGGACATATTGTGAAATAGAAGGAATTCAATGAAGACATATGATTTTTAAAACAAACATGTTTAGAATAACAAACCATTCTTGAGTGATATCCCATCGTAAAAAAAAAGCATGAACTCGCAAAAAATCGGCCCAAACATCTACGAGGGTTAGGATATGAAGCATGAACTCGCAAAAAAAAAAAAAAACAAGACCAAACATCTATTCATCCTTATATCATTAGCTCACTAATATATCCAAAACCAAAGTAAATTGTTTGTTCCAAAATCACCGAATATGTAAACAAGATTTAAGACCTAGATTATTTTTTTATTAACCATATCATAGGTTGAAGCATCCACCGACTCGTGCGATAACTAATCTCCACTCACAGAACAATTCGAAACAAAAGAAAATTTTAGTTTTAAAAACTAGCTTATTCAAATCCAGACATGAATATGAGATCAGAGAATTGATTAAATAAATAGAATTTTGGAAAGATAAAACCTGATATAGGTGTGGCGATAGCTTTGCCAGTGATCGAGTTTGATCGAGTTTCGTTGCCGCCACAACTTTGATCGAGGTTGTTCTGATCTCGGTTGAAGGGCGTTTTAGGGTTTATGAGTGAGGCCTAAGTTAGTTTTACCGATGCCCCGCGGTGGGCGCCAACTGTACTTGCAGAGAGTACAATCTAAAAACTAGGGTTTAGTCTGTTTAAGTGATGTCTTGAGAATGCCTCTCAAGTGAGTATTTATAGCCTTATTTGGGCTTGCTTTCCCATGGCTTAGGCCCCAAGTAACTTGGGCCCAATGCCACGTTTAGAGTAATCTAGAGCGTTCTAGAGGCTTCTAAAAGCTCTCTGAGGCGGCGTCCCTTGGCGGGTTCGCCTAAGGACCTTTGGGCCTTTATGGAGGGCGATGAGCCCTTTCTTGAGGGCGCCAAGCCCTTCTGAAGGGCTTTGTGCCCTAACAGATAAGGTTGCAAAAATATGCTGAAATATATATATATATATATATATATATATATATATATATATATATATATATATATATATATATATATATATATATATTTCTATGAGCCAAAAATAATTATGCAATTTCCAATGATGAATTATGGCTTTCATGCAAAAGTATGTTGTAAAATCACTTTAGATGAAAATCATTGCGAGTGTGTGATTTATTTTAACGGGAGATTTTTCTACTATTTACATAAAAGTCCTAATACAAATAAAAAATAAATCCAAAACTTGAAAACTTGAATCTTGTTTTCCGCTTTTTTCGTTGACTTTTTTTAAGAACTTCTTTTGTCGATCATCAAAACAAAATATTCATGTCAAGGTATATATTCACATTCTTCCCCCCTTTTTATGATGACAAACATCTCATGGAGGGATTTGCTCAAAGAAAGGGTTAGGACAATAATAATCAATAATTAAATATATGACAGAGATAAGCACATATTTAGCTCCCCCTCACCATATGCAAACAATTAAAATCCACTCCCCATAAAACATGCAAATCACATAACTCTCCTACTTTTGGCATTATCAAAAAGCGGAAAAGAAATAATCATGGCAAGACATATTCAGAAAAATTTAAAACAAGAATAAAAAGAATTAAGTTAAAAAAGTAAACCATTTTTGCTTTTCTTGAAATTAAAATTTCTTTTTGGTGATAACTAGTATGGAGCTCGTGGCAAGCACGGGTAAATAGTTTTCTATTAAGAAAATCATTTTTGTCTTAAAAAAAAAGAAAAATAAGTTTCTTTTTGGTTGTATCTTTTCCCTTCATCAATTAGGAGAAGTGTGATTTATGGTCAATTTTTGGTCTCAAATCACCTCTCTTAATCATTTTATCTTCTCATTATACTCAAATAAATAATTTTTTTTTACATAGATTTGGTTTTTCCTTTTGTTTTGTTTGTGATGTCATCATCAACGTGCGACCGTATTATGTTGCTCGTCGTTTTTGTGCGGCATTTTGATTTCCCATATTTTTGCAGAGTTCATTAGGTTCAGATTGACAAACTTTCTTTGTTTGGTGTCCATTAAAAATAATAAAATATTAATATATCAAACTAAAAATATATCAATATAAGTGATTTTAATATTATTTTGTGTTGTCAAAAGATGTTGAATAAATTATAGATAATTATAGATTTTTCGACAAAGTTCATTTTTTATGTAAAAAAATGTACTTGTGAATATCCGTAAATATTCGTTGATATCACAAAATCCAACAAATACTCGACTGAAGGATAGTCGTGATCGCACATGACCCAATTTGTTTAGAGGCAACAATTTATTTGTTGTCATTAAATTTTTTTATATGTATAAGAAGTTGTTGGAAGGAAATTGGAAGGTGAGAAGATTAAACACCAAGTAATAAAACTTTGAGCTAGTGTGGTATGAATTAAAAAAATGAATGTGGAGGTCCCACATAAATTAGAACATACACATTAGTAGTGTTTAAATTACAGTATTTAATTTTAAATACATGATAATGATAAAAATAATAGTAATTATTATTTTATTCGTGGAAATCACTTCCCAGAAATTTAGCTTATGTTGGCTGTGATAAGAATAAGAATTCAATTGAGTTTTCTATCTTTCCTTCATTCACATCTAATGAGTTTGTTTCCTCCACTTTTGTGGGTTTGTCTCTTTTTTATCTTATCCACAAGATTTGCTGAACTGAGTAGTGGTTAAGTTTCCTTTTGATCTTATCCACTAGAGTAACTTCTGCCGCAATTTAGCTAAACAAGTTACAAAACCTTTATATAAATAGAGTACTCCACTCATTTCAAAAATCACACCAAAGAGTTTTATTGAGTTGTCGAGAACTCTTTCTCTCTTCTCCCCCCAGCTTGTGTTAACAAGCTATTCTTCTCTCCATCTCCTTTTTATGTCCCTTCAGAATTAAGAGTGTTCTTAAGACCTTAGTCCCTATTTGGTATAATGTCCCTTCAAAATTAAGAAAGGTCTTAAAAACATAGTCCCTTCGATAATATATGTCCCTTCGGAATAAAGAGTACTTTTAAGATCATAGTCGCTTTTTGGAACAATAATGTCATGTCGCAATCAAGAATGACATTAACAGTATATAAATATTCTTTCAATATTTTTCTACTTTTGGAGAAGTTAAAAAAGTCTGAATGGTGGTATCACCATATTTAAGTGGTCGTATTACCATATTGATATTTTGGAGAACTTAAAGGTTAGAATGGTGATAATTGTTGGAACAAAATGTATGAACAAGTCTCTCTTTGAGTTTTGATTATAACAAAGTGTTAAAAAGAAAATTAGATATGCTAATACTTGATTCTAGTGTGCAGAACCATATGCTTAAAGATTGGTATCTAACAGTGGTTCTAAAAAGATCAAGTTAAGAGCAAAAGAAATATTGAAGCTTGCGTTGCAAACAGCTTCTGATGAGCAGCTTCTAAAGTACTGCTTCTGATCAGCTTCTGATGAACAGTGTGTCTGAAGACCAGCTTCTGATCCGTACGTCTGAAGGCAGCTTCTGATGAACAGTATCTGAAGCCAGCTTCTGAAGAGAAGCTTCTGAAGTCTGAAGTTCAATGAAACGCAGCAGTCAACAATTGCAACTGTCAACAGTACAGTACTGTACAAGTCAGAACAGCTCTTTGCAATGTTGTCTCCCTGGGCAAAACATTCAACCTGGTTTTAAGGAAACAATTCAAATTGTGTTGCTCTGTTTTACTCACCATAACAGGAAGGATGTATTGCTAGCTGAAGCTTCAATTACAACGGCTCTTTTGATGACATGGCATCTTCTCAACATCTCTTTAATTCTCTATAAAGGATTGAAGATTTGAAGAAGAAGACTAAGGACTTTGTACAGAAATATAAGATTGAAAAACCAGAAACTGCCATACTCTGTTTTTCATCCAACAGTCATCAAATAACTTAGGAATTCTTACAAATCTTTTTATCTTAGAATTCCTTAAGTGTAGAGTCTTAACCTGTGTTGTATTTTGTGAACACCACTGATAGTATATCAAGTGTTTAACTCAAACTGTTTTCTGTTGTAAATCTGTTTGAATCAAAGTCTCTAGCCTGCGTGCTTGAGCAACCAGAAGTCTCATCCTTTGTGGTTGAGCAAGGAAGTCTCATCCTTTGTGGTTGAGCAAGGAAGTCTCATCCTTTCTGGTTGAGCAAGGAAGTCTCTTACTTAGTGTTAGAGCAAGGAAGTCTCATCCTTTGTGGTTGAGCATAGGAAGTCTCATACTTAGTGTTTGAGCATTGGAAGTCTCTTGCTTTGTGCTTTAGCAATTGTAATCTTTGTGATTATAGTGAAAATCTCTTGTAAGTGACAAGGGGACTGGACTACTTCCGGATTGTGGAAGGAACCAGGATAAACTATTGTGTCTCTCTCCCTCTCTCTCTCATTTAGCTTTTACCCGCTGCAAACAACTATGAAAATAGTTTCAGATCTGATCAATATCAGAATCAGAACTAACATAAGTTTTTGAGAAAGAAAAGAAAAGGCCAACACAATTCAACCCCCCCTTCTTGTGTTTTTCTCACCTTCAGTTGGTATCAGAGCCCCTGGTTATGTTAATCAATCACTTAACAGTGAGTCAGTATAAGATCCTGAGAAAAACATGGCTTCTAGTGGTTCCCCTACATCTACCCCTCGAGATCACTCTGCTGTTTCACATGACTATGGAACAGGTGAAAAGCAATCTCGTTCACACCATAAACCTCCTATGTTTACTGGTGATCCAGAGAAATTTTCATGGTGAAAAAGCAAAATGTACAGCCACATCATTGTAATTGATGATTCCTTATGGGATATCATAGAAGATGGAATATCCATTCCATTTGATGAAGAAGGAGTAGCCATTAACAGAAGAGGCCTTACTGATGCTCAAAGGAAGATCTACAGAAAGCATCACAATGTAAAAGGTATCATTGTGGATTCTCTACCTCATAATGAGTACTTGAAGCTGAGTAATAAATCAACAGCAAAAGCCATCTTCACCTCTCTCTGCTCTAACTATAAAGGGAACAAGAAAGTTGGAGAAGCAAAAGCAAACCTTCTGGTTCAGCAGTATGAGCTGTTCAGAATGAAGGAGGATGAAAACATTGAGACTATGTTCTCAAGATTTCAGACTCTGGTTTCTGGACTTCAGATTCTGAAGAAGAGTTATACTACTGCTGATCATGTGAACAAGATTCTTAGGAGTCTACCTGCTAGATGGAGACCTATGAAGGTGAGAAAAACACACAAGAAGGGGGGTTGAATTGTGTGTGTGCTGTTTTTCCTTTTTCTTTCTTGAAAGCTTAAGTTAAGTTCAGAATCTGATATAGATCAGTTCTGAACTATTTTCAGAGATGTTATAGCAGCGGATATAAAGCTTAAAAGAGAGAGAGAGAGAGAGAGAGAGAGAGAGAGAGAAGAAAGACATAATGGTTTTTATACTAGTTCCTTCCACAAGTTGGAAGTAGTCTAGTTCCCTTGTTACTAACAAGAGATTTGAACTGTAATCAAACTGATTACAATTGCTCAAAGCACAAAGCTAAGAGACTTCCAATGCTCAAGCACTTAGCAAGAGACTTCTAATGCTCAAGACACACAGTCAAGAGACTTCCCTGCTCAAAGCACACAAGCTAAGAGACTTCTAGTGCTCAATACAGAAAGTAAAGAGGCTTCCCTGCTCAAGACACAAAGTCAAGAGACTTCTAGTGCTCAATACACTAAGTAAAGAGACTTCTGTTTTGCTCAAGCACGCAGGCTAGAGACTTGGGGTTCAAACAGATTTTACAAAACCGCTTGAGTTGAACACTTGATCAAATATCAGAGGTGTTCACAAAATACAACACAATTGAGACTCTACACTTAAGGAATTCTAAGGTTTACAAGTTTGTAAGAATTCCTAAGTTTGTTTGATGACAGATACAAAAAACAGAGTATGCAGTTTCTGGTTTTTCTCAGCTTGTATTTCTGTACAGAGTCTTAGTAATCTTCTTCAAAACTTCACCCTTTTATAGAGAACAAAAGAGCTGTTGAGATTGCGCAGAAATCAAGCAAAGAGCCGTTGCAAAGTAAGGCAAATTCCAGCTGACATTGTGTGCGTAAGTTGCAGAAAACAAAGCACACAAAGTTTGAATTCTTTCCTTAAAAGCTGGAGAATGTTTTGCCCAGGGAGACAGCCAATCCAAAGAGTTGTTCTGACACAACAGTCATTAATGATGACAGTGACAGATCAGACTTCAGAAGCTTCTTCCGAAACTATTTAGCAGAAGCTCCCTTCAGACACAGTACTTCAGAAGCTGGCATCAGACGCACCCTTCAGAAGCAGGCTTCAGACGCACTGTTCATCAGACGCTTCCTTCAGACGTTGACTTCTGTTGACCTTCAGAAGCACTCTTCAGACATTGACTTCTGTTGACCTTCAGACTCAGTCTTCAGAAGCTGCCTTCAGACTCTCCCTTCAGAAGCTGCCTTCAGACGCAGTCTTCAGAACTTCCCTTCAGAAGCACCTTCAGACTCAGTCTTCAGAAGCTTCCTTCAGGCACAGTCTTGCTTCAGCCTTGCAACATAAGCTTCAATGCTTTCCTTCTTGCTCTTAGCTTGTTCTTCCAAAACCAATATTAATTACCAACATTAAGAACATGGTTCTGCACACTTAGAACAAAGCATTAGCAATTCCAATTTTCTTTTTAACACTTTGTTATCATCAAAACCCAAAAGAGAGTTGTTCATATATTTTGTTCCAACAATCTCCCCCTTTTTGATGATGACAAACACAAGTATTAAACAGAAAATTGTTGTTAATTTAATTAACAAGTTGACTGCAGGGTATGAGGTTTGCAAGCTCCCCCTGAGTCTGATCCAGGTTAATTAAATTCAGTTTAAATCAAAGAGGTGATTATTTCAGAATTGTTGTTAACTTTAATTAACAAGTTGACTTCAGGATGAGGTTTGCAAGCTCCCCCTAGGTCTGATAATCCACAAGGTGAAGTTTGCAAGCTCCCCTTGCTTCTTATCCATGTTAATTAAATTCAACTTAAAACAATAAAGTGAAATTATCACTCAGAATTACAAATAACAAGCTGACTTCAGGTTATGAGGTTTGTAAGCTCTCCCCCTAAGTCTGATAATCCACAGGATGAGGTTTGTAAGCTCCCTGAGTCTTATCCAAGTTATTTAAATTCATTTTCAACTCAATAAAGAGTAATTTATCTCACAAAAACTTAATTCAGAGGCTAAGAGATTAAGAACAGTTCTCATAAGTTAATTAACTGACAGAAATTAACTTAAATATGACTGGCTCAGAGCCTGAAATACTTGCACACTTTCTCCCCCTTTTGTCATCAACAAAAAGAAAATTTAAGAATTTTTAAAAATAGAGAGAGAGTTCAGATGTGAGATAATCATGCAATCATATAGGTAATCAAGCAGCAAAGATAAGCATCAGAGCAGACTTGATCATACATGAAGTATATGACATTGCATTGAAAACCAGAGAATGATGTTCAGAAGCAAAAAATTGAGAGCATTCTGATCAGAGCATTCTATTCAGACACAATTGTTCAAAACACTGAACTGTTTTAGACAAAAATGAGAGTTTAAAACTGGGTCTAAAAACTGAGCATATTGTTCAGTACCACTGAATTGTGTCTAACCAAAGATGTTCAGATCATATGGTTCAGTGCTACTGAACTTTTTCAGAAAACTGAAAAACAAAGCATTGATTTAGTACTACTGAACTTTTTCAGACAAACTTGAAAGAATAGATTGAATTTGGTCTGAAAACTGAACATTTGTGATGTAATGATTGAAAGTGTGTATGTGTTTTTGTTAAAACATTTCAGAACTGAAAACAGAAAAACACATTTGCACATTGATGACTTTGGGAGGGACAAAGTACAACTTTCAAAACTTAATACATCACAGCCCAGCTGTTATTACTTATCAGATTCTGACCAAGTGTTGAATCAACAGTTCAGATTCACTCTCATTAGTGGGCCATGTGAAATGTCCACTTATGATGAGTTTTTATCAGAAGTCACAAAAATTCAGGTTCTGAAACTCAGATTCTGATGTTTTCAGAAGCTGGACTTTCTTTAGACTCTCAAAGTGAGTCTGTTAAGTCTTGGCTTCTGATGAACTCAGATTCTCAGCTTCTATTCAGATTCAAGCAAATTTTTCCAAGAGATGAATTGCATTGTTCAGATTCTTTTAATAAATTTAAAATTTTTCTTCTGAACAAAATCTCTTAATAAAATGAAGTTTAAGTTCAAAAATGCTTGGCTCTTGAATGTAGAACTGGATTTTTAGACCAACAGATAGCAGCAATGTTATCACAAAGAAGGTTATGCTGTTTTCATGAATCTGATATATTTCCAACTTATGTAGAATCTATTAAGTATAATTGAGAACAAAAACATACCTCTGTTAGAGCTTCTGTTCTACCTCTCCTTGTTCATTAAGGTTTTTGTTCCAACAATTATTTTGATTGGCTTCAGGAGAAGTATCAGCTTCTGCAGAGCTCTTACTGATCCAGTCTTTGTGGTTTCCTCCAGATTCCACAGTTCCTCCCTCTTTCATGATCAGGGTTTGGAACATAGACTTGTTTCCTTCCTTACAATGCTAGCAGCCATTGTCCAGGCACCAGGACTTCACTTTTTCTTTGGCATTTGATCATATCTGAAACAAAAATGATTTCTGACTTGGGTACCCATATGGGTCATCTAGGGTTAGTCCTGAAAGGTTTAGCCTTTTGCACCTTATGTCTGAAGTTATAGAACTCAGACTTGTTTAGATACTTTGGATGTGAATCCTTTAATCTTGAATAAGTCTTGGTTTTAGAAACTAAGTTCTTCAGAACCTGAGTTTTCAAAGGTCTTGACTCAGATTTCTTCAGAACCTGAGACTTGAAGGTCTTTGGTTCTGAGTTGTTTAGAGTCTGAACCTTTGAACACTTTGGTTCTGTTTTCTTCAGAACTTTGGACTTAAGAGTCTTTGATTCCGATTTGTTCAGAATCTTGGATTTAGAAGTAGAAGGTTCTGATCTGTTAAGAACTGCCGTTTTGCTAGCTTCAGACACAAGGCAAACTTTCTGACCCTTCTTAATATAATCAGAAATGCATGACAGATTGGCTTTCTTTTGTTTGCTTTGCCTGACATTCTGGTTTTGAAAAGGTTTTGTATAAACTTGTTTATCAAACACAGTCTTTTGAAAATTAGAGTCTGAATTTTCCAGATTCTGAGACTTGCTTGTCTCAGGTTCTGAACTCTTCAGACTTTGAACCTTTTCAAGTTTAGAGTCTGATTTTCTCATAGTCTTAGACTTATGACCTTTTGGTTTAGATTTTGGCAATGTCTCAACTTCTGCCTTCATCTTTCCCTTAGGGTCAGAAGCTTCAGATTCTGAGCAGTTCAGAACTTCAGACTTAGCAGTCTCAGTTTCTGCTAAATTCTGTTTCTCAGAATTGTCAGATTCAGGTACAAAGCATACTTTAGAGCTTTTCATAATATCTTCAGAACAAGATGGAAGGTTTGTTTCATTTGAAAAATTAAATGAATCATTTTTGAACCCAATTCCTTCACCTTTGTTTCTGTTGATATTATAAATCATAGAAGCAATCTTACTTCTATTGATTCCAGTTATGATAAAATCCTGAAGTGCAATTTCATGATCACTTGAAATTTTATCAGGTTTCTTATGAACTATTTCACTGAGTTCCTTAACTTCTTCATCAATCTCATTGATATGATTCTGAAGTTTAAGATTCTCATCAGTCAGCAAGTTATTTTTCTTTTTCAAAGATTTAAATTGATTTAACTTGCTTCTGAAGTGGTTCATAAGATCTTTAACTGTTTCAACAAGATCAGAATAAGAGAGTTCAGAATATACCTCATTATCATCATCTGAGTCTGAACCTGATTCTGTATCAGAAGCTGCATTTGCAACCAATTCCAAATTGGCTTTTTCTTCATTTTCCATGTCAGATTCTGATCCAGATTCCTCATCAGATGATACTGTTGCTATCAAACCCAGGTTAGCTTCTTCTTCATCTTCATCCACAGACTCAGATTCATTGACAAGCTCATCCAAAGTAGCCATAAGACTTTTTCTGAATCTGTCTTTGAAGTTGCTCTTTCTGGATTTCTTCTTTTGAAGCTCAGGACACTCAAATATGAAATGACCAATTTTCTTGCAGTTTAAGCAACCCTTTTGATCTTCCTTCTTGGAACTAGATCCTTTGAAGTTGCTGCTCCTGTTAGAAGATTTATTTTGTCTTTGCAGCAAGGACTTAAATCTTTTGGAAAGCATTTCTAGCTCCTCAGCTTCTGAATCCTCTTCAGAACTTCCCTCAGGAAATTCTTCATCAGATTCTGAAGCTTTTAGAGCTTTTGAAGAGTTTCTTTTGGATTTAAGTGCTAAAGACTCAGACTTTCTAACTGGTTCATCTTCATTAAGTCCCAGTTCATGCACCTTGAGAGAGCTTATAAGATCTTCAATACTTAGAGTATTTAAATATTTAGCTTCCTCAATAGCAGTCACTTTAGGTCTCCATTTAGATGGCAATCTTCTGAGGATCTTGTTCACATGATCAGCAGTAGTGTAGCTCTTTTTCAGGATCTAAAGTCCAGAAACTAGAGTCTGAAATCTTGAGAACATATTCTCAATATTTTCATTCTCCTGCATTCTGAACAGCTCATACTGCTGAACCAGAAGGTTTGCCTTAGCTTCTCTAACTTTTTTATTTCCTCCATAGTTAGAGCATAGAGAAGTGAAGATGGCTTTTGCCGTTGATTTGTCACTCAGCTTAAGATATTCATTGTGGGGTAAAAAGTCCACAATGATACCTCTTACATTGTGATGTTTTCTGTAGATCTTCCTCTCAGCATCACTCAGGCCTCTTCTGTTGATAGCTACTCCTTCTTCATCAACTGGAATGGATATTCCATCTTCTATGATATCCCATAAGGAATCATCTATTCCAATGATGTGGCTGTACATTCTGCTTTTCAACCAAGAGAACTCTTCAGGATCACCAGTAAACACAGGAGGTTTATGGTGTGAATAAGATTTCCTTTTATCTGTACCATAGCCACCACCACCACTTCTGGATGTAGATTCACCAGGACCACCAGAAGACATGTTTTTCTCAGGATCTCACTGACTCACTGTTAAGTGATTGAATATCAGAACCAGAGGCTCTGATACCAACTGAAGGTGAGAAAAACACACAAGACGGGGGGGGTTGAATTTTGTGTGTGTGTGTTGTCTTTCCTTTTTCTTTCTTGAAAGCTTAAGTTAAGTTCAGAATCTGATATAGATCAGTTCTGAACTATTTTCAGAGATGTTATAGCAGCGGATATAAAGCTTAAAAGAGAGAGAGAGAGAGAGAGAGAGAGAGAAGAAAGACACAATGGTTTTTATACTAGTTCCTTCCACAAGTTGGAAGTAGTCTAGTCCCCTTGTTACTAACAAGAGATTTGAACTATAATCAAACTGATTACAATTGCTCAAAGCACAAAGCTAAGAGACTTCCAATGCTCAAGCACTTAGCAAGAGACTTCTAATGCTCAAGACACATAGTCAAGAGACTTCCCTGCTCAAAGCACACAAGCTAAGAGACTTCTAGTGCTCAATACACAAAGTAAAGAGGCTTCCCTGCTCAAGACACAAAGTCAAGAGACTTCTAGTGCTCAATACACTAAGTAAAGAGACTTCTGTTTTGCTCAAGCACGCAGGCTAGAGACTTGGGGTTCAAACAGATTTTACAAAACAGTTTGAGTTGAACACTTGATCAAATATCAGAGGTGTTCACAAAATACAACACAATTGAGACTCTACACTTACGGAATTCTAAGGTTTACAAGTTTGTAAGAATTCCTAAGTTTGTTTGATGACAGATACAAAAAACAGAGTATGCAGTTTCTGGTTTTTCTCAGCTTGTATTTCTGCACAGAGTCTTAGCAATCTTCTTCAAAACTTCACCCTTTTATAGAGAACAAAAGAGCTGTTGAGATTGCGCAAAAATCTTGCAAAGAGCCGTTGCAAAGTAAGGCAAATTCCAGCTGACATTGTGTGCGTAAGTTGCAGAAAACAGAGCACACAAAGTTTGAATTCTTTCCTTAAAAGCTGGAGAATGTTTTGCCCAGGGAGACATCCAATCCAAAGAGTTGTTCTGACACAACAGTCATTAATGATGACAGTGACAGATCAGACTTCAGAAGCTTCTTCAGGAACTGTTTATTAGAAGCTCCCTTCAGACACAGTACTTCAGAAGCTGGCATCAGACGCACCCTTCAGAAGCAGGCTTCAGACGCACTATTCATCAGACGCTTCCTTCAGATGTTGACTTTTGTTGACCTTCAGAAGCACTCTTCAGATGTTGACTTCTGTTGACCTTCAGAAGCACTCTTCAGACGTTGACTTCTGTTGACCTTCAAACTCAGTCTTCAGAAGCTGCCTTCAGACTCTCCCTTCAGAAGCTGTCTTCAGACGCAACCTTCAGAACCTCCCTTCAGAAGCACCTTCAGACTCAGTCTTCAGAAGCTTCCTTCAGGCACAGTCTTGCTTCTGCCTTGCAACATAAGCTTCAATGCTTTCCTTCTTGCTCTTAGCTTGTTCTTCCAAAACCAATATTAATTACCAACATTAAGAACATGGTTCTGCACACTTAGAACAAAGCATTAGCAATTCCAATTTTCTTTTTAACACTTTGTTATCATCAAAACCCAAAAGAGAGTTGTTCATACATTTTGTTCCAACAAACTAAAGTGACTGCTATTGAGGAAGCTAAAGATCTAAATACTCTAAGTATTGAAGATCTTATAAGCTCTCTCAAAGTGTATGAACTGGGACTCAATGAGGATGAACCTGCTAAGAAAGTTAAGTCCATAGCATTGAAGTCCAAAGGAAAGTCTGCAAAGGCTTTGAAAGTTTATGAGTCTGAAGAAGAACTTTCTGATGAAGGTTCTGAAGAAGACTCAGAAACTGAAGAGATAGCAATGCTTTCCAAAAGACTTCGGTACTTGGCTAATCGAAGCAAGAAGTTCTCAAACAAAAGCAGTGGCTTCAAAGGATCAGGTTCTAGGATGGAAGATCAGAAGGGCTGCTACAATTGCAAGAAAGTGGGTCACTTCATTGCTGACTGTCCTAAACTTCAAAAGGACAAATCAAAGGAGAAGTCAAAGAGCACTAACTCCAATCAAGAAAATTCATAAACAAGATCAGGAAAAGCCTGATGGAAACTTGGAATGATCTTGACAAAGAATCAGACTCTGACAATGAAGATGAAGAAGAAGCAAATTTGGCTTAGTTGCAACTGTATCTTCTGATACAGAGTCAGATTTAGACTCAGATGATGAAGATGAGGTATACTCTAAACTCACTAGATCTGAACTTATTGAAACTGTCAAAGATCTTATCAGTCATTATCTAAACAAGTCAAAACAATTTAAAACTTTGAAAAAGGAACTTGAACTGCTTGAAAGAAAACAAGAAGAAGCTCAAATTTACATCTCTGAATTAGAAGATGAGAACAATGCTCTTCTTGTAAAAATGACTGATAAGAAAGTTGATAAGCCTTTAAGTGAAGAAGAAATTGCTCTTCAAGATTTTATTTTGACTGGAATCAACAGAAGCAAAGTTGCTTCTATGATTTATAATATTGACAGAAACAGAGGAGAAAGTATTGGTTTCAAAAATAATCCATTTAATTTTTCAAATGAAACAAACCTACCATCCTGTTCTGAAGATATTATGAAATGTACTAAGGTGTATTTTGTACTTGCATCTGACAATTCTGAGAAACAGAATTTAACAGAAACTGAGACTGCTGAGTCTGAAGTTCTGAACTGCTCAGAATCTAAAACTTCTGAACCTAAGGGAAAGATGAAGGCAGAATTTAAAACTTTGCCAAAGTCTAAACCAAAAGGTTCTAAGTCTAAGACTATGAGGAAAACAGACTTTAAATCTGAAAAGGTTCAAAGTTTGAAGAGTTCAGAACCTAAGACAAGCAAGTCTCAAACTCTGAAAAATTCAGACTTTAATTTTAAAAAGGCTGTGTTTATGAAATCTTCAAAAGATACTAAATCAATTTATACAAAACCTTTTAAATCTCAGAATGTCAGACAAAGGATACAAAAGAAAGCCAATGTCATCTGATTCTGATTTTATTAAGAAATGACAAAAAGTCTGCCTTGTGTCAGGAGCTAGCAAAACTGAAGTTCTTAAGAAATCAGAACCTTCTACTTCTGTATCCAAGACTCTGAACAAATCAGAATCAAAGACTCTTAAGTCCAAAATTCTGAAGAAAACAGAACCAAAGTCTTCAAAGGTTCAGACTCTAAAAAGCTCAGAACCAAAGACCTTCAAGTCTCAGGTTCTGAAGAAATCTGAGTCAAGACCTTTGAAAGCTCAGGTTTTGAAGAACTCAGTATCTGATAATAAGACTTATTCAAGATTAAAGGATTCATATCAAAGGTATCTGAACAAGTCTGAGTTCTATAACTCCAGACATAAGGTGCAAAAGACTAACCCTTTCAGAACTAACCCAAGAGGACCCATATAGGTACCTAGGTCTGAGATTATTTCTGTTGCAGATATGATTAAGAGCCAAACAAAAGGGGAAGTCATGGTGCCTGGACAGTGGCTGCTGGCATTACATAACAGAAGGAAAGTCTATGTTCCAAACCCTGACCATGGAAGAGGGAGGAACTGTGGGATCAGGAGGAAACCACAAAGACTAGATCATTGGTACTGAGCTATTGAGAGCTCTGCAGATCTTCAGCTCTCAGTGGACACTTCAGAACCTGAACAAGTTCTAAGTATGAAGAATGTCCAGAAGCTGAAAATCCTCCTGTAGCTGAAAATCTCTCAGAATCTGACACTTCTCCTGAAGTTAATCAAGAACATTGTTAGAACAATAATGGGTGTTCAGAAACAACCTGAATGAACAAGGAGAGGTAGATCAGAAGCTCAACAGAGGTGAAATTCTGGCTGGATAGACTAAGAACACGATGCATGGCACAATAACTTGCTAAAACAGAGCACACACAAACACAATGTAAAAACAAGAAAAGTAAAGTGCAGGAAAGTAAAAAGGCACAAGGTTTGTTAACCCAGTTCGGAGTAAACACCTCCTACTCTAGGGGATACCAATCCAGGAAGGAATTCCACTATAGGAATTAATCCTTATGACTCAAGACACTGAACACCCAGTTCCCAGCCTAAGCAATTAACTTCCTCCTAGTCTGAATTCTACCCAACTCTTGAGTATTAGAAAACCTATAACTTCCTATTCAAGTAACTAAACCCAGTCACTTAAACAACTTCTGAAATCTACCTTGTTTTGAAGAACACACTTGAATACATAAACAACACTCGTACCTACAGGCTTAGAGTGATTACAACTCAATAAAACACCTAAACCAACTCAATAGAGTGGTGCACAAATCAAGCTAAAAGCTTAAAAACTCTAAGACTCAAATTCTCTGAATTTTTCTATTCTATTCGTGTGTCTTGAATAATGGCAGCAACTCTCCTTTTATAATCTTCAGCAACCAACATTAATCTGAAACCAATCTTCTGAAAAGATCTGATTCTGAATTATGAATGATCTAATAAGGAAACAAATAAACCAGCAATTATCTTCTAAAAGATTCATTCAGAAAATATGAATAATCATAAAACACGAGCCAATCTTCAAAAGATCTTCACCTATTTAATCAGGCCTTCTAGAATCAACATGCTTGAATAAATCCTTGTTAAATCTCGCAAAGATTCGCGCCAAAACAATTCAGAAAAACCAGCTTCTGAAGAAGTCAACAAAAGTCAACGCGGACAACAGTGTGTCTGATGCTTCAGACTCACATTTCAGCGTCTGAAGAAACTTTCAACTTCTGAAGGAATTTTCAGCTTCTGAACAGCTTCAAATCAATAACCTTGCAACTGAAGACTTGTTATAAACATGGAGATGCTTCTATTCAACACATTGGATTTGCCAAAACATGCAGCCAACTTCAAAATACTCAACAAGAGGTATGATTGTTCTCTGTTATACTTAACAGCTTCTACACCAATGTGAAAGACTATCAGATTCATGATAACAGCATAACCATCTTTGTGATAATACTACTGCAATCTGTTTGTCTAAAAATCCAATTCTGCATTCAAGAGCCAAGCATATTAAAATTAAACATCATTTTATTAGAGATTATGTTCAGAAGGGAGTTTTGGATATTCAATTCATTGATACTGATCATCAATGGGTTGATATATTTATAAAACCCCTCACAGAAGACAAATTTAATTTTATTAAAAAGAATCTGAACATGCATTTCATCTCTTAAAAATTGCTTGACTCTGAATAAGAAACTGAGAATATGAAGTTCATCAGAAGCTAAGACTTAACAGACACTCACTTTGAGAGTCTGAAGATAGTTCAGCTTCTAAAAACATCAGAATCTGAGTTTCAGAATCTGAATTTTTGTGACTTCTGATAAAACTCATTATAAGTGGACACTTCACACGTGGCCCACTAATGAGAGTGAATCTGTACAGTTGTCTAACACTTGGTCAGAATCTGATAAGCTATAACTGTTGGGCTATGATGAATTAAACCTTGAAAGTTGTACTTTGCACCCTCCTAAAGTCATCAATGTGCAGTGTGTTTAAATGTTTTTCTGTTTCTGAAAAGTTTTAATCAAACACACTCAAAACACAGTTTTCAATTTCTCATATTATGTGTTCAGTTTTTCATACCCAGTTTGAAACTCTTAGTTTTGTCTGAAACTATTCAGTAATACTGAATCATCTGTTCTGAACAATTGTGTTTTAAAAAGTTCAGCAGTATTGAACCATATGTTCTGAACAATTGTCTCTGAAATAGTTCAGTGGTACTGAACAAAATGCTCTGAACATTTTTATCTCACGTTTTTCACTCTCTTAAAAACTCTTGAATTTTCTTTTTGTTGATGACTAAAGGGGGAGTAAAAGTAACAAGTATTTCAGGCTCTGAGCCAGTCAGAATGTAAGTTAATTTTTGTTCAATAAAATGATGAAATACAGGTTCAGAGATGAAATGCAGTTTCAGTTTAGCAGTACTGAACAAAATGTTCTGAACAATTGTTTCTATAACAGTTCAGTAGTACTAAACAGTATGTTCTGAACAACATTCTCTGGTTTTCAATGCAATGTTATATACTTCATGTATGATCAAGTTTTCTCTGATGCTTATCTTTGTTGCTTGATTGCCTATATGATTGCATGATTATCTCACATCTGAACTCTCTCTGTTTTAAAATTCTTGATTTTTTTTTTGTTGTTGATGACAAAAGGCGGAGAAAGTTACAAGTATTTCAGGCTCTAACCCAGTCAGAATTTAAGTTAATTTTTGTTGATTAATTAACTTAAGAGAACATTTTCTCATCTTTTAGCCTCTGATTTAATTTCTGTGAGATAAATTACTCTTTATTGAGTTAAATTGAATTTAAATTACTTGGATAAGACTCAGGGAGCTTACAAACCTCATCCTGTGAATTATCAGACTTAGGGGGAGCTTACAAACCTCATACCCAGAAGTCAGCTTGTTATTTATAATTCTGAGTGATAATTTCACCTTATTGTTTTAAGTTGAATTTAATTAACTTGGATAAGAATCAAGGGGAGCTTGCAAACCTCACCTTGTGGATTATCAGACTCAGGGGGAGCTTGCAAACCTCATACCCTGAAGTCAACTTGTTAATTAAAGTTAACAACAATTCTGAAATTCTCACCTTTTTTATCTAAACTGAATTTAATTAACCTGGATCAGACTCAAGGGGAGCTTGCAAACCTCATATCCTGCAGTCAACTTGTTAATTAAATTAACAACAATTTTCTATTAATACTTGTGTTTGTCATCATCAAAAAGGGGGAGATTGTTGGAACAAAATGTATGAACAAGTCCCTCTTTGAGTTTTGATGATAACAAAGTGTTAACAAGAAAATTGGATATGATAATACTTGATTTTAGTGTGCAGAACCATATGCTTAAAGATTGGTATCTAACAGTGGTTCTAAAAAGATCAAGTTAAGAGCAAAAGAAATATTAAAGCTTGTGTTGCAAACAGCTTCTGATGAGCAGCTTCTGAAGTACTACTTCTAATCAGCTTCTGAAGACCAGCTTCTGATGAACAGTGCGTCTGAAGACCAGCTTCTGATCCGTACGTCTGAAGGCATCTTCTGATGAACAGTATCTGAAGCCAGCTTCTGAAGAGAAGCTTCTGAAGTCTGAAGTTCAATGAAACGCAACAGTCAACAATTGCAACTGTCAACAGTACAGTATTGTACAAGTCAGAACAGCTTTTTGCAATGTTGTCTCCCTGGGCAAAACATTCAACCTGGTTTTAAGGAAACAATTCAAATTGTGTTGCTCTGTTTTACGCACCATAACAGGAAGGCTGTGTTGCTGGCTGAAGCTTCAATTGCAACGGCTTTTTTGATGACATGGCATCTTCTCAACAGCTCTTTAATTCTCTATAAAGGATTGAAGATTTGAAGAAGAAGACTAAGGACTCTGTACAGAAATATAAGACTGAAAAACCATAAACTGCCATACTCTGTTTTTCATCCAACAGTCATCAAATAACTTAGGAATTCTTATAAACCTTTTTATCTTAGAATTCCTTAAGTGTAGAGTCTTAACCTGTGTTGTATTTTGTGAACACCACTAATAGTATATCAAGTGTTCAACTCAAACTATTTTCTGTTGTAAATCTGTTTGAATCAAAGTCTCTAGCCTGCGTGCTTGAGCAACCAGAAGTCTCATCCTTTGTGGTTGAGCAAGGAAGTCTCTTACTTAGTGTTAGAGCAAGGAAGTTTCATCCTTTATGGTTGAGCATAGGAAGTCTCATACTTAGTGTTTGAGCATTGGAAGTCTCTTGCTTTGTGCTTGATCAATTGTAATCTTTGTGATTATAGTGAAAATCTCTTGTAAGCGACAAGGGGACTGGACTATTTCCGGATTGTGGAAGGAACCAGGATAAACTATTCTCTCTCTCTCTCTCTCTCTCTCTCTCTCTCATTTAGCTTTTACCCGCTGCAAACAACTCTGAAATAGTTTCAGATCTGATCAATATCAGAATCTGAACTAACATAAGTTTTTGAGAAAGAAAAGAAAAAGCCAACACAATTCAACCCCCCCCCCCCCACTTCTTGTGTTTTTCTCACCTTCAATAACAACATATTTTAGTGGTCTTAGCACCATAATAGAGTGGTCACAGTACCATATTAGAGTGGTTTCAGTATTAAAGAATGGTCTTAGTACCATATTGGAGGTGTAAATCTCGAACGGTTTTCTACAGTGTAGTAGTTAACTGCATAGTTGTAGTTGGGCTTGTTTTATCCTAGAGGTGGCGTGGTTGATAGTCTGCCTTGCACAATTTTGGGCAGTGCTACAAAACATCTTAAAGAGAGCGACATGGTCGTGACTCAACCTAGTAACAACTTCGATAGATATTCTCTTTTAAAATAGAATTTGGAAATCCAAATACAAGAGTGTGGAAATCCAAAACCAACATTTTAAGACATTCCTTACTGCTATGTCTACCGAAGAAATTACTTATTGAGCTTATGTTGTCCCAAAATAAAACAAGGATAAATCAGGCTATAGAAATACATCTTTTGACTGAAACAATAAAGTGATTGTTGTTATAACAACGCCACTAAAAAAATTCACATATGCGACTCTGAATTTGTTTGAAATTTATTTTCAAAAATCAAAATCGCATTGTGAATAAATAGCTCTAACTGCCAAGAGAATGGGAACCCAAAAAAAGTCCTAAATGGAAATTAGTAGCCACCATCAAGAAATGACACTGGTTCACAATTTGTTTAATTGTGCGAAACCAAGTCATATGTCCCGCAAGTATAAGAACAGGTCAAGTGTTGCTCCGCAACGTTACTTGACTGAAGTGAAATTCATTGTTATTATTAATATAATCAATCTAGTTGGTTGAAGTGAATGATGGATCAACATTAGCGCCTCGCACTTTATCTACTAAGATCGTGCTATGTTTAAAACATATGCTCCTACTGAAAATAAGAAAGTGTTGTTAGAATATTCAAAACACCACTAAAGTTGTTGGCGTTAGAGATAGGGAGTTACCATTCGAGTCCGAAAAGAAAATTATTTTCTAGAACGTGATGTATGCTTCAAGGATGAGAAAGAATTTGTATTTCAGATTTTTGTTAAATAAGACTGAGTATAAGACTGAGTTGACTCATACTTAAAGAGAGATTTGTGCACCATGCATTCTTGTGGTGAAAAGACTGCGCCTTTGATGGTATGTTCGAAATTAAATTCTCCTTCTATTTTATAAGTTGTGTGATTTAAATATTTGACATGTCAAAATTTATCATATGAACATGCTTTTAATTTTAAACTTGAGTAACTTGGACTTAATTTCAAACTTATATGACAAGAAAATTTTATTTTTTGCAGTCAAGATAAATGAACCAAAAGTTCATAAAACAGTGTTTAGAGAATTTGAACCTCTAAACTTAATAAATTATAATATGTGCGAACTTGACGACACATAAACTAGAAATGATAAAAAGATATTTTATGAGATTTATTGATGACTGTAAATTTCGAGAAATAAAATTGATACGCTTGATATGTTCAATTTTATAACAAAAAGTGAAATTTATGTTGAATAGAGTACCTAAGTCTAAGAACAAAATTTCTACGTATGAAGTTTTGAAGAAAAGATAACCCAACTTGTCTTATTTTTGAGCTTGGGATTGTCTGGACTATATTTGGATTCTGGACCCCAAAAAAGTTGAACTCACTAGTTGAGCTTATGAATGTGTATTCATTGGGTATGCTATAAATAACGAAACATATAGGTTTTATGACCTAAATTCTAAAGTGATCATAGAATCAAACAATGTCGATTTCTATGTAAATAAATACCCCTTTAAATAAAGAATAGTGGGGGCACTAGTGGTGGGGATAGTGAGAGCACGATTTTAGTGGGGGGAAAATAAATTCTCATATTTAAAAATTAAGAGCTAGTGGGGACACTACATTTGATCACATTCCAGTAATCATAAATAGTTATG
The DNA here is from genome assembly GCA_018208015.1 of Medicago ruthenica. Taxonomy (NCBI): domain Eukaryota; kingdom Viridiplantae; phylum Streptophyta; class Magnoliopsida; order Fabales; family Fabaceae; genus Medicago; species Medicago ruthenica. The sequence continues at coordinate 16,203,203 of CM031376.1, forward strand.
AAAACATCGTACGAGATGTTATAGAACCTCAAAGAGGTAAGAAAGCTAAATTTGATAAAAAGTATGAACCTAGTTATATGGTTTATACACTAGAAGAAGATCGATTAAACTTTTAAAAAGAAACAATAAACGATAAAATGGATTCTCTAGAGTCTAACTCAACATGACACTTAGTAGACTTGCCTCATGGTTGTAAAACATCAGTTCTATTTGGATTTTGGAAAAGGAAACTAAAAACTGATGGTTCTGTTGCTAACTGCAAGGCTCACCATGTAGAAAAAGGTTTTAGGCAAAGAAAAAAAATATAGATTTCTTCTACACTCATTCACTAGTCACTAGAATCATATTCATGAGGGTACTAGTCCCTTTAACCGTTGTTCATAACTCGATAGTACTCCAAATGAGCGGAAGGTTGCCTTTCAAATGGTGAACTGGAAGAAGAAATCTATATGGAACAACCTGAAGGTTTTGTGATTCATGGACAAGAGAAACAAGGTCAGTAAGTTAGATAAATCTTTGTATGGTCTAAAATAAACTCCTAAGTATTGGGATGGAAAATTTGACAACCTAAAGATATCGAATGAGTATAAAGTGAATAAAAGTGACAAATGTATTGACTACAAATATAGAAATAACATTTGCACGATCATATGTCTCTATGTAGAAAGATTCATGTTATAAACCATTGTTTAGTAACAACATTGATAAGAAAGAACTATACAAAGTTGAAGTAATTCTTGGTTTCAAGATTACTAAATCAGAAAAGAGAACTTTTTTGATCAATCTCACAAAGTTGAGAAGATCTTAAGGAAATGTAATTATTTGATTGTAAGCTTGCTAGCATGCCTTATGATCCAAGTGTAAAACTCTTCAAGAACACTTGAGATGGAGTTAGACAAATAGAATATGTGAGCATCATTGGCAATCCTAAGGTTTGCCACTGAACGTATTAGACTCGACATTGCCCACGTCGTGAGACTCTTGTTTCAAGTTTACTAGTAGACCAAATGAGATGCATTGTCATGCTATTGAAAGTCATAAGGTGCCTTAAGAAGACTATGACTCTAGGATTACATTATGAGAAGTATCATATTGTACTTGAATGGTACAAGATACAAAATAGAACATCCTTCATATGAGTCATAAGCGACCAGTGGCTAGACATTGAGCATCACTGGAGGAGTTTTATGTTGAAACATATGATATTGACTCAGTCCACTATGGAATGAATCTGAGATGAGAACACTAGAGAAAACTTAAGAAAATGATTGCTAGTTGAAATCCCCTTGTGGGAAAAACTGTTGCCACCAGTGTTAATTCATTGTGTTAGTACTGCATCTATTACAAAAATTGAGAATCGTTACTACCATGGTAAGAGACGATAATTAAGGAATGAACACTTAACAATTAGAGAGCTAGCTACTCTCAAAAGGAACAGTTAAAGTAGATCATTTACGTACTGATTAAGACTTAGTTGATCCTTTGACGAAAGGAATAACTAGAAAGAAAGTCCTAAACACATCCAATAGGATGGGACTAATGCCTAAATATCACAACTGAAGGTAACCCGACCTAAATGATTGGAGATCCCAAGAAATAGGTTCAATGGGTAATAACAAGTCATGAGTGATAGAACATGCTATGATAAAATTAAGAAAGTATGAATTTTGCAGCGAATGGAGAATGAGATAATAGAAACTCTTAATGAGATCTATACTCTATGTAGAGTGGAGTACATAGATACATGAGTACGTTTGATAGACTCACCTATACAAATGTGGAACTGAGGTCGATTCCTATAGGATTTTGAGGCAGAATACCTAGAGCGTTCTTCAAACTGGGATAAACGTGCATGACCATAAACACACAAGCTTTTAGAATACACCTTAGGAAAAGGTTGTGTGCGGGTTCTATGTCTGAGATAGAGTTCAATGCTATGAGCTAACTCTTGGTAATCGGAATTTTACCCGTTATACAGAGGTTCAAGTTGTAGGCGATACGTTTTGTCGTTATTATTGAAACCATTTTTTAAATTTAAGTGGGGGATTGTTGGAACATTGATGTGAAGTTGGAACGAAATTGGAAGGTTGGAAGATTAAACATCAAGTAATAAAATTTTGAGCTAGTGTGGTGTGAATTAAAAAATGAATGTGGGGGTGCCACATAAATTAGAACACACACATTAGTAGTGTTTAAATTGCAGTATTTAATTTTAAATACTTGATAGATATCAATTCCCATAAATTTAGCTTATGTTGGTTGTGATAAGAACAAGAATTTGAGTTTCCTATCTTTTCTTCATTCATATCTAATGAGTTTGTTTCCTCCTCTTTTGTCGGTTTGTTTCTTTTTGATCTTATCCACAAGATTTGTTGAACTGATTAGTGGTTAAGTTTCCTTTTGATCTTATTCACTAAAGTTAATGTTGCCGCAATTTTAGAGAAACCAGTTACAAAACCTCTATATAAATAGAGGACTCCACTTAGTTCAAAAATCACACCAAAGAGTTCTATTGAGTTGTCGAGAACACTTTCTCTCTTCTCCTTTCATCTTGTGTTAACGAGCTATTCTAATCCTCATCTCCTTTTCATGTCCCTTCAAAATGAAGAGTGTTCTTCAGACATTTGTCTGAAGGTGAGAAAAACACACAAGAAGGGGGGTTGAATTGTGTGGGCTGTTTTTCCTTTCTCAAAAACTTAAGGTTAAGTTCAGAATCAGATTCTGAAGCTTGTTCAGAGTTAATTAGCAGCGGTTAAATAAAGATGAGAGAAAGGGAAGGAGAGACACAGATGTTTTTATACTAGTTCCTTCCACAAACTGGAAGTAGTCTAGTCCCCCTGTCACTTACAGGAGATTTTAACTATAATCAACTGATTACAATTGCTCAAAACACTAAGTTAAGAGACTTCCAATGCTCAAGCACTTAGCAAGAGACTTCTTTGCTCAAAACACAAAGTTAAGAGACTTCTCTGCTCAAAGCACAAAGCTAAGAGACTTCTAGTTGCTCAATACACAAAGTAAAGAGACTTCAGGTTGCTTAGCACGCAGGCTGAGACTTGAATCAAACTGATTTACAAAGAAAGTAAGTTTGAGTTGAACACTTGATCAAATATCAGAGGTGTTGATAAAATACAACTCAGGTTTAAGACTCTAAACTTAAGAAATTCTAAGATGATAAGCTTGTAAGAATTTCTAAGAGTTTTGGTGACTTTTGAATTTTGACAGCAAAACAGAGCACGATATTCAGTCTTTTGTTTCTTGAGTCTTAGCAATTTCTTCTTCAAATCTTCACCCTTTTATAGAAGGTAAAAGAGCTGTTGAGAATTGCCCAGATTTCCAGCAAAGAGCCATTGCAAAACTAGAAGCTATGTCCAGCTGAAATTTTGTGCTGAACTGCAGAACACTGCACGCAATTTTTGAATTCTTTCGTTAAAAGCTGGAGAATGTTTCTTTGAAGAAGGCAACTATTCCATTGAGTTGTTCTGACATATGCAGGCAATAAATGCTGATAGTGACAGTTGCTTTTCCTTAAGAACTCAGACTTCAGAAGCTTCTTCAGGAGCTGTTCATCAGAAGCTCACTTCAAAAGCAGGTCTTCAGACTCACACTTCAGAAGCACTGTTCATCAGACGCTGCCTTCAGACGTTGACTTTTGTTGACCTTCAGAAGCAGTATTCAGACTGTGACTTTTGTTGACCTTCAGACGTTGACTTCTGTTGACCTTCAGACTCAGCCTTCAGACGCACCCTTCAGACGCAGTCTTCAGACTCTGCCTTCAGAAGCACTCTTCAGACGCAGTCTTCAGACTCTGCCTTCAAAAGCACTCTTCAGACGCAGTCTTCAGACTCAGTCTTCAGAAGCTGCTTCAGACACAGTCTTACTTGCAACAAAGGCTTCTATGCTTTCCTTCTTGCTCTTAGCTTGTTCTTCCATAACCAGTATTAATTACCAAACATTAAGAACGTGGTTCTGCACACTTAGAACAAAGCATTAGCAATTCCAATTTTCTTTTTAACACTTTGTTATCATCAAAACCCAAAAGAGAGTTGTTAACACATTTTGTTCCAACAATCTCACCCTTTTTGATGATGACAAACACAAGTATTAAACAGAAAATTATTGTTAATTTAATTAACAAGTTGACTGCAGGGTATGAGGTTTGCAAGCTCCCCCTGAGTCTGATCCAGGTTAATTAAATTCAGTTTAAATCAAAAAGGTGATTATTTCAGAATTGTTGTTAACTTTAATTAACAAGTTTACTTCAGGATGAGGTTTGCAAGCTCCCCCTAGGGTCTTATCCATGTTAATTAAATTTAACTTAGAACTATAAAGTGAAATTATCACTCAGAATTATAAACAACAAGCTGACTTCAGGTTATGAGGTTTGTAAGCTCTCCCCCTAAGTCTGATAATCCACAGGATGAGGTTTGTAAGCTCCCTGAGTCTTATCCAAGTTATTTAAATTCATTTCAACTCAATAAAGAGTAATTTATCTCACAAAAATTTAATTCAGAGGCTAAGAGATTAAAAACAGTTCTCATAAGTTAATTAACTGACAGAAATTAACTTATGTTCTGAGCTCAGGAGCCTTAATACTTGTTTACTTTTACTCCCCCTTTTGTCATCAACAAAAAGAAAATTTCCAGAATTTTAAGAGAGTTTGAAAACATGTGAGATAAAAATGTTCAGAGCATTTTTGTTCAGTACATTCTGTTCAGTATCACTGAACTATTTTAGACAAAATTGTTCAGATCATATACCAACTGAAGGTTTTAGCACAACTGAACTCTTTTTCAGAAAACTGAAAAAAATAGATTAATGTTCAGAAGCATATTGTTCAGTACATTATGTTCAGGATCTCTGAATTGTTTCAGGAAAATGAACACAGATGCTGTTCAGTATCACTGAATCTTTTCAGAAAATGAAAAACAAAGCATTGATTTAGTATTACTGAACTTTTTCAGACAAACTTTGAAAGAAAGGTGGGGGTTGAAATTGGTCTGAAAACTGAACATTTATGATGAAATGATTGAAACTGTGTCTGTGTTTTTGTTAAAACATTTCAGAACTGAAAACAGAAAAACACATTTGCACATTGATGACTTTAGGAGGGACAAAGTATAACTTTCAAAGCTTAATTCATCATTGCCCAAAGTTATAACTTTTCAGATTCTGACCAAAAGTTAGATAACTATGCAGATTCAGAAGTCAGAAAATCAGATTCTGAAACTCAGACTCTGAAGTTTTTCCAAAAACTTAACTTTCTTCAGACTCTCAAGATGAGTGTCTGATAAGCCTTAGCTTTTGATGAACTTTAGAATCTCAGTTTCTATTCAGATTCAAGCATATTTTTCAAGAGATGAAATGCATGTTCAGATTCTTTTTAATAAAGTTAAATCTGTCTTCTGTGAGGGGTTTTGTAAATATGTCAGCCCATTGATGATCAGTATCAATGAATTGAATATCCAAAACACCAATCTGAACATAATCTCTTATAAAATTATGTTTAATTTCTATATGCTTAGCTCTAGAATGCAGAATTGGATTTTTTTACAAACAGATTGTAGCAGTATTATCACAGAAGATAGGAATGTTGTTTTCATGAATCTGATAATCTTCTAACTGATGTTTCATCCAGAGCAGTTGTGTGCGACAACTTGCAGCTGAAATGTATTCTGCTTCTGCTGTAGACAAAGCAATAGCTGCTTAGACTGATGAACATACACTCCATCTTTGCATTGGTTGATTTGAATTCCAAGAAAGAATTTCAATTCTCCCATCATGCTCATCTCAAATTTATCCTGCATTAACTTGGAAAATTCTTTGCAAAGAGAGGCATTAGTAGAACCAAATATAATATCATCAACATAAATTTGCCCAATTAAGATGTCTTTCTTAAGAGTTTTTCTAAAGAGTGTATTGTTAACTTGACCTCTTACAAAATCATTTTTAAGTAAGAAATTACTTAGTCTTTCATACCAAGCTCTGGGAGCTTGTTTCAGACCATATAAAGATTTCTTAAGTTTAAAAACAAAATCAGGATGTTTTACATCTTCAAAACCAGGAGGTTGTTTAACATAAACTTCTTCACAAATAACTCCATTTAAAAAAGCACTCTTAACATCCATTTGATATAAGATGATATCATGATTAACTGCATAGGAAAGAAGTAACTTGATTGCTTCCAGTCTTGCAACTGGAGCAAATGTCTCAGTGTAGTCTATTCCTTCCTGCTGACTGTAGCCTTGAGCAACTAGTCTTGCTTTGTTTCTGATCACTTCTCCTTGTTCATTAAGCTTGTTTCTGAACACCCATTTTGTTCCAATAATGTTTTTGTGATTTGGTCTTGCAACTAAATCACAGACATCATTTCTTTGAAACTGGTTCAGTTCTTCTTGCATAGCTACAATCCATCCATCATCTGCAAGTGCTTCATCAGCTGTTGTGGGTTCAATCATGGATAGTAGTCCAACCAAAGATTCATTCTGGCAGAATGCTGAACTGGTCTTTAATGGACTGTTCTTGTTTCCAATGATCAGCTCCTCAAGATGTGAAGACTTGAACTTGAATGATGTTCTGGGTGGATTAGCTTCTGAAGAATCATCAAGGGATTGTTCAGAACCATGCTGATCTTGATTATCTTCAGGAGGAGTGACAGCATCTGAGAGTTTTTCAGTTTCTTCAGAATTTTCAGCTTCTGAACTTTCTTCAGACTCTGAACTCTGTTCAGGTTCTGAAGGTTCCTTTGAGAGTCTGAAATCTGCAAAAATCTCAACCAGATCTGGTATTTCATTACCAGGCTTCTTATCATCAAATCTAATGTGTATTGATTCTTCAACAACATGTGTTTCAGAATTATACACCCTGTATGCTTTGGATCTCTCTGAGTATCCTAAAAAGACACCCTTTTGAGCCTTAGCATCAAATTTCTTTAGGTAGATCTTATTGTTCAGAATGTAACAAGTACAACCAAACTGATGAAAATAAGAAATGCTTGGTTTTCTTCCTTTAAATAGTTCATATGCTGTTTTATTCAGAATAGGTCTGATATAGATCCTGTTCTGAATATAACATGTTGTGTTAACAACTTCTGCCCAAAAGTACTTTGCAATTTTGGATTCATGGATCATGGTTCTGACCATTTCTTGCAAAGATCTGTTCTTTCTTTCTACAACTCCATTTTGTTGTGGAGTTCTAGGAGAAGAGAACTCATGGAGAATTCCATGATCTTCACAAAAAATTTCAAATGGTTCATTTTCAAATTCACCACCATGATCACTTTTGACTTTTAAAATTTTCAGATCAGTTTCATTTTGTACTTGTTTGAAGAATTTGTTAAACACATCATATGTTTCATTTTTGGTTATAAGGAATTTAACCCAAGTCCACCTACTGTAATCATCAACAATTACAAGCCCATACTTTTTCCCATTGATTGAAGCTGTTCCAACAGGACCAAACAAATCAATGTGAAGCAGTTCTAGAGGTCTTGAGGTAGAAACAATGTTTTTAGTTTTAAAAGATGTTTTAGAAATTTTTCCTATTTGGCATGCTCCACAAAGAGCATCTGAGTGATAGTCAATGTTTGGCAGGCCTCTGACCAGCTGCAACTTGCTAAGCTTAGAGATGAGTCTCCAGTTAGCATGTCCCAGCCTTTTGTGCCATACCCATTTCTCATCACTCACAGACAGAAGACAAACTACCTTCTGTTCAACCAATTCTGAAAAATTTATTTTATAAACATTGTTTTTCCTGTTTCCTTTGAACACAACAGATTTATCTTTATTGTTGATTACAGTGCAAGTGTTCTTATTAAACAGGACTTCATAATCACTATCACATAATTGGCTTATGCTAAGTAGATTATGTCTTAGTCCATCTACCAACCAGACATCATCAATGTACAGGGAAGAATTACCTATCTTACCAGTACCAATGATCCTTCCTTTCTGATTTCCTCCAAACCCCACAGTTCCTCCGTCTTTCATGTTCAGGGTTTGGAACATAGCGCGAGCTGCCACTGTCCAGATACCAAGACCTTTCCTTTTCTTTGGATGACAAGCATATCTGCAACAGAAATTATCTCAGACTTAGGTACCCATATTTTCATGGGTCTTTATGGTTAGTCTTGAAAGGTTTAGTCTTTTGTTGTACCTTATGTCTGGAGTTATAACACTCAGACTTGTTCAGATACTTTGAATATGAATCCTTTAATCTTGAATAAGTCCTAGTTTTAGAAATTGAGTTCTTCAGAACCTGAGTTCTCAATGGTCTTGACTCAAATTTCTTCAGAACCTGAGACTTGAAGGTCTTTGGTTCTGAGTTGTTTAGAGTCTGAACCATTGAACACTTTGGTTCTGATTTCTTCAGAACTCTAGTTTTGCTAGCTCCTGACACAAGGCAAACTTCAGTTTGACCTTTCTTAATACAATCAGAAACAGATGACAGATTGGCTTTCTTATGTTTGCTTTGCTTGACATTCTGGTTTTGAAAAGGTTTTGAATAGACTGGCTTAGTAATTTTTGAAGGTTTCATAAACCCAGTCTTAGTAAAATTTGAGTTTGAATTTTTTAGACTTTGAGACTTACTTGTTTCAGGTTCTGAACTCTTCAGACTCTGAACATTTTCAAGTTTAGAGTCTGATTTTCTCATAGTCTTAGGCTTAGGACCTTTTGGATTAGACTTTGGCAAAGTTTTAACTTCTGCCTTCATCTTTCCCTTAGGTTCAGAAGCTTCAGATTCTGAGCAGTTCAGAACCTCAGACTCAGCAGTCTCAGTTTCTGTTAAATTCTGCTTCTCAGAACTGTCAGAAGCAGGCACAAAGCACACCTCAGTGCCTTTCATAATATTTCCAGAACAGGATGATATTTTTGATTCATTTGAATGATTGAATGAATCAAAACCAATACCTTAACCTTTGTTTCTGCTGATATTATAAATCATAGAAGCAATTTTACTTCTATTGATTCCAGTTATGAGCCACATCCATGAGTTCTCTAACTTCTTCATCAATCTCATTGAATTGATTCTGAAGTTTGAGATTCTCCTCAGTCAGCAAGTTATGTTTATTTTTCAAAGATTTTAGTTCACCTAACTTGCTTTTGAGGTGGTTCATAAGATCTTTAACTGTTTCAATCAGTTCATATCTTGTAAGTTCAGAGTATACCTCATATTCATCATCAGAGTCTGAACATGATTCTGCATCAGAGAATGTTGTTGCCATTAAAGCCAGGTTTGCTTCCTCTTCATCATCAAACTCAGAATCATTGTCAAGATCATCCCATGTTGCCATAAGACTCTTCTTGAGTCTGTTTCTGAAGTTGCTTTTAGAACTGGTCTTCTTTGATTTTTCCTTTGACTTGTCCTTCTGAAGATCAGGACAATCAGCAATAAAATGACCAGGCTTCTTGCAATTGTAGCAACCCTTATGATCTTCCCTCTTTGAACTAAATCCTTTAGAGTTACTGTTTCTGTTAGAGAATTTCTTCTGTCTTTTCATTAAGTACTGAAATCTTTTGGAAAGCATTGCAAGCTCTTCAGCATCTGAATCTTCTTCAGAATTTCCCTCAGGAAACTCTTCATCAGATTTAATAGCTTTTAGAGCTTTTACAGTCTTTCTTTTGGATTTCAGTGCTATTGACTTAGACTCTCTAACAGAATCATCTTCATTAAGTCCCAGTTCATGCACTTTGAGGGAGCTTATAAGATCTTCAATACTTAGAGTATTTAGATCTTTAGCTTCCTCAATAGCAGTTACTTTGGGTCTCCATTTAGATGGTAGACTTCTTAGAATTTTGTTCACATGATCAGCAGTAGTATAACTCTTCTTCAGAATCTGAAGTCCAGAAACCAGAGTCTGAAATCTTGAGAACATTGTCTCAATATTTTCATCCTCTTTCATTCTGAACAGCTCATATTGCTGAACAAGAATATTAGCTTTTGCTTCTTTAACCTTTTTGTTACCTTCATAGTTAGAGCAAAGGGATTTGAAGATGGCTTTGGCTGTTGATTTATCACTCAGCTTCTGATACTCAGTGTGAGGTAGAGAATCCACAATGATACCTCTAACATTGTGATGCTTTCTGTATATCTTCCTTTCAACATCACTTAGGCCTCTTCTGTTGACATCTACACCTTCTTCATCAACTGGAATAGAGATTCCATCTTCTATAATATCCCATAATGAATCATCAATTCCAATGATGTGGTTGTACATCTTGCTTTTCTACCATGAGAATTTCTCATGATCACTAGTAAACATTGGGGGTTTATTGTGTGAACGAGATTTTCTATCATCTGTACCATAGTCATATGATACAGAAGTGTGACTACCAGGAGGAGGAGGTGGAGGGGAACCACTAGATGACATGTTTTTCTCAGGATCTTACTGACTCACTGTTAGGTGATTGAATATCAGAACCGGAGCTCTGATACCAACTGAAGGTGAGAAAAAGACACAAGAAGGGGGGTTGAATTGTGTGGGCTGTTTTTCCTTTCTCAAAAACTTAAGGTTAAGTTCATAATCAGATTCTGAAACTTGTTCAGAGTTAATTAGCAGCTGTTAAATAAAGATGAGAGAAAGGGAAGGAGAGACACAGATGTTTTTATACTAATTCCTTCCACAAACCGGAAGTAGTCTAGTCCCCCTGTCACTTACAGGAGATTTTAACTATAATCAACTGATTACAATTGCTCAAAACACTAAGTTAAGAGGCTTCCAATGCTCAAGCACTTAGCAAGAGACTTCTATGCTCAAAACACAAAGTTATGAGACTTCTCTACTCAAAGCACAAAGCTAAGAGACTTCTAGTTGCTTAATACACAAAGTAAAGAGACTTCAGGTTGCTTAGCACGCAGGCTGAGACTTGAATCAAACTGATTTACAAAGAAAGTAAGTTTGAGTTGAACACTTGATCAAATATCAGAGGTGTTGACAAAATACAACTCAGTTAAGACTCTAAACTTAAGAAATTCTAAGATGATAAGCTTGTAAGAATTTCTAAGAGTTTTGGTGACTTTTGAATTTTGACAGCAAAACAGAGCACGATATTCAGTCTTTTGTGTCTTGAGTCTTAGCAATTTCTTCTTCAAATCTTCACCCTTTTATAGAAGGTAAAAGAGCTGTTGAGAATTGCCCAGATTTCCAGCAAAGAGCCGTTGCAAAACTAGAAGCTATGTCCAGCTGAAACACAGCACACAATTTTTGAATTCTTTCCTTAAAAGTTGGAGAATGTTTCTTTGAAGGAGGAAACTGTTCCATTGAGTTGTTCTGACATATGCAGGCATTAAATGCTGATAGTGACAGTTGCTTTTCCTTAACAACTCAGACTTCAGAAGCTTCTTCAGGAGCTGTTCATCATAAGCTCACTTCAGAAGCAGGTCTTCAGACTCACACTTCAGAAACACTGTTCATCAGACGCTGCCTTCAGACGTTGACTTTTGTTGACCTTCAGAAGCAGTCTTTAGACGTTGACTTTTGTTGACCTTCAGACTCAGTCTTCAGACGTTGACTTCTGTTGACCTTCAGACTCAGCCTTCAGACGCAGTCTTCAGACTCTGCCTTTAGAAGCACTATTCAGACGCAGTCTTCAGACTCTGCCTTCAGAAGCACTCTTCAGACGCAGTCTTCAGACTCAGTCTTCAGAAGCTGCTTCAGACACAGTCTTGCTTCATACTTGCAACAAAGGCTTCTATGCTTTCCTTCTTGCTCTTAGCTTGTTCTTCCATAACCAGTATTAATTACCAAACATTAAGAACGTGGTTCTGCACACTTAGAACAAAGCATTAGCAATTCCAATTTTCTTTTTAACACTTTGTTATCATCAAAACCCAAAAGAGAGTTGTTCACACATTTTGTTCCAACATTGTCCCTAATCGGTATAATGTCCCTTCGGAATTAAGAAAGGTCTTAAAAACATGGTCCCTTCGATAATATATACCCCTTCAGAATAAAGAGTACATTTAAGATCATAGTCGCCTTTTGGAACAATAATGTCATGTCGCAATCAAGAACGATCTTAACAATATATAAATATTCTTTCAATATTTTTCTACTTTTGGAGAAGTTAAAAAGTCTGAATGGTGGTATCACCATATTTGAGTGGTCGTATTACCATATTGATATTTTAGAGAACTTAAATGTTAGAATGGTGATAACACCATATTTGAGTGATCTTAGCATCATAATAGAGTGATCATAGTATCATATTAGAGTGGTTTCAGTATTAAAGAATGGTCTTAGTACCATATTGGAGGTATAAATCTTGAACAATTTTCTACCGTGCAAGAGTTAACCGCACAGTTGTAGCTGAACTTGTTTTATCCTGGAGGCGGCGTGGTTGATAGTTTGCCTTGTACAATTTTGGACAGTGCCACGAAATGTCTTAAAGAGAACGACATGGTCGTGACTCAACCTAGTAACATTTTTGGTAGATATTCTCTTTTAAAATAGAATTTAGAAAACCAAATACAACAGTTTGAAAATCCAAAATCAACATAAGTTTCGGGGAACCATCTTCTGTGACCCTTGAGCTTAAAGTCATACTTTTCCTTTTTCAATAAGTTTGTCTCACTTTCGTCTAATACTCTAATATGATTTCGTTAAAATATTGAACCCTTTCATGTTTAGTTAATTTGATATTTAATTATAGTTTGTCTCGCTTTCTTCTAATGCTCTAATATGATTTCGTTAAAACATTGAGCCCTCTCATGTTTTTGTAATTTGATATTTAATTATTTTCCTAATGCATATCTCACTTATAAAATAAATAATATTAAGTATTTATGCTACTACTGTTGCATTTACTTTTAGAAACTTTGCTAAATTGAAATTGTTAGCATAGGACACCCAAAATATCAAAGATGGCCCTATTTGTATCCACGGATAAAATATGAGATATCTAAAAATATGGTCTAATGGTGGACCTTTACCATTTTAAATAAAAAATCAATTTTAAAATAATAAAAAATGAAGAACAAAATAATATTTTATTAAAATTAATGAAAAATATGAAGGTCCGCCTTTGAATCGGCTCCATATTAGACAAATCATAATGATAATCTTTTTTCTAACCGGGATAATTATATTAATATAATATATAATATTATTGACATATATTAATAATATAAAAGATAACTGATCAACGAAATTGACAAGTGCACCAAATTGTAACAAGTAATAAAATAGTAAGTTTATCGTTATCTACAGGGATTGTCGTTGAACTTAGTAATTAATGAAACTTATTTTAAACGGTAAAAGTTAATTAAATTTAAATAGGGTTGCAGGGTTGAACTACCCTGTTGAGTGAAGAATTAAGGTTTGTGATTCAAATGATTAACGGTGATTAGGGAATCCTTTGAATTCCCTCTTCGTCTTTGTTGGATATAAACCTAAAGAAATTAAACAATTATGTATTCTACTTATGATTTAATGAAACAAACGGATAACCTCACACGAAGCTTCTCACAACAACTATTGCAGGAGCAACCTAAATTGAGTACTATGTTGTCCAAAGAAGGGAGTAATCAAACGGCCGAAATTCAAACATTTACTTCTTAATATGTATAAAAAGGTGGTAATTAGAAAAGCCAATGGAACTGAAAAATTTCGGGTTGTCAGCGACTGATTTAATCCTACGGATCATTCTTCAAGATTACTCATGTAGTTAACCAATTGAAAAAATGCATTAAAGAACAAGCATAATCTAATTTAAATCGGAACATTAACTTTAATAATAATATACAACAAATAAGGGGTTCATCATGGAACCCTAATCAAGAGGTTTAGAAGGGAGAATCCTTCCTTGAAGCTCTGGTGTTTGACCCTTGCCTCCAACTGTCAAATGTTTATGAATGAAAAATAACGAGAGCAAGGGTCTCTATTTATAGCAAATGATTGGGTAAGGTTTTGGAGAAGAAAATGGGCTTTTTGCACCGATCCGACTTGAAAAACAAGTTGCATGCAAAATCTTCCCGCAGCCGGGCGCTTGCTGCACCCAGGGCAGTAGCAACACTCCCTCAGGCGTGATTCACCCCCAGGGCAGCCCCTGATGTGCAAGTTCTTGTGTTTTTCTCCCGTTTTCGATCATTCTTCGATTTGAAAATTTCTAGGAACTTGAAATGAATTTTCTTCACTTTGTATTGTCTTCAAAAACCTTCTAAGAACCAGTGACTTCAATCTTCATATCCTTGATCCTTCACGTGATGTCTTGATTTGTCGATTTATATTATTTCTCACTACAAAACACTCAAAACACTTATGGAGTTGCATGATTTAAGATAAAAGTGAATTACAACGACTCGTTCGAAAACAATACAATATGTTCTTTAAACCATTAACTACTCCTCTATCTCTCAACTTATTTGTCTTCAAATGCAAAAAAAAAAAATACTAAAAACATAGCCAAAAATATCATATGATGCTTTGTCATCAATAACTCTTTAACTATGGATTGCCCACACCGAATAACGCAAAAGAATGTTAAGATTCATGAAAAATACCATAAATATTGCCTTAAAATTATCTATGAGAAATCTAAAATATACAGTTTATTTTATAAAATTAAAATATACAGTTTTTTTAAACGAATCTAAAATATATAGTTGTTTGATAAGTTTTTATTCAATTATATATTTAATAACTTATTCAAATATTTATTTATTTCCAAGAGTATTTATTTTTTGAGGAAAAAGTATTGGTTATTACTTATTATAAAAAAGATATTTATCGAAATATTTATTTTCATTCGATTTTATTTATTTCAGAGCAAGAGTATCTTGTTTCAAGTGTGCTAAAAGATTACTTTTTTTTAACAATTTTTTTTTCCTGCTAAATATTACCACATGATTAAAAAACTTAATTAATATGTCAAATTGTCACACTATGTAGGTAGGACAACACCAGACCTAGTCAAATATTGATTCGTCAAATAAAGAAAGATGTTCAATAAAACAATCAAATAATGAGAGTGATAATAAATTTAAAAACATAAATAATGAGAGTGATAAAGAAAAAGGGTAATTATATGTTGAAACTCAATCATGGCAGAATGAATTTAACCTGAATACCTCTTTTTTATTATTGGGTAAATCAAAGGTATTTTTCACACACAACTCCGGATATTAATCCTTTAAAGATACTAAGATCAATTTAAGGGTTGACCTCTTTCATCAAATGTTTTTTCATACGCACCAACCATAAATCTTACCCTAGACAAAATGGTTAATGAGTCCAATAACTACCATTTATGTCACTACCTTTTATAAGAAGTCAAAGATCAATTAAATAAATGGAAATTAATTCTCTTGTTTTTGAATCTCACGAAATCAATTTGAATGAATGTCAATTAATGAAAGTCAATTGAATGTGTTTCTGTGATGCCCCTCTTTCTAACGTTAGAGCATTAGTGATAACTGATAATTAGGCCATAACAAAGCCACGTGTACTATAAAATATAGGAGGATTGATTTGTTTATATTGTAGATGTAGATTGTAGATTATAGATTGCATATTGTAGATGTAGATTGTAGATGTCATAGTCATTAAGATCACTCACATTATACTTATTAATTTAGCATTCTTCTTAAACTAAAACATCATAAACATCTCATATGTGTGCTCGTCTAAACTATTGTGTCAAAATTGACACCAGAAAGAGTCTAACCTGAGATTTTGAAAAAATTAAACTCTAAAATCTCAATGCAACACCACGGTTCAACCTTTTTTTTTTTGGAGTACAACACCACCGTCCAACCTTGCTAATAGTTTACCAAACCTCAATTACCACACAACTATGGATTTATTATCATTAATGTAATTAATATTATCATGATATTATTACAACAATAATCAATCATTTAGAACTGGAGACTTTGTTGATAAACTCCTTGACTTGCATAATCAACTGAGTAGATTCAGGCAGATCAGGAAAAATATAAAAAGCATGAATCATGTTTGGATATTCAATCAACTCAGCCTTTTTCTCACATTTCTTCAACCAATCATAATACCTCTTTTGCCAATCATTTAAAGGATCAAATCCACCAATAAAAACAAGCGTATCCGGATAATCCAAACCCGATAAATCCTCCGCATTCGGCCCGCTTACATTTACCGCGCCATGATCTCGGTCCGATCCCTCCGGTAAAAACACCTTCCACCACCAATCCGTCCTTACCATCGACACCAATGGCGATCCATCGAGTTTAATCTCTGCCTCGGTCCGTTCCTCCCCGCCAAAAAACGGCTGAATCGATACCAACCCGATAATCCGGATTTCCTGGAGCCCTGCTTTACAAACCCGAACTGCAAGGTGATGTGCCAAATTTGCACCGGCACTGTCTCCGGCGAGGAAACATTTTGACACGTCAGCATTTTCCGGTAAAACCTTTTTATTCTCTTCCAAAAATTTCAGCACGGCCTCTCCGTCATCATATTGTGACGGATATCGATGCTCCGGTGTAAGGCGGTAGTTGACGGAGACGACGACAGCGGATATTTTCTGACAGAGTATACGGCAAAAATCATCGTAGTAGATTGAGGAGGGGGAAAGATAAGTGAAGCCACCGCCGTGGAAGAAAATGATGACGGGAAGGGAGGTTGTTTTGGTGGCACCACCATCTCCGGCAACGGTGGGAGTGAAGAGACGAAACCAAACGTTATTTTCCGCGTTAATGGTAATGTCTTTGGTTGAAACGCCGTTAACGGGAGTGGCGTTAGGTGAGGATTTACGATCGAAGAAGTTAAAGAGACGGCGGTTGAATGTGCCGTTAGAGCGACAAGAAGCGTCGGTTAATAGTGAAAGAAGTGAAATGGTTGCGCGGGGCTTCCAAGGAATAAGGGGTTTGGGTTTGTTTGTTGAGTTTGAGTGTGACATTGTCCCTCATCTATCATGATTTAGCTGAAGACATAATAATGGAGTATATAAATAAACCATAGAAGATAAGATGATGGGTTTTGTCAAAGATGGAAAAAGATAGATGATGGTATTTATATAAATAATATTTAATTTGTGATTTTTTTGGTCAAGATATTTATGATATTTCTATAAAAAAAAAATTTGCCTGGTTGTGTGATATTTCAATAAGGAATTTTGATGGGTATTTATATAGACAGTATTAAAATTGTATATTACGAATTAGGAGATATTTGTAATTTTTTATGTTCTTTTGTCAAGATATTTGTGTATATATATATATATATATATATATATATATATATATAGCAAGAGACATGTGTGCGTGCACACACACACAAAGTGTTTAGACGTTTTAGTATGCATGAGTCAAATAATGCCAGTTTGATGACCGAGACAAGGTTCACTCAACGACTAGTTTTATGTTTTATGGTGCAATAATGACACTGTTCACACACTCTGATACTTATGTTGAATCATCTCATCTCTCAAAGGTCAATGGAAGACTAGGATTGCTACATATTTCGCGATCAAGGGAAGACTAGGATCGCTACATGTCTTTCTTATGTTTGAACTTGTACTTAGTGATCTGGGGACTTCCTACGATCACTTTCTGTTCACTGGTGACTACTTTGTCATTTCTCTTAATATAATATACATTTACATAAACATCTTTCTTGATCTTTAAGTTAGAAATTAGCGTTGAACAAACAATGATTATCTTGGTTCATTTTATGGAGTGCATCCAGGTGGAGTAACCCCAGAATACCTCTCCCTGCTACCGGTGAAATTCCTATCATTTCATGCTAACACCGGACTCCTCTTACTTTTGTGTGGCTGCCCTCGCGGACGGTTACTTCACCGTTCCAGCTTATTATGGAACCCCCTGTATACTAACTAACGAGCAGACAGGAGACACATTATCTTTCTTGACTTTGATGTGTAGCTGCCCTCACGGACGGTAACTTCACCATTCCAGCTTAATCTGAAACCCCTTGTATACTAACTAACGAGCAGACATGAGACACATCTAGTCCTTTAATTAATTTATTTCTCATTCTTTAATTATTCTTGATATACTTAACCTATAAAAAGGTTCTTAACTTTGAACATTGAATCATTCTTGTGCTCACGCACACTTAATTGAGGGTATCTTAAACTTGCTATCTTAGGTACCTTAGTCTATTCATTGCATTTCTAATGTTTTCTTAAGGGATCATTCTCCCAATACTTAACATATGAGTATAGGGTCATAGGCTTATCGTTTTCATAAGCCACTACTTGGTTGCTGAAACATTCCCATACCCGTCTAGACTTTGCCCTCTCAAATCTAAACAACTCTAAGTTATGGTACAATCCTTGTTCCTTATAATTACATCCATTTGGGAGCTTCTTGGACGAGTTAAAATGGTGGATATTGATTCTTAAATGTTTTTGGAGAAAAAGGATGCGAAAAACCTCGCCTACGCGTACCAGAACACCCAAAACAGCTCAGCTGTCATGAGCTGTTCTGGTGTGGTCGCTATAGCCATGGGCTGGTCGCTATAGCGACCGTAGGCAGAACCAAAATCAATGCCTACTCGCTGCAGCGAGCACCAGCTCACTGTAGCGACCATGACAGTTCAGAAAAAGTCCAGAAATTGCATTTTCCACCATTTTAAACCATTTCAACTTACCCAAGCTTCCCAAAGGTGTAAAAAAGGATTTTCTTTTTACAATTAAACAGTTTAAACATAATAGAACAAGGAATTAGCACATAACAAAGATTAGGGCACATTTCTAAACTTTGCTCAATATATAATTTACATTCAAACTTACTCAAAGCGGGTTCTAAAACCCTGTGGAGCTCACCTTAAACCTTGATTGGTGCCTTGCTAAGCTTGTTCCATAACCTTAACTTGCTCTTCTCCTTTCCTTGATCCTCCTTTAATGGTCTTTTGCTCTAAACTCCCAAAAATTAGGCTTGCTGGCCAAGGTTCCTCAAGATTTGATGAAGTTTAGAAGGATGGTGGTGAAGGATGTTGGTGGTCGAAATCCTTAGAGAGAGGAGGAGAAAATTCTAGTATGATAGAGAGAGAAATGGAAGAAGAAATATGAGGGAAATATCTTGGTTTTTCCTTATATAAAAATTCTCTCTTCCATAATTACAAGTTTGCCATTGCTTACTCATTAATCCTCTGATACTGCTAAAAGTTACGTCTAAGCGGGATGTTACAATCTACCCCCCTTAAAGAAATTTCATCCTCAAAATTTAGAATATACCTGAAAATAGGTGGGGATAGTTCTCTTGCATCTCTGGTTCTAACTCCCACGTAGCTTCGCCATCGGGAGAACCTTTCCAAACCACCTTAACAATTGGAATCTCTTTGTTCCTCAAGGACTTAACATCACGATCAACAATCTGCTCTGGTTCAGGTTGAAATGTCAAATCTGATCTTAAATCAATAGTGTCCAACTCTACTGATTGAAAAGGATCGGGAATGAATTTCCTCAGTTGCGAGACATGGAAGACATCAAGCAAACCTGACATGTCCGGTGGCAGAGCTAACTGATAAGCTGCTGGACCGACACACTTGAGTATCTGAAATGGCCCAATATACCTTGGACAAAGTTTCTTGGTTCTGAAAGCTCCTCTTAAGCCCAACTTAGGGGTAACTTTAAGGAATACATGATCTCTCACTTCGAACTCTAAAGGCCTTCGCCGCTTATCTGCATAACTTTTCTGGCGATTATGCGTTGTTCTCATCTTATCCTGAATTGATTTAATCTTTAGGGTAGTCTCTTGAATTATCTCGGGTCCCAAAATGCTCTTATCTCCGACCTAAGCCCAACAGAGTGGGGTCCTACATTTCCTACCATACAATGCTTCATAGGGTGCCATCCTGATACTAGAATGGCAACTATTGTTGTAAGAAAATTCAATCAATGGCAAGTGATCATTCCAACTTCCTCCATCTTCTAGGATACACGCACGTAGCATATCCTCTAACGTCTGAATAGTTCTCTCGGATTGACCGTCTGTTTAAGGATGATGGGACGTGCGCATCTTTAATCTCGTTTCTAAAGCTCTCTGGAAGGCTTTCAAAAAATGAGAGGTAAAAATTGGATCTCTATCTGAGACAATACTAGTTGGGACTCCATGAAGTTTCACGATTTCCGCAATAAACAATTCCGCATACTTGGTTAACCGATCCACTAATACCCATATAGAGTCATGCCCTCGCTGAGTTTGAGGTAATCCACTCACAAAATCCATAGTTATCTCTTCCCATTTCCATTGAGGAATTTCCAAGGGTACTAACATTCCTGCAGGCCTCTGATGTTCAATCTTTACCTGTTGACACACAATACATCGTGATACAAGCTCCGCAATGTCCGTCTTCATACCAGGCCACCAATAATTTCTCTTTAAATCTTGGTACATCTTGGTGGTACCCGGATGAATGCTAAAACTGCTCTTGTGCGCCTCTTCTAAAATCAACCTTTTCAATTCCGCATTATCCGGAACACAAATTCTTCCTTCAAACAGCAGTGTGCCATCTGGTGCCAAAGAAAACTCTGATTGACCCACTTGTAGTACCCCAATTTTGTCCTAAGCCTTTTCAAAACAATTTTCAAAAAAAAAAGAGGAGAAAAGTCAAAGTCAACAAAAGTCAACCAAAAAAGTCAACATTTCAAAAATGGTGACTTCGCAGTGCGAAGTCTGCGAATTTTTTGCAGATTTTTGGTTTCTTTGATTTTAATTCCAGTTTTTGTTACATTTGATTTTTATTATTGTTTTATCATCATTCATGGCCTTTTTGGCTCAACAAAGCCAGAGTTGAAAGATTTGCCATTAATGCCAAGGAAAGAAGCTTTTTCTTCCAACCTAGCATGTGGCAAGCAAGTGGGCTTGCCCTTGGGCAGCTCTTGTCCCTCCCAAGTGACCTGTTAACCACCCCAAGGTTGCCAGCCACCAGCTTGTGGACTTTCTTCCTGCTTGCTCCCCCAAAACCAGTCAAACCCAGCTGGTTTTCACTTGCAAAAAACCATGATTGCTGCCCTTTTTTTTCAGCAGCTTTTCACCCTCTCACACCAGCCCACATGTTGCCTTTTACTTCCCCCAACCTCTGCACATCACAGTGCACGTTTTTATTGCCCAACCATTGAGATTGCAAGGATCAATCTCCAAGCATAGCCAATTGCAATTCAGCCCTATTTCATCATCATTTCTATCCAAAAACCTTTGAATTTGTGACTGAAATCAGTCCAAGTCTTGACCCTTGGCACAAGGCAAGGTTACCTCTATCCATTAGCATTAAATGCAAAGAGATTTAGCCTGATCCTAGCCCACAAATCAGCTGGATTTTGGGGATTTCTAATGATGAAATTGATTTGGTTTTGGCCTATAAATAGAGATGCAAGGCAAGAGGAAATATAGCATTATTCTAACAAAGAAACACTACTCATAAACACTTGAAACACTCACAAAAAACCAGAGAAAACCAGCAAAGCACTAGCAAAACCAATTCCAATACAAAGCCTTACAAAGTTCATTGCTCATCACCAACATTCAAAAAAACCTTTGCAAGAACCTTCAACCAATTCAAGTTCTTTGCAGCAGGAGCTTTGCTAAGGATTTCTGTAAGTGTTATAAGTATTATCTTGCATTTACAATTGTGTTTGCATCCTAATTTTGGTCCAAAACCTTTTGCTCTAAAAAATCCCCTTTGAATTTCAAAAGAAATCTCAAGGTTTGCAAAACATCAAAACTGGTTTGTCCAGCCCTTTTCATTGCAAAACTCAAAGCTTTTCACTCCCCTAAAAGGTTCTAAGTGTGTTCAGAAGTTGTTTCTGAACAACAGTTCAAAAACAGCTTCTGAACTCAAAAATTCGCATTGTTCGCAGTGCTCAGAATCTGAGTTTAGGATCCCAAATGGCCAATTTTTGAGGTTCTAGCCCAAGATCTCAGAACCTAGGAGGTTTATAACTCATTTTATCCAAACCTATTCAAAGATTTTGCATAATTTTGAAGGATTCGCAAGTTCGGGTAACACTTTGTGTGGATAACTTGCAAAACAAGTTATGTTCACAAACTTTCAAAACAACTTGAACAAACAAGCTATGTTCATCACCTTCAAATCCAACTTGAACAAAAACATTGTTCATGATTTTCAAAAACCAAACGTGAACATAAGCCGAATTTGTTCGCTTTTCAAAACCGTTCGCGAAATGAGCCGAACTTTGTGCGTTTTTTACAAAATTTGTTAAAACCTCTTCATTTTGAGTTCCAAACCAAATGTTTTGATAAACTTTGGGATTTCTAAGTAATCCAACCAAAAACTTGAATGAAAAAGGGATGGTGTGACGTATGTCTCTCCATTGCCCCGATTGTACGAATGCGTGACGTATGTCTCGTCGTTCGGACAATCGTCATTCCATTTTCAACGCGCCCGACCATACCAAACCAAATCTTGGCCCCTTGTGGTCAATCCGAACCTTTTGGTCCCCCGTGGCCACTAGATTCAATCCCTCGACTCGTTTGAGTCACGCCGGTCAATGTTCGACTTAATCAAGTCCATTGCACCTCTTTTGGTCCCATAGCGACCAACTCGAACCCTTTTACCCAACGGACATGCCTTTTAACATTTCTAGCACGATTTGAAACAAACGCTTAAGCCTCCCATGCGCGAGCATACAAGCTACATTTGATCGCAAGAAATTTGGTTAAAACATCGTCCACGAACATGCCTTTTAACATTTCTAGTGCGATTTTAAACAAACGCTTAAGTCTCCCATGCGCGAGCATACAAGCTACGTTTGATCGCAAGAAATTCGGTTAAAACATCGTTCTTTAAAAACAACCAACATATGTACGTTTTTCTACCAAAGAACTACGTACGCTTTGAATTCTCCGACTACCGGGAGATACGTAGGAGCAAGATCGACATCTTGTCAAGCGCAATAATAAAAAAACTTTCTTTTTTTTTCTTTCGTTTGTCTTTATCTCTTTTTCCCCCTTTTATTATATTTTCTTTTGACATAGACGAGCATGCGCGCAAAACATTTAAAAACATTTTTTAGCTTTAGCCAAATAGAAGGTTCCCGTTGAGTACAACGGACGTGAGGGGTGCTAATACCTTCCCCTTGCGTAATCGACTCTCGAACCCGACAATGGTTGCGATGACCAATCCTTTTCCTCATCGTCAAAGGGTTTTATTATCGTTTCCCTTTCAAAACAAAAAACTTAAGGGTTTATCAACGTTCCCTTTACACAAAAACTTTGGTGGCGACTTCACAGTCCTTTCGAGCGTCCTTTGAGACCTCGATGCGCTCTGTCTTTTTTTAGACGTTCGCACACCACTCTTCTTTGAAGGTCCATATCCATACTCTAAGCTTGTGCAATCCTAGACCGTATATCGCATGAAATCTCTAGCTTGTTCAACAAAATGCCACCTTCCAACTCTGTGATATGGAGATTAAGATTTCTGAACTTCTCATATAGACCACACACATGCATCATCACTTCAGCTTTAACTAAGGTCTTACGACTTAAAGCATCTGCTACCACATTTGCCTTTCATGGGTGGTATTTCAAATCAAAATCAAAATCTTTCAGGTATTCCATCCACCTTCTTTGTCTCATATTTAGATCCCGTTGATCAAACATATACTTCAAACTTTTGTGATCACTGAATAAGTCAAACTGTGCACCATACAAATGATGCCTCCACACTTTCAATGCAAAGACTATGGCTGCTAACTCAAGATCATGGGTGGGGTAATTCTCTTCATGAGTCTTGAGTTGTCTAGACGCGTAAGTGTTAGCCCATATTTTTTATAAGCTAAAAATATGCTCTAAACACGCATTAAATGCTGAAGAGAATCTTGTCAGATTCTATCGAATCGAAGAGTAAGAAGATTCTAATGGAAACAATCACAAGTTCAAGGGAATATTTACAAACACAAGGCTAAGGCAAGAAAGAGGGCTTCGAACCATTGGGAAAATCGACCTAGCATATGATCGAATCGAAGCAACAGATTTCTGGACTTAGCACAATCCTGACAAACTTCACAAATTCAGTTCGACTTCGAGCGATACAGACAACCGTTCTAAGGAGCAGTTAGGTGCATGCAGGGTGTACGTGACAGGACACTTGGCAGTAGGGTAGTGTTCGACCGTTAGGACAGTTTATTTTCGAAAGTCTATATATAGTAGTTTTTTGGTCAGAAACAAAGGTCGCAATTCGTTTATACGAAAATCCTTGTAAAACTCAAAGTATTCATGCTATCGAGAGAAACGAGTGAAATGGGATCCAAGTATGAATCTGTGAACCATTCTTTTCTGTAAAGCACATTTTATAATTCTATGCAATTTACTTTTCATGTAAATTCATCTTTCAAGCACTTTAAATTTCATGCAAAGTTTACTGCCTTTCATTTAAATTCTCGTCATTTACCTGTTTCGATCGAAACAAAGCGTTTGTTTATTAAGAATTTATTTTCCTTGTTGCTTGTAATCCAAGTGACTTGTATATTTAATTTTCCCAAAAAACAACAATAAATGTTTATGCGTAATGAACATTCAAACAACTTAAAGAATTCAAACAAAGTACTATGCTCCTGAGATTCACTAGTTGGTCTCGCAAGCAATTAACCCAGACTAGCGGTTGTTTACCAAACTTCAGCGTAAACAGTAAGCTATCACATTCTCCCCTTGCATAAGTACACTACCCAGTCCTTTAGAGCATGCATCGCAGAAAACGGTGTATCTCCTGTCAGGATCTGGTATTGCCAACACTGGTGCTTTAGTCAATTTTCTTTTTAAGATTCTGAAGCTTTCTTCGCATTCTTCGTCCCAAATAAAGGGCACATCTTTCCTAGTGAGGCGAGACAAGGGTAAGGCAATCTGAGAAAACTTCATAATAAACCTTCGGTAATAACCAGTCAAGCCTAAGAAACTCCTGACTTCGGCCACATTCTTGGGTCTAGCCCAACTAAGGACGGCTTCAACTTTGGACGGATCAACGGCCACTCCTCCTTGAGAAATGACGTGACCCAAAAACTTAATTTCAGATAACCAAAATTCACACTTACTGAATTTGGCATACAACTGTTTGTTTCTGAGGACATTCAAAACAATTCTCAAGTGTTGAGCATGTTCCTAAGGGTCCTTGGAGTAGATCAAGATGTCGTCTATGAAAATCACCACAAATCGATCCAGATAATGTTGAAATATCCTGTTCATATAATCCATGAACACAGCTGGAGCATTAGTTACACCAAAAGGCATAACCAAAAATTCATAGTGCCCGTAGCGCGTTTGGAACGCCGTTTTGGACACATCTGATGACTTGATGCGGATCTGATGATAACCCGATCTAAAATCAATCTTGGAAAATATTGTCGCTCCCTTGAGTTGATCCAGAAGATCATCAATTCTTGGAAGAGGATATTTATTCTTGATGGTCACTTTATTCAATTGGCGGTAGTCTATACACAACCTCATACTCCCATCTTTCTTCTTGACTAACAGAACTGGAGCACCCCAAGGTGACACACTAGGCCTGATAAAATGCTTCTGAATTAACTCTTCTAGCTGAGATTTCAGCTCTTTAAACTCTGTAGGTGACATTCTATGCGGTGCCACCGATACTGGCTCCGCTCCCGGAATTAAATCAATAGAGAATTCCACTTCACACTCCAGAGGTAAACTAGTTATCTCAGAAGGAAAAACATCGGGATACTCATTCACAATCGGAATGTCTCTGGGACTTAGTTCTGGTTCTAAAGTCACAGTGAGCATAACATAAAATCCTTTATCTTGAGCACAAATAAATTGAATTAACTGATGTGTATGGTTAATCAATTCGGATAGGGCCACACCTTCTGTCGTATCACTTGTTGGCATATAAATACTCTTCTCGGAACATCCAATGTACACATGGTTGGCGGAGAGCCAATCCATGCCTAAGATCACATCAAGTTGCTCCATAGGGAGACACACTAGATCAACATAGTATGTCTTACTGGACACAGTGATAGGACAGTTCTCACAAACATAACTTGCCAATATTCTGCCGTCAGTAGCGGTAGACACCTTCATCGGAGGATTCAATGAGGATAAAGATAATTGCAGTGTTTCAACACACTTATAAGAAATAAAAGAACAAGTTGTGCCACAATAAAAAAGAACTCTTACTGGATTTGAACCAAGATAACACATACCAGCAATCAGATCTTCGTTTTCTAGAGCCTTCTAACCATCCAAGGAATACACCCTACCTTTACTGGTAGTGGTTCCTTCAGTTGTTCCCTTACCACGCTTGTTAGGACAATCATACATGAGGTGTCCTGGTTGTTTACACCCATAACAGACACCCATGCCTAGCATGCACTCTCCTTTGTGAGTTTTCCCACATTTCTTGCAAGCAAAAAAAGTTGTTGGCGAACTAGATGGTTTTCCTCTCTACGGGGACCCCTTTGGCTTCAGCTTATCATGGTATTTGTCTGGCATTCTACTCTTCTTTCTTTCAAATGTTGATGCTCTTTCTTTAGAAGTCTTTACAAGTCCTGCTTCAACAACTAGGCTATCATGCACTAATTCATCATAGCTTGTGTTTCTCTGGAGGCTCACAGCAATATCAATCTCACCCCTTAAACCTCGCTTGTATTGATTCATCTTCCAGACCTCATTCTCAGCATACTCATTATGAGTGGAATAATAGGACAGCTCTTCAAACTTTTTGGTGAATTCGGTAACCGACATACCACCCTGTTTCAACTCCAAAAACTCTTGTTCTTTCTTCACTCGGTAGGATAGGGGCAAGTACTTCTCTAACATCACCTCCTTGAAGTTCACCCAATTGACTTCCACATCATTGGCCAGCATTCTACGTTGGGTGGATTCCCACCAGTCTTCCGCTGCGCCTCTAAAATGGTTCGTGGCATAGACCACCTTATCCGTCTCCGAGCATTCAACCATACGGAAAATCTTTTCCATTTGCTTAAGCCACCTCTTGGCTTCCTGTGGATCACCTTCACCATTAAACTCGGGAGGATGATGCCTATTAAATTCCCGGAAAACCGGATTACCAATAACAGGAGGAGGTGGTGGCTGTTGATGGAATCCCTGTCCTCTATTCATCATTTCCATCCACTGTTGTTAAGTTTGAGCCTGTTGCTGAGCTTGTTGTTGCATCAATAGCATCATCTGCTGATACTGTAATGCATTTTGAGCTTGTTGCTCTTGGTACTGCTGCTGCCAGGCTTGTTGCTGTTGTATCATTTGTTCCCACGAATTCATACTTGGTTCCCTACTTTCATCACTGGCCTGATTAGTTCGAGGTCTTCCTGGTCCTCTTCTTCTCCCAGACATCTTATCCTAGCTGTCATATACAAGTCAAAGTGATCAGTTTTAACCAGATATAACATTTAGAATAATGTCCTGGATCCAAGAGGTCCACATACTTGGATTATATTTTAATGACCCAAGGCACGGTCTGAATCGACCTGCTCTGATACCAAATTGTAACACCCATATAGAGATTGCCTAGGATCTCATACGAGTATTATAATTTCGTACTGGATACATTAAATACAATACAGAAAGTTTACTTATAATTATACATAACATGAGTCATTAATACAATCTGAAATCCGATACAAAATATTCTTGATAATATACATCATAATACAACATATGTGTACAAATATCCATAAACAGTACAATCAGCACGATCAATCCAAAGCTTTCTCTTTACCTTTGCGTCGTGTTTCCTGTGAACCTGCACCAGAAGGAAAAGGATGAGACATAACGTCTCAGCGAGCTCTGGCCCATCCTACTGTTGGCAACCTCGGGGAACCTAGGGTCGCCATGCACTAACTTTGGCAATCCTGGGAATACCTATGACCGCCGTCATTCTCTACATATTTCGCGATCAAGGGAAGACTAGGATCGCTACATGTCTTTCTTATGTTTGAACTTGTACTTAGTGATCTGGGGACTTCCTACGATCACTTTCTGTTCACTGGTGACTACTTTGTCATTTCTCTTAATATAATATACATTTACATAAACATCTTTCTTGATCTTTAAGTTAGAAATTAGCGTTGAACAAACAATGATTATCTTGGTTCATTTTATGGAGTGCATCCAGGTGGAGTAACCCCAGAATACCTCTCCCTGCTACCGGTGAAATTCCTATCATTTCATGCTAACATCGGACTCCTCTTACTTTTGTGTGGCTGCCCTCGCGGACGGTTACTTCACCGTTCCAGCTTATTCTGGAACCCCCTGTATACTAACTAACGAGCAGACAGGAGACACATTATCTTTCTTGACTTTGATGTGAAGCTGCCCTCACGGACAGTAACTTTACCATTCCAGCTTAATCTGGAACCCCCTATATACTAACTAACGAGCAGACAAGAGACACATCTAGTCCTTTAATTAATTTATTTCTCATTCTTTAAATAATTATTCTTGATATACTTAACCTATAAAAAGGTTCTTAACTTTGAACATTGAATCATTCTTGTGCTCACGCACACTTAATTGAGGGTATCTTAAACTTGCTATCTTAGGTACCTTAGTCTATTCATTGCATTTCTAATGTTTTCTTAAGGGATCATTCTCCCAATACTTAACATATGAGTATAGGGTCATAGGCTTATCGTTTTCATAAGCCACTACTTGGTTGCTGGAACATTCCCATACCCGTCTAGACTTTGCCCTCTCAAATCTAAACAACTCTAAGTTATGGTACAATCCTTGTTCCTTATAATTACATCCATTTGGGAGCTTCTTGGACGAGTTAAAATGGTGGATATTGATTCTTAAATGTTTTTGGAGAAAAAGGATGCGAAAAACCTCGCCTACGCGTACCAGAACACCCAAAACAGCTCAGCTGTCATGAGCTGTTCTGGTGTGGTCGCTATAGCCATGGGCTGGTCGCTATAGCGACCGTAGGCAGAACCAAAATCAATGCCTACTCGCTGCAGCGAGCACCAGCTCACTGTAGCGACCATGACAGTTCAGAAAAAGTCCAGAAATTGCATTTTCCACCATTTTAAACCATTTCAACTTACCCAAGCTTCCCAAAGGTGTAAAAAAGGATTTTCTTTTTACAATTAAACAGTTTAAACATAATAGAACAAGGAATTAGCACATAACAAAGATTAGGGCACATTTCTAAACTTTGCTCAATATATAATTTACATTCAAACTTACTCAAAGCGGGTTCTAAAACCCTGTGGAGCTCACCTTAAACCTTGATTGGTGCCTTGCTAAGCTTGTTCCATAACCTTAACTTGCTCTTCTCCTTTCCTTGATCCTCCTTTAATGGTCTTTTGCTCTAAACTCCCAAAAATTAGGCTTGCTGGCCAAGGTTCCTCAAGATTTGATGAAGTTTAGAAGGATGGTGGTGAAGGATGTTGGTGGTCGAAATCCTTAGAGAGAGGAGGAGAAAATTCTAGTATGATAGAGAGAGAAATGGAAGAAGAAATATGAGGGAAATATCTTGGTTTTTCCTTATATAAAAATTCTCTCTTCCATAATTACAAGTTTGTCATTACTTACTCATTAATCCTCTGATACTGCTAAAAGTTACGTCTAAGCAGAATGTTACAGAAGCTCATAATTTTTTATGATCTCCTTAGAATAAAATTGCATTTTGATAAAAATAAGGTGCATGATGGTATAATCTAGACATTTTTCACAAGCTTCCACACTATATTAAAATTTCATCCTAATTTCAACATGTTCACAAGCTTCATTTGTATTTAATTGATTTCTATGATATTCTATTTTTTTCTTAATCTTTCATGAATCATCATCGTCTTCTGCCACATCTAGGTCCACTTTGAATCACTACTTAATTTTTTCAGCATATTAATTTGTAAAACGGTCAAACATGATGATGATGTACTTCCTCCGTCCCTTTTTATAGGAATAATTTACAAAAATCGCAGGTATTAAGAAAAATGTTTGAAGTAATAAATTTGTCATAAATGTATGTTATTAGTACCAAATTACCCTTTGTGTATAAATATATTTAATGTTAACTTTTCATATTTCAAAGTATATTGATAATATTAATTAGGGGTGTATGTGAAAAAAGAGTAATAAATGCATCTAAAAAGTACGGAGGAAGTATAAATACTCCCTCCGTTTCAAAATACATGTCCATTTTGGAGAAAATTTTTGTTTCAAAATACATGTCCATTTGATAATTGAAGGATACATTTTGTCTATTTTACCCTTGCATACCAATTAATTGGATTCTAGTTTTTCTCCACAATAATTATTTTCTACTAATAAATGTTGACCCAATTTTAAGTGGATTTACTCATGCACTCTCCCAAGAAATGACTACTGGACTCTCCCAAGAAATGACCAAGGGTGTTTAAATGATGGACTAATTTGTTTAATTAATTTTGGTATTGGTATTGGGAGTAATTATGAGATGGGGTAAATAAATGTAAAATGGAGAAAATCAAAGACAAGGGTATAATAGGAACTTTTGTGTCAAACTAGTTTGTCCTTGGTTACTGCAATTTTTCTAAAATGGACATGTATTTTGAAACGGAGGGAGTAACATATTGGCGATCACTACAGAGAGAAGATATTGGAAATAAATAGTCATTCAATCATCCCCAACTGTTTTATCTTCCCACCCAACCAACCTTGTCCAAAAATCTTTTAACCAAAATTGTCATCACCGACCTCTGACACAAAACCCAAGTAATTGACTATTTGTGCACAAGTGAGGTAGTAACAACACTTATTCAAGTACATATATCAATTCCAAACCATGCATAAGCAAACTAATATTCAGATTTTATGCAAACCCAAATTCTAAATTGAATACAAACTATAAAACTTCCAAAATTGAACACTAAACTAAAACATAGGAGTAATAAAAGTCTTATATGTTGTGGTACCTAATTTCCAATGTTAGGACACCCAACATGTATTATTGCATGTCTAGGCTTTAACTGCTACTAATAGTACATCAAATCTCAATTACCACACAACTATGAATTTATTATTATTATCATAACAATATTATTACTACAATAATCAATCATTTAGAATTGGACACTTTGCTAATGAAATCCTTGACTTGCATAATCAACTGAGCAGATTCAGGCAAATCAGGAAAAATATAAAAAGCATGAATCATGGTTGGATATTCAATCAACTCAGCTTTTTTTCCACATTTTTTCAACCAATCATAATACCTCTTTTGCCAATCATTCAAAGGATCAAATCCACCAATAAAAACAAGCGTATCCGGATAATCCAAACCCGATAAATCCTCCGCATTCGGCCCGCTTACATTAACCGCGCCATGATCTCGGTCCGATCCCTCCGGTAAAAACACCTTCCATAGCCAATCAGTCCTCACCATCGACACTAATGGCGATCCCTCGAGCCTAATCTCCGCCTCCGTCCTCTCCTCCCCACCAAAAAAAGGCTGGATCGAAATCAACCCGATAACCCGGATTTCCTGGAGCCCCGCTTTACAAACCCTAACCGCAACGTGATGTGCCAGATTTGCACCGGCACTGTCTCCGGCGAGGAAACATTTTGACACGTCAGCATTTTCCGGTAAAACCGTTTTATTCTCCTCCAGAAATTTCAAAACAGCTTCTCCATCGTCGTATTGCGATGGATACCGATGCTCCGGCGTGTGACGGTAATTGACGGAGACAACAACGGCGTTGATTTTCCGGCAGAATCTCCGGCAAACAGCATCGTAAGCAAATGAATCCGGGGTGAGATAGGTGAATCCACCTCCATGGAAGAAGATGATCACCGGAAGAGTGGCGGTTTTGGTGTCGGTGTTATCTCCGGCGGCGGTGGGTGTGAAGATACGGAACCAAACGTTATTTTCGGCGTTAACGATAACGTCTTTGGTGGAAACGCCGTTAACAGGGATGGCGTTAGGGGAAGATTTGATATCTAAGAAATTAAGAAAACGGCGGTTAACGGTGCCGTTAGAGCGTCGTGCAGCGTCTGTTAAAGCGGATATGAATGAAATTGAAATGCGAGATTTCCAAGGGAGGAAGGGTTTGGGTTTGTTTGGTGATGACATTGTTGTTTTGAGGTTGCAAAGAAGTTAGGAGAATAAATAATCGATTATTCAAGATAAGTGATTTTATTGTTGTTGAACTTTTTTGAGCCGTATAAATAAATGAAGGAGGTGCCGACTAGATGGAGTTTTGGTTGAGGAGGGAATGGAAAGTGGCGTCTATGAAGAATTTGTTGGTCATTTATGGATTGTGATTGAATGGTTTCTAACTAATGATTTTGACTCTTGCCTAAGATTGTACTAAGTGTAGTGTTAGTCAAGATTCAATTATGAGTACATCTAAATCTGTTGGCTTTATTATTATTAAAATTGACTCTTTTGTGAATTAATTATGATTATGATACTATACCAAAATAACATTCACACGAATTAATTAATGATCTCTCTGAGGGTCCGTTTGGTTCAACAGAGGGAATATATTTTAATGGAAGGGAGGGAAAGAGAGGGGATATATTGTAATTAAATATATGTTTGGTTCAAAAAAGGAGATTAGAGAGATTTTAATCAAAAATGTGTTTGGTTCACAAGGGAAGAAGAGAGATTTTAAAATTAATTTACTTTTTTACCCTTAAACTTAATTAAATATAAGAAAATGCTTGTTTTTACGATATCATAATAATAATAAAAGTTTTTACAAAATAATAATAATAATAATAATAATAATAATAATAATAAAAGTTGCTACGAGGATAATATAACCTAATAATAATAAAAGTTGTTAAAAGGAAAATATAACCTAATAATAATAAAAGTTGTTACAAAATAATATAACCTAATAATAATAAAAGTTGTTACGAAGATAATATAACCTAATAATAATAAAAGTTGTTACAAGGATAATATAACCTATTAATAATAAAAGTTGTTACAAAATAATATAACTTAATAATAATAAAAGTTGTTACGAGAATAATATTGAGGTTTTAAATTAATCTAAGGATAATTTTCGCTTGCAATAAAATTTTAAAAAGATCCTCTCCCCTCCCCTCCGAAAAACTCCGATTTGGTGGAAAGCAAAAAATGAGTCTTGAAGGGATTTTGCTCCCCTCTTCTCCCCTCCTCTCCCTTCTAAAAATTGAACCAAACACATCAAATTAAAAATATTCCCTCCCCTCCCCTCCCTTCAAAACTCTCGAACCAAACAGACCCTCCGTTTGGTTCAACGGAGGGGAGGGGAGGGATTTTAATGGAGGGGAGGGAAAGGGAGGGGAGAGGAGATATTTTAATTAAATATACGTTTGGTTCAAAAGAGGGGAAGGGAAGGATTTTAATTAAAAATGTGTTTGGTTCACATGGGGAGGGGAGGAATTTTAAAATTAATTTACTTTTTTACCCTTAAACTTAATTAAGTATAAGAAAATGCTTGTTTTTACGATATCATAATAATAATAATAAAAGTTGTTACAAAATAATATGGCCTGGTAATAATAAAAGTTGTTACGAGATAATATAACCTAATAATAATAAAAGTAGTTACAAAGATAATATAACCTAATAATAATAATAATAATAAAGTTGTTACGATGATAATATAACTTAATAATAATAATAAAAGTTGTTACAAGGATAATATAACCTAATAATAATAAAATTTGTTACGAAGATAATATTGAGATTTTAAATTAATCTAAAGATAATTTAACAATGCAATAAAATTTTAAAAAGATCCTCTCCCCTCCCGTCCGAAAAACTTTTATTTGGTGGAAAGCAAAAAATGAGTCTTGAAGGGATTTTGTTCCCCTCCTCTCCCCTCTCATCCCCTTCTAAAAATTGAACCAAACACGTCAAATTAAAAATATTCCCTCCCCTCCCCTCCAAAACTCTAAAACCAAACGAACCATAAATGACAATAATAACTTGGGTAGGCTTTTTTGCACCCATTGAGTTTTTTTTTCTTCTCAAGTATGGCTAAAACTAGGGACGGAGTTAAAAGGGGAACATAAGTAGCTACGGTTCCCCCGAACTTTTAAAGACAAAAAAAATATACTAGTATGTTATTACATGTCTCAATATTTATTTTTTTTTGTGGATTTTATATGATATTGTATATTAATTTTTTTTTTACTAAATATATTGGGCCATAAACAACTAAGTTTCTAGACTTTAGTGTACGAATCCTTAACTAAAATCTTTAACATTTAAAAAGAAAGAAGAGTTTTTTTTCTCCAATTTATAGAAGAATCTTAATCCTTAACTAGAATTCCAATTTATGATTCTTCAATTCAATTTCTCTTAGAAGTATCGAATCATTGCTTGCGACTTTGTTTTTACACTTTCATCTACAAACGATTCATTGGTTGCAATTGCATCCTCTTACATTTGCATTTTTTTTTCTTCATATTTTCTTTCTGTGATATTCAAATATTGTGTTAGTCTCGTCCTTTTCTGAAAAAACCTTAAAGTACTCAACTTTTTGTATCTTTAATATTTCTTATAATTTTGGATATCTATTAATTTTTAATATATCTTATAATTTCTTAAATATCTTGTATATATTATGCATTTGAAAATTTATTTTCTTCACTAAATTATACTTTCAACTCGGTTCCCCCTAAGCTAAATTCTTGGCTTCGTCCCTGGCTAAGACAATCAGTAATCCCCATTGTCGCGGTGATTTTTGGATATCAAGCTATTAGTTAGCGTTGACTCGCATTTTTAAGTTCACCACCGATCTTTTATTTTTCCGAGGAAAAGGGAGAAAGTTCGAAAAACCCTATTTTTTAGAGATCAAAGGTCCGGGGGTTGGTTACGCAAAGGGAAGGTATTAGCACCCTAAACGTCTATAGTACTCTATAGGAACCTCTTGCTTATTTTTATCTTTATGCTAAATTAATTATTTGTTTGTGAATAAAAGCCTAAGTGTGAAAAGATTAAGGTTATGAAAGTTAAAAGAAAGAAAAGGTTTTTGTTATTTTTATTGATTTGGAAAGACAAAGTCTTTTGCCTACGTACCCGAGCGGGATCAAAATCACGTAGTTGGGGGTAAAAAGATGAGTGATTGGTTTTGATTGATTTTAAAGTTTGAAAAAAGTTTTAAGAAAGACGAGAAGCCGTAAAGGCGTAGAAGAATGAAAAGAAAGTGAGTTTGATTGATTTTAATTTGAAGAAAACAAGTTTGAGTGATTAAAGATTGATTAAAATTTGATTAAGAAAGAAAAGATAAAAGATTGACTTTTTTGAAGACTTTGGTTATAAAATATTTTTGGATTTTGACTTTTTGACTTTTTTATGAAAATTTTGATTAAGTCCTAGGGTCCAGAGACTAGGTTAAGCTGAGAAAGGTCTGACGCGTCGGATCCCTCAAAATGACGTTGGATCAAGTGAGGGTCCTTTTCCTCGGATACGGTCCAAATTACAATATCGTCCTCGACATAAAGCATAGAAAAATAAATGTGGTGTCGGTGCATATTCTCATTTATTATTTTTACATTGGACCTAGATACATTCTAATGGCAATAAAATAAATGACAAAATAATAAAATTGCGTTAAAGTAAATATGCTAAAAGGAAATAAAAATCATGCATGAAATGCAAAAACAATAAGTAAATATGGTGCGTAAAATAAATAAAGAAAATAAAAATGCGAGACGTAAAATAGATATGATGCTGAAAATAAAATAAAAAGAAAATAAAAATGCAAGGCATGAAATAAACATGATGCTAAAGAAAAATAAAAATGCGAGACAATAAAATAAATATGATGCATGAAAAGAAAATAAAATGCAAGACATAAAGTAAATATGGTGCTGGAAATTAAAATGCAAGGCATAAAATAAATATGGTGCTAGAAATCAAATAAAGAAAATAAAAATAATAAAAAAAATGCAAGACAATAAAGTAAATATGATGCATAAAATAAAAAGAAAATAAAATGCAAGACATAAAATAAATATGGTGCAAAAATAAAAAATAAAAAAAAGCATGGGTACTGAAAATTAAAGACAATAAATAAAGTGCATAAAAAATAAAAGAAATAAAAAATAAATAAATAAATAAATAAAAGTGCAAGAAAAAGAAATAAAAAAAAAAGAATAGAGAAGAAGAATGGGGGTGCAGAAGTAATAGGGGGAGTGCAGAAAGTAAAAGAGTAGAGAGAAAAAAAAGAAAAAAGAAAGGGGCCCAAACAGATTAAATCTGGACCATCTGATCAGATAGAGGGTCCAGATCTAATCATAAGAGGACTTAACCTCAGCCACCAGATTAAAATCTAAAAGTCACAAAGAGAGGAGGAACACGGAAAAACCAAGAGGTGGAGCGCATCTGATACAAACAGGGAATAACAGTGGCCGTTGGATCTTGGATCCAATGGTCCCTTCCTGATGGTCCATAGGAACACTACAGACGCGCGCACACCATAGGCTTGGCAACTTAATATAAAAAGAAAAAAAACACATGAAAAATCACAACACACTCCTTCTTTCTCTCTCTTTCTTTTCTGAAAAAGCTGAAGCTCTCTCCTCTCTCTTATTCTCACGTCCAGTTTCCTTTTTCCGGCGCGGTGGTCGCCGGCGGCACCACCGCGCCAGAGAAAAAAAATTCTCCGTTTCAAAATTTTTTTACGTTTTTAGAAATCCATTTTTATTCTTGTTCCGAATCCGAGCTTAGTTTTTTTTAAAACTCAACGGACAAGTGTAGATCTACGCTTGAAAAGACGGTAACTACCTCGTTTCTTCGTGGTTTCTTTTGCTGAGTTTTGGGTCGCGTGTGGCTAAACGATTCTGTGTTGCTTTTGCGTTTTTCTTTGCTTATGTGGGTTCGATTCTGGTTCGGTTATGCAAGACTAATTTCTTTTGAGTTTTTTCCTTTTGGTTTTCGGTTGTTGATGGTTTATGGGTTTTGATGATTTTTGTTGGCTGAACGCGTGAATGACTTGCGTGTACAGGTTGTGTGTGTGTGTGAACTTTCTGGTTTTTTTTACTTTTCCGGTGGCCGGAATCCGGTGGTGTTGGTGGTTTTGGGTGATTGGAGAGGCTGTGTTGGTGGTTTGTGGTAGTTTTTGATTTACTGTTCTGACTCAGGTGTACTTGGGATCCGTGAACAGTACACTCAGTGCACTATTTATAGTAAAAAAAAGGACTGTGGACCAAATGGACGAAAATACCCCTCTTGGGTCTGGACTGATATTTTGGACAAAAAAGGATCAAAAAAATAACACTGTAAAAAAATAATAATAAATAATAAACGAAAATAAATAAAAAAGGACAATAATAATGACACAAAAAAAGTAATTAAAAAGAATAAATAAAAACTAATAATAAAAATAGAAAAAAAATAAAAAACGGTCGCTTTCGGAAAAACAAAAATGAGGTATTTTAAAATACCTCCCTGCCGAAATTTCGTCTGAAATGACGAAGTTTTTCGGTTTAGGAGACGAGAAAAGTGAAATAAAAAACGGGTCAAAAATGGGGTATGACAGATGCCCCTATTTAAGTTTCTTCGTTACCAAGATTTAAAAGTGAAATTTTGAAATCGACGGGTCGAAGAAACTTAAATACAGAGTACACCATTTTTGACCAGTTTCAAATGCAAAATGTTATGAATGCAATGCTATGCATGTAATGATATGCATGTAATGTTGAAAATGCTCGCGATGCAAGTATGAATGCAAGACGGCGCGGATGGCTCGACTGGGGATAACAAAACAACAGGATACCCGAGTCTGTTAAAAGAAACGGGGTCCGACTCCACTGGGGTCACATGGTTTTACTGGGGATAAATGTCAGCTGTTCGGGTTATTGCCGAACGAGTCAACTGACGACAAAAGATAAAGGTAAATGCTGGATGAAAGATAAAGGCTGGATGGAAAGTAAAGGCTGAATGAAATTTAAAAGCAGGATGAAATTTAAATGCGGGATGAAATTTAAAAGCAGGATGAAATATAAATGCTGGATGAAATTTAAAAGCAGGATGAAATTTAAATGCGGGATGAAATTTAAAAGCAGGATGAAATATAAATGCTGGATGAAATTTAAATACTGGATTAAATTCAAAAGCTGGATGAAATTAAAAGCAGGATGAAAATTAAAAGCAAGATGAAAATTAAAAGCTGGATGAAATTAAAAGCAGGATGAAAATTAAAAGCAGGATGAAATTAAAAGCAGGATGAAATATAAATGCTGGATGAAATTTAAAAGCAGGATGAAATTTAAATGCGGGATGAAATTTAAAAGCAGGATGAAATATAAATGCTGGATGAAATTTAAATACTGGATGAAATTTAAAAGCTGGATGAAATTAAAAGCAGGATGAAAATTAAAAGCAAGATGAAAATTAAAAGCTGGATGAAATTAAAAGCAGGATGAAAATTAAAAGCAGGATGAAATATAAATGTTGGATGAAATTTAAATACTGGAATTTGCCATTGTCGACAAAAGACTGGATAAGACAAAACACGAGTTGTTCGTTAAGGAATTGCCACTCGGCGGAGAGGGAGTGACATCTCGGGACCAGACACACCGGGGATGACACTTGGGGAAAGAGAAAGTTACAAATTTCATGATTGATTGATATGGAAAGATGTTTGAGGCAAGACTCATGGTGGTTAATGCAACTATGTATGAATGATCTTGTTTTTATTGTATATGCATGACTGTGTGTATGCATGAATGTATGAATGAATGACGACACGACTTGTATGACCGTGTGACTGATTAACTTGTGATTGTATGAGGGATTGACTTGTACGATTGTATGAAAGACTGACTTGTATGATTGTGTGAATGACTAACTTGATGAAACAAGATTGGGCAGGTAAGATGGAAAGTGACCCGACGTCGCATCACAGACACTTGGTAATCTTCAATGGGGATGATGCCACTGGGGACATATCAAAACAAAGACGGAGTA
The DNA here is from genome assembly GCA_018208015.1 of Medicago ruthenica. Lineage (NCBI taxonomy): Eukaryota > Viridiplantae > Streptophyta > Magnoliopsida > Fabales > Fabaceae > Medicago > Medicago ruthenica. The sequence goes on from CM031376.1 coordinate 16,242,039, forward strand.
AAGCCCGGCATGTGCAACAACTGATGGGGAGTAACCACTTCCTGGGGAGAGTGCCAATCCGAAAACCATGATAGAAGACCTGGTGCTTCTGTGGTCATGCTTATTTTTGTTTTTGTTTTTTTTTTCTCCTCTTTTTTTTTGAGTCCCTAATTTTTGCCTGGACCGCCTTTTCAGGTTTTCAGTCCACCGGGAATATATTCTTTTGTATGCCCCTAATTTTTGCCTGGACCGCCCTTTCGGGTTTTCGATCCACCGGGACGCTCATTTTTACTAAGCCGCCCTTTCGGGTTTTCGACTTACCGAGCTCTTTTCTTTTCTCTTTTTCTTTTTCCTCTTTTTTCATGTATTTCTTTTTCTCCCTTTTTAGCAATTGACCATGTTCAGCCTGTGAAGTTTATCCGTTCTCAGGATAGCTTTTGACGCCCCCTTCACTTATTTCCGAGTTCAAAGAAAATGTGTTTTGTTGTTTGTGCTTTTCAAAAAGGTATGAAAAACATTTATGATTTGGAAAAGTATCTTGTTTCAAATGCTACCATCAAAAATAGAAAAGGTTTTATAAGCTGAATAAATGAGAATTCCAAATGAAAGGCAACTGGCTCAAATTTATTTGAAAGAGTGGGGACCTGCCAATGGCATGGCTCCACAGATCTTATAAAAATTGGCAAATGGTAAATATAAATTGAAGGTACATTGAACACAATAACCACTATCCTCCCTGACAACTTTGAATTCCACTGTTTGGATGCTTCAGATTCATAGTCTTTTTGACATTCAATTGTGCCTCAAGTGAGTAGAGATCAGACCAATGCAGTTACTTTGTCTTTTGATCCTTAACTTTTGCATAGATCGCCCTTTCGGGTTTTCGACCTATCAGGATGATTATTTTTCTGTTTGATGTCTCTAATTTTTGCCTGGACCGCCCTTTCGGGTTTTCGATCCACCGAGACGCTCTTTTTTGCCTAAGCCGCCCTTTCGGGTTTTCGACTTACCGAGCTGTTCTTTTATTTTTTAGACAAAGTATTTCTTGACTGCATCAGCGTTCACAGGACGAGGGAGTTCATCACCATCCATAGTCGTAAGAGTTAATGCGCCACCAGAGAAAGCTCTCTTGACGACATATGGACCCTCGTAATTAGGTGTCCACTTGCCCCTAGAATCAGGTTGGAAAGATAAGACCTTCTTGAGCACGAGATCTCCTTCTTGAAACACACGAGGACGAACTTTCTTGTCAAAAGCTTGCTTCATCCTCTGTTGATACAGTTGTCCGTGGCACAAGGCATTCAAACGTTTCTCTTCAATTAGATTCAACTGATCATATCTTCTTTGGCACCATTCAGCCTCTGACAACTGGGCCTCCATTAGAACTCTCATTGATGGAATCTCAACTTCCACAGGGAGTACTGCTTCCATACCATACACCAAAGAGAAAGGGGTTGCCCCTGTTGAGGTACGCACTGAAGTGCGATATCCATGCAAAGCATACGGTAGCATCTCATGCCAGTCCTTGTATGTGACCACCATCTTCTGCACTATCTTCTTAATGTTTTTGTTGGCAGCTTCAACTGCGCCATTCATCTGAGGTCTGTAAGGAGAAGAATTGTGATGCTCAATCTTGAACTCTTCACACAAATCTTTCATCATCTTGTTGTTTAAGTTCGTTCCGTTATCTGTAATGATTCTGTTTGGCACACCATAACGGCAGATGATCTGGTTCTTGATAAAGCGGACCACTACTTGCTTAGTCACATTTGCATAGGATGCTGCTTCAACCCACTTGGTGAAGTAATCAATAGCCACTAGAATGAAACGATGCCCGTTTGAAGCTTTCGGTTCGATTCTACCAATCATATCGATGCCCCACATAGAGAAAGGCCACGGAGAAGAAAGAATATTAAGTGTAGTTGGTGGTACATGAATTCTGTCAGCATAAATCTGGCATTTGTGGCACTTCCTGGCATGCTTGCAACAATCTGTTTCCATGGTCATCCAGTAATAACCTGCTCTCAACAACTTCCTAGCCATTGCATGTCCATTGGAGTGAGTTCCAAAGGAGCCTTCATGTATCTCATGCATCAAAAGTTCTGCTTCTTGCTTATCTACGCACCTAAGGAGTACCATGTCAAAGTTTCTTTTGTACAAAACATCACCATTCAAGAAGAAACTACCAGACAATCTTCTCAAAGTTCTCTTGTCTTTGTTGGATGCTCCGGGTGGATACTCCTGACTCTGGAGGAAACGCTTGATATCATGAAACCATGGCTTATCATCCACACCCTCTTCGACTGCAAACACATGAGCGGGCCTCTCGAGGTGCTGAATTCTGATTGTTGGCAAATTTCTCCGGTGACTTACTTCATACATGGAGGATAAAGTTGCTAACGCATCCGCCATCTGGTTCTCATCACGAGGGATGTGGTGAAGCTCCACTTTGTTGAAGAAGGTTAACAAATGCCTTGCATAATCTTTGTATGGAATCAAACCGGGGTGGCGAGTTTCCCATTCTCCTTTGATCTGATTGATCACGAGTGCCGAATCCCCGTAAATGTCAAGGTTCTTGATTCTCAAGTCAATAGCTTCTTCAATGCCCAGGATACATGCTTCATATTCTGCCATATTGTTGGTGCAATCGAACTGTAACCTTGCAGCAAAAGGAAGATGATTACCTTCAGGAGTGATAATAACTGCCCCAATTCCGTTGCCAAAGACATTCACCGCCCCGTCAAATATCATGCCCCATCTAGACTCGGGATCTGGACCTTCTCCAGGCAATGGTTCATCACAATCCTTCATCTTTAAGTACATAATCTCTTCGTCAGGAAAGTCAAACTTGATGGGTTGATAATCTTCAATTGGTTGGTGGGCCAAATGGTCAGCAAGAACACTACCCTTGATTGCCTTCTGAGTGCGGTACTCGATATCATACTCGGACAACAACATCTGCCAACGAGCAATTCTTCCTGTCAGAGCGGGTTTCTCAAAGATATACTTGATCGGGTCCATCTTGGATATTAACCAGGTGGTGTGGTTAATCATGTAATGACGAAGACGCTTGGCGGCCCAGGCTAATGCACAACAAGTTTTCTCAAGCAGGGAATACCTGGACTCACAATCTGTAAACTTCTTGCTCAAGTAGTAAATGGCATGCTCTTTTCTTCCGGTCTCATCTTGTTGTCCGAGCACACAACCCATAGAATCTTCCAACACAGTCAAGTACATGATCAAAGGCCTTCCTTCAACTGGAGGGATAAGAATTGGAGGTTCTAGCAAATAATTCTTGATACTATCGAAAGCCTTTTGACAATCTTCAGTCCAAACAACACCTTGATCTTTCCGAAGCAGCTTGAATATGGGCCCACATGTGGCTGTCATATGCGAAATGAAACGGGAGATGTAATTCAACCGCCCAAGAAATCCTCTCACTTGTTTCTCTGTTTGTGGAACAGGCATCTCTCTGATAGCTGACCTTATCAGGATCTACTTCAATACCCTTCTGACTAACAATGAAACCCAAGAGTTTTCCAGATCTAACACCAAAAGTACATTTGTTGGGATTCAGGCGGAGTTGATATTTTCTCAGTCGTTGAAACATTTTCAGCAAGTACTCGACATGTTCTTCTTCAGTGCCTGACTTAACAATCATATCATCCACGTACACTTCTATCTCTTTATGCATCATGTCATGAAAGAGAGTAGTCATGCCTCTGTGGTAAGTGGCGCCTGCATTTATCAACCCGAACGGCATCACTCTATAACAAAAGGTGCCCCAAGGCGTGATGAAAGATGTCTTTTCTCTGTCTTCAACTGCCATCTTGATCTGATTGTATCCAGAGAAACCGTCCATGAAGGAGAAAACTTTGGACTTAGCAGTGCTATCAACCAATACATCGATGTGAGGTAAAGGGAAATCATCTTTCGGACTAGCCTTGTTCAAATCCCGGCAATCGACACACATTCTGACTTTGCCATCTTTCTTTGGAACAGGCACTATGTTGGCTAACCATTGAGGATACTCTGATGTGACGAGAAAACCTGCATTAATCTGCTTCTGTACTTCCTCTTTGATCTTGAGAGCCATGTCAGGGCGAGTTCTTCTCAGTTTCTGCTTGACCGGTGGGCATTCGGGCTTCAAAGGCAAACGGTGCTCCACAATACGAGGATCCAAACCGGGCATATCCTGGTATGACCATGCGAACACATCAGCATATTCCTTGAGTAATTCAATCACCCTTCTTTTGACGGTTGCTTCAAGCGATGCCCCAATCTTGACTTCTCTTTTATCTTCCTCGGTTCCCAGGTTGATCACTTCCACTAACTCTTCGTGAGGCTGAATGGTTTTCTTCTCTCGTTCCAACAACCGAGCAATTTCATCTGGGATTTCCTCATCCTCCTCCTCTTCAGCCTCGTAGACAGTGAATTCGAAGTTGGGAGAGAGTGCAGGGTTACCGTGTTCAACGGGCTCAATGATGTTTAGTCTGCATATGATTTATGGTTGATTTTAGAGAATGAATGGAGAATGCAGACTTTTTATAATTGATTGGAAATAAAAGTAAAAATGAAATATTTTTTGGTTTTTTGTGTTACCATTTTCCAGAAAAAAGCAATAAATATAAATATCAGGATAAACCACATTTTCTATTAATGAAAGTAGTACTTGAAACAAGATAGCCCTACATGATTGCACTTTCGTCCTGGGCAAGACGAAAGGATCTTTTTGAAAAACAAACAAACAGAAACACAAAGACACATTACTTTGACGCGTGAACCACTGAAGGGATATCAACCGCGTCCCAGTTGCGAACAAGCTTTCCCGGTGTGACAAAAGCAGGTACAATTTCTTCGGGAACATCTTCCGAGATAGCATTGGCCTCTGGCGAGTCATTGATGAAACCGGCCCTACAAAAGGTGTCACTAGTGGAGCTTGACCCAGTACTGCTCTTTGATGATCCTGCAGCAAATCCCAGTCCTTCACGGTTTTTACTCACTGGCAACTGTACCACTTTTCCCCATCCTTCACCTGTTCCTTCCTGAATAACTTTCTGTGCACTCTTCCAGGTAGCAAAAAACACTTCACTCTTCTCGGGCACCTTATCTTCAACTGTCAGGCCTTGGAAAGAGGTCCCTTCAGCTTCATCAGCACCAATGAAGGAAAAGGCTGACAAATGACTAATCAGCAAAGCTTCTTCTCCGCTTACAGTAACCAATCTCCCATTCCTAACAAACTTCAGCTTTTGGTGTAAAGTCGATGTCACGGCCCCTGCTTCATGGATCCATGGCCTACCCAAGAGACAACTATATGCAGCTCGGATATCCATCACCTGAAAAGTAATCTGGAAAACAGACGGCCCAATTGTGATAGGCAAATCAACCTCCCCAATAACAGACTTTCTTGATCCATCGAACGCTTTAACAACCACCCCGCTTCTTCTCATAGGAGGTCCCTGATAAGAGAGTTGCTCTAATGTGGATTTGGCCATCACATTCAAAGAGGAACCGGTGTCCACAAGTACATTCGACAGAGCATCTGACTTGCAGTTCACCGATATATGTAATGCCAGGTTGTGGTTTCTCCCCTCCTCAGGAAGCTCTTCATCACTAAAACTCAAGTTATTGCAGGCAGTAATATTCCCTACTATACTGTCTAACTGGTTAACCGTCACATCTTTCTCTACAAAAGCTTGATCTAACACCTTCATCAGAGCTTCGCGGTGCGCTTCAGAATTTAGTAGCAAGGACAAGATGGATATTTTGGAGGGAGTTTGCAGCAACTGATCTACCACCTTATACTCACTCTTTTGAATCAGCTTTAGAATCTCATCATGGTCAGAAGCTTTACTGGTCCCACTGGACTGGCCTGTTTCTTTCTTCGCACCGGAGTCATTCACTGTTACCCGTTCCATTACCGGATCATTCGTTTTCTTTGCAAACAAAGTGGGGATCACCCGTCCATTCCTCAGGATCCTGCTATCACTGGCGATGTTGTCCACAGAAGTTGCAGGAGTCAGGGAGGGTAAAGGCACCTCCAGCCCTCCTTCCAACATTGTGGCACTGTATTTGTAGGGGACCGCTTTCAGAGAAGCATACGACATAGGCCCTGGCAAGCTGATCACTAGTGGGGTAACAGCTGGATTCCCACTGTTATAATTTATTTCCAGACGCTGAAACTCAGGGGTAATAACACATACTTCCTTATCTTTCCTCGTAACAATCAATTCCTTACTGTCCATCAGCCCTTGTATGTCCTTTTGTATCTCTTGACACCCTTTCACATCCACCGAGCACACTTCACATGTTGTATGATCGTGGTTAAACAGAGCTGCTTCACACATCTTGATATGTATAGGTACTAGAGGGGTTCGAACATGCTGGACGTCCAAGATAACACCATCTTCATCACATTCCTGGATCATGTTGACAGTAGACCCATGGTTCGGCAGAGGGTTTGCCTGAACATTGGGATTTTGGTCTTTGAACGATAGGAGGTTGGACCGAACTAACCTTTGCACTTCATACTTCAGATTATAACAGTTTTCGGTGTCATGGCCCGGGGCCCCTTGTTGAAAAGCGCATGTTTGATCATGTCGGTACCAGGGAGGTATAATTTCTGGTGTGCGGGGAGGCGCCTTGAGCTGGACAAGGTTCTTTGCTAGCAAGGCGGGAAGCAAGTCGGCATATTTCATTGGGATGGGATCAAAGGTTGTTTTCTGGCGGTTTTGTGAGTGGTATGGTTGTTGAGGGGTTTGAGGGCGATTTTGTTGTTGTTGAGGATATTGTGGCTGATGGTATGGTTGTGGAGGATATCTGTCTAGGTAGATGGTAGGGTAGGCCAAAGCTCATGGTCCTATCAATAACCCACTGAATTTAAGATTCATGCACATAGTCTGATTTCTTCCTCAACTGACCTCTGTCGAGTCTGCGGATAGCGCTCCAAGCTTGTGCGAATCTTTCTCTTTTGTTTGAGGGATCCCCATGGTTAAGATAGAATTCATTAGTTAAGGCAAGGTTGCTTGGTTTCGACTTCATTGGGTACCCAAATTGTCGTCGAGCGAGAAACTGGTTGTAGCTAATTCCTCCACGCATACCCAAAAGAGGTACGTTGGGGTATTCACCACAACTCACAATAATCTCTCCAACGTCACTGGCTGCTTGGTACCAAACGATGTCCGACGGGTCAAGAGCCATGATTCTGTGAGGCCAAGAAAGATTGTCAACATTGGTCTTGAAAGCACGGGATTGAGGTAGGTGGAAGGTAAACCACTGATAGAGCAAAGGTGTACAGCAAGAGATGGTTCCACGGCCAGCCTGGGTACGGTCATGGATGGAGTGGTAAGTATCGGCGAGTAGAGTGGGTACGGGGTTCTTTGTAAGGAAGATTTTAATGGCATTGATATCGATGAAGTTGTCAATATTTGGAAAGAGTAAAAGGCCATATATAAGGAGGGCTAGGATGGAATAGAAGGCAAGTGTGCTAGCTGCTTCAGCAAATATGGAGGCTTGTTGGTAGAGGAAGTGGGTGGGAAGACCTTGGAGGCCTCCTTTAGAGGTAAGGTTTGCTTGGATGATGGAGGTTTCAAGATGGAGAGCAGCTGCGATGTCGGAGGGTTTAGGAGTAGGCTCAAGACCGTGGAATGGTATCTTGTCTGGTACGGGTAAACCAACTAGGTATGAGTACTCTTCAAGTGTGGGGACAAGCTGGTAGTCTGGAAAGGTAAAGCAATGGTAGAGCGGGTCATAGAACTGAACCAGGGTCTCTAGGCATCCTTCCTCAACATCTACTCTAAGAATTCTGAGCAACTTCCCGTGGTGAGCTTGAAAATCAACTGGATCACTTACTAAAGATGCTAGCTCCCTTAATCTCAACAAGTTTGTTTTTCTGAAAAGGTACTTCCTAGTGCTTCTCAGTGGGATGTCCATATCTACAATGTTTACAAAAAGCTTGTTTAAGTCCTTCGATAATTTGGATGAAAAAAGGAAAGAGTTTATGCATGGATGCATGTATGCATGATTATGCCAAAGTACGGAGAAAACATGGTGAGGTTAGGTCCAAAATGTTGGAGTCAAGGGTAAACACGCCATTTGGTAAGGACTATGGTTTCATGTGTACCTGTATCACGGGTTCTACCAAGTTCCCAAAGTCATTGACCACTTCCGAATGTTGTCGGATTACGGGACTGACTCCCGGTCCAACAACGTCCGTAGGAAAGTCTCGTTTGAGTGTAGTATCGCGTATCAACCAATTCAAGACTACTCTTGATTAGCCACCGCACTACGTCCTAAAAGGCCCAGATGGGTTAAAGGTAACTAAAGGTCCTCAACTTCATAGGTCACTTGAAAATATCAATGCCAAACACGACTACTCATGCCAACATAATAATACTTCCAAGCTTCCTCCATTGAGCGGGGTTATCACATGTGCCACATCCGAAACTCACTCTCGGAAAGCCACTATGATTATACCACCATCCTATCTTATGTTTCCCTCAAGTCCGGGTGTAGGACTTATCTCACCACTCTCGTAAAAAGATAAACACTTAAGCACGTATAATAATAAAGCATAAAGATAAAGAAAAAACAAGATAGGTTTAACCCACTTAGGATTTTGTCCCCAGTGAAGTCGCCATTTTTCTGTCGCGGTGATTTTTGGATATCAAGCTATAAGTTAGCGTTGACTCGCATTTTTAAGTTCACCACCGATCTTTTATTTTTCCGAGGAAAAGGGAGAAAGTTCGAAAAACCCTATTTTTTAGAGATCAAAGGTCCGGGGGTTGGTTACGCAAAGGGAAGGTATTAGCACCCTAAACGTCTATAGTACTCTATAGGAACCTCTTGCTTATTTTTATCTTTATGCTAAATTAATTATTTGTTTGTGAATAAAAGCCTAAGTGTGAAAAGATTAAGGTTATGAAAGTTAAAAGAAAGAAAAGGTTTTTGTTATTTTTATTGATTTGGAAAGACAAAGTCTTTTGCCTACGTACCCGAGCGGGATCAAAATCACGTAGTTCGGGGTAAAAAGATGAGTGATTGGTTTTGATTGATTTTAAAGTTTGAAAAAAGTTTTAAGAAAGACGAGAGGCCGTAAAGGCGTAGAAGAATGAAAAGAAAGTGAGTTTGATTGATTTTAATTTGAAGAAAACAAGTTTGAGTGATTAAAGATTGATTAAAATTTGATTAAGAAAGAAAAGATAAAAGATTGACTTTTTTGAAGACTTTGGTTATAAAATATTTTTGGATTTTGACTTTTTGACTTTTTTATGAAAATTTTGATTAAGTCCTAGGGTCCAGAGACTAGGTTAAGCTGAGAAAGGTCTGACGCGTCGGATCCCTCAAAATGACGTTGGATCAAGTGAGGGTCCTTTTCCTCGGATACGGTCCAAATTACAATATCGTCCTCGACATAAAGCATAGAAAAATAAATGTGGTGTCGGTGCATATTCTCATTTATTATTTTTACATTGGACCTAGATACATTCTAATGGCAATAAAATAAATGACAAAATAATAAAATTGCGTTAAAGTAAATATGCTAAAAGGAAATAAAAATCATGCATGAAATGCAAAAACAATAAGTAAATATGGTGCGTAAAATAAATAAAGAAAATAAAAATGCGAGACGTAAAATAGATATGATGCTGAAAATAAAATAAAAAGAAAATAAAAATGCAAGGCATGAAATAAACATGATGCTAAAGAAAAATAAAAATGCGAGACAATAAAATAAATATGATGCATGAAAAGAAAATAAAATGCAAGACATAAAGTAAATATGGTGCTGGAAATTAAAATGCAAGGCATAAAATAAATATGGTGCTAGAAATCAAATAAAGAAAATAAAAATAATAAAAAAAATGCAAGACAATAAAGTAAATATGATGCATAAAATAAAAAGAAAATAAAATGCAAGACATAAAATAAATATGGTGCAAAAATAAAAAATAAAAAAAAGCATGGGTACTGAAAATTAAAGACAATAAATAAAGTGCATAAAAAATAAAAGAAATAAAAAAAAATAAAAATAAAAGTGCAAGAAAAAGAAATAAAAAAAAAGAATAGAGAAGAAGAATGGGGGTGCAGAAGTAATAGGGGGAGTGCAGAAAGTAAAAGAGTAGAGAGAAAAAAAAGAAAAAAGAAAGGGGCCCAAACAGATTAAATCTGGACCATCTGATCAGATAGAGGGTCCATATCTAATCATAAGAGGACTTAACCTCAGCCACCAGATTAAAATCTAAAAGTCACAAAGAGAGGAGGAACACGGAAAAACCAAGAGGTGGAGCGCATCTGATACAAACAGGGAATAACAGTGGCCGTTGGATCTTGGATCCAATGGTCCCTTCCTGATGGTCCATAGGAACACTACAGACGCGCGCACACCATAGACTTGGCAACTTAATATAAAAAGAAAAAAAACACATGAAAAATCACAACACACTGCTTCTTTCTCTCTCTTTCTTTTCTGAAAAAGCTGAAGCTCTCTCCTCTCTCTTATTCTCACGTCCAGTTTCCTTTTTCCGGCGCGGTGGTCGCCGGCGGCACCACCGCGCCGGAGAAAAAAAATTCTCCGTTTCAAAATTTTTTTACGTTTTTAGAAATCCATTTTTATTCTTGTTCCGAATCCGAGCTTAGTTTTTTTTAAAACTCAACGGACAAGTGTAGATCTACGCTTGAAAAGACGGTAACTACCTCGTTTCTTCGTGGTTTCTTTTGCTGAGTTTTGGGTCGCGTGTGGCTAAACGATTCTGTGTTGCTTTTGCGTTTTTCTTTGCTTATGTGGGTTCGATTCTGGTTCGGTTATGCAAGACTAATTTCTTTTGAGTTTTTTCCTTTTGGTTTTCGGTTGTTGATGGTTTATGGGTTTTGATGATTTTTGTTGGCTGAACGCGTGAATGACTTGCGTGTACAGGTTGTGTGTGTGTGTGAACTTTCTGGTTTTTTTTACTTTTCCGGTGGCCGGAATCCGGTGGTGTTGGTGGTTTTGGGTGATTGGAGAGGCTGTGTTGGTGGTTTGTGGTAGTTTTTGATTTACTGTTCTGACTCAGGTGTACTTGGGATCCGTGAACAGTACACTCAGTGCACTATTTATAGTAAAAAAAAGGACTGTGGACCAAATGGACGAAAATACCCCTCTTGGGTCTGGACTGATATTTTGGACAAAAAAGGATCAAAAAAATAACACCGTAAAAAAACAATAATAAATAATAAACGAAAATAAATAAAAAAGGACAATAATAATGACACAAAAAAAGTAATTAAAAAGAATAAATAAAAACTAATAATAAAAATAGAAAAAAAATAAAAAACGGTCGCTTTCGGAAAAACAAAAATGAGGTATTTTAAAATACCTCCCTGCCGAAATTTCGTCTGAAATGACGAAGTTTTTCGGTTTAGGAGACGAGAAAAGTGAAATAAAAAACGGGTCAAAAATGGGGTATGACACCCATATAAAAAAAACCACTTAGGTTTGTCTGATGGTGTTGGTTTGAGACATTAATAAAGTATGCTCCTCTTCAAGGTCTCAGATTCAATTCTTCTCAGTATCAATTCATGTAGGCTAGTTTAACTTCTTAAATCCATAATCTTTTTCATCATATGTAAAATCAACGTGAACATAAATGATTTAATAAACTTATACGCAGTACTAAAATCCCCACGTGTAACATAACTTCATCCATTCTTCCTAATATCTTTAAGAACCACACAAGTTGGATTATGGTTACCTATCATACTACAAACAAACAAAAAAATTGAGCTCCAATGAGTATCTAGACTCATTTCAAAGTGTCAATCTAATTGTGTCCTTTATCACTATGAAGTTCACAAATCTCTAACGAATTTGACATTCCATCTAATATGGCATCTTGTAATTCATCATGAGACTTACTAGAGGAACATTTTACATTGACAATAAACGTCAAGTGTAAAAAGTAATCATGAACAAGAAAACTTCTCTTGAAACAGCAACCAAAGCAAGTTGTAATTCATGGGTAAAACAATGTATGTATTAGGCACAAAAACAAACTTTGAGAAATATTACTGGCAATACATTCCACTTCCGCCTCCTATTACTAGAACCATCATACCCTTTTCCATGGATATCTTACACATCAAGACCATGTCGAGAAAGAACATCGAAACTACTTTTTTAACATAGTGTCCTTAACATGCACTTTATCAAAATGTCGTTCATGTATACATCCATTTTTATCCACGAACCTCAAAGTAGTACTTATTTCCTCCCTTAGAGACTCATCATGTGATTCATCAACAATTATGTGAGCGTTTGTGAGAGTATGAGTGATATTTGAACAACTAAAATGTAAAAATTTTTGGGACAACCGCATAAAAATACACATAAAGTTTTATTTTAAGAGAGATAATTATTATTAAATTGACTATCGTATAAAAATTTACTGTCAAAATAACTTTTCTCTTGTGAAAAAGGGTTTAATCAATTTTTTTTAATCACCCCAAAACGGCGTTTTCGATGGTAGTAAAAACAAAATTGTTAAATTTTTTAGAGAAAATACTAACAAGTTTCTTTGGGACATTTATTTAGAAGTTCAAAGAAAAAAATAATTATCAGAAATTGTGTACTCAACACAGTCGCCCTCTAGGGTGCACGACTTAAATATATTGCTTATGGTACACGAGTGAAAATAAATCGGTTTCATTGTACACATGTATGCACCAAATCAATCTCTCCTCTCTCTCATCTCTCATCCTTTCTTCCCTCTCTCTCCATCCCTTCTCTGGAGCAACCCATAACCACCGAATATTCTGTGATTTAATGCAAATTTTCAATGGGTATATGATTGATGATTTCGATCTTCTTTAATAAAAAAATTGTAAATTGCAGATTTCAATTTTTTGTATGAAAATTGTAGATTATTTTTTCTTTTGCTTGTAAACAACCATATGTGGCTATGGGTAGTACCCACAAAGTAATTGTTGCTTTTAATTTTGATTTTGTTGGGTTATTCTCCGGCAGAGAAGACAGCGCCGACGGAGGAGGGGTTAATCTACCGCAGACACATGATGAACATTAAGTTGAAGTGTTCAACCGACCCATGACCCAAATGGGTTGTTTATGTTTGTTAGGTTACGACGGCGACGATGGTTGTACATCAATATATCAGTATGGAATGATGAACTTCTGGGGTGAAAGTTTATTGGATGGTGAAAAATTGGGGCTGAAATTGTATAAATTATTGGATGAATCTTAGATTTGGGAGATTGATTTGTTTTGTTCAGCCTAGATTTGGTTTTCAATAGGGTTTTGAATTTATGTGTAATATCTGGATTCAGTTAACATGCTTTCAGATGGTTGCATGTTTTCAGATGAGAGAACGTGAGAGAGAAAGAGAAGGAGAGTCAAGGGAAATAATTGAGTGTTTGAAGGTGCATGATAAAGATTGTATCCAATGGTTGGTCAACACTTGCGTACCGTGCGAGACCTACCTTACTCGCGCACCGTAGACTTTGCCCTCAACACTTTGAAACTTTGAAAAGTAACTTTTTCTACGTAACATTTCTAAATCATTTCCTCTTTTAAATCTTTAACAAGTGTCATTATGAACTTGTTAGCATAACCCATTTTTTAACGATGTCATGGTTACTACTCACTCGCTCCTTGGCTCAAGGGAAAGAATTCATTCTTCTAGAACATTATAGGTTTGGGGAGAGAAAAGAGAGGGGAAATCCCATTGTGATTTTTCTATAAAATTTTAGGTGTGGTCAATAGTAAAGAAGGTAAGTGTTAAGTGTATATTGAAATTTACTAGTGACAAGGGAGCACAAACCAATTACCAACCCACATAACCATATTGTTATTTGCACCCCTCTCTAAATCAATTTCTCATAGCTCACGTCCAAATAAATAATTAAAATAAATAAAACGGATAGAATAAATTTCTAATTAATTAAATAAAAGTGCAAAGCTCACACTTGAATCAAGATGATTAATCGCTAGATTATCCGGGACCCAGGATTTGTTGATCAAGATGATTAATCGCTAGCCAATCAAGATCGATGAATCGTTGGTAGTGGCTCGCAGGCAGTGATTTGATAATCTTAAACGAAATTGCAATGTGGAATCATAAACAGAAATTCTCGTTAAGGATTATGATTCTTCTATAAATTGTAGAAAAAACTCTCCTTTGTTTTTTGGTGTTAAAGATTTTAGTTAATGATTAGTGCAATTAAGCCTAGAAACTTAGGTGTTTAAGACCCAATACAGAGTCAAAAAAAAGGTCAATATACAATGCGTTTAAAATTCACAAAAAATAAATATTGAGACCGAAAAAATATTATAACATGCTAGTATATTTTTTTTTTAAAAAAATAATAATTTTGGGAGGACCGTGGTCTCTATTGACCTCCTTTTAGTTCCATCCCTTATACAAACACTTATTCTTATATGTATATCAATTCCTAACCATAAGCAAACTAATCAACAAATTTGTCATATCAAATAATGAAAACTCACATTCTAAATTCCACTATAAACTTCCAAAATCTGAACACAATAGAAATGAAAATCACTCACATTATATTTAACCTAATAAGAGATGTTATTTGATCATTTAAAAAAGTTCACGATGTATTTAACTTTGTATAAAAATACACAATTTATAACTATTATAACATACCATACCATAAGGGGGGTCCTTAATTTGTAATGCTAGGATTGAGTAAATGTTAAGAACGATGACACTAATTTAAATTTTACATTTATTCCAAATGAAATTTAAAGAGGTCACAAAATCAAGCACATACCACTAAACTACATATCATGACCCACACAAGTGGGAATTTATTATTACTAATTGATGTTATTATCATAACCATAATCAATCATGATCATCATTTAAAATTGGAGACTCTATTGTTGATAAAATCTTTGACTTGCAAAATCAAGTGAGAAGACTCAGGAACATTAGGAAACGCATAAAAACCATGCATCATGTTTGGATATTCAATCAACTGAGCATTTTTTCCAGATATCTTCAACCATTCATAATACCTCTTTTGCCAATCATATAATGCGTCCAGCCCACCCACAAAAACAAGTGTATCCGGATAATCTAATCCGGATAAATCCTCCGCATTAGGCCCACTTACATTAGCCGCGTTGTGATCTCGGTTCGAACCCTCCGGCAAAAACACCTTCCACATCCAATCCGTCCTCGCCATCGAAATCATCAACGATCCTTCAAGGCGAATCTCCGCTTCTGTTCGCTCCTCGCCACCAAAAAACGGTTGCATTGAAATCAACCCGATTACCCGGATTCTATGGAGCCTCGCTTTGCAAGCCCGAACCGCAACGTGATGTGCCAAATTTGCACCCGCGCTGTCCCCAGCTAGGAAACATTTTGACACATCAGCATTTTCCGGTAAAACGGATTTGTTCTCGTCAAGGAATTTCAATACGGCTTCTCCGTCTTCGTATTGTGTCGGGTAGCGATACTCCGGTGTGCGGCGGTAGTTGACGGAGACAACGACGACGTTCATTTCCTGTGAGAATCTCCGACAAATGGTATCATAGGATAATGAAGCGGGAGACATAAACGTGAATCCTCCACCGTGGAAGAAAATCATCACGGAAAGGGAGGTGGCGTTGACGCCGGTGGGAGTGAAGAGACGGAACCAAATTTTATTTTCGGCGTTAACGGTTATGTCTTTTGTGGAAACGCCGTTAACGGGAGTGGCTTTAGCTGATGTTTTGTTATCTAGAAAGTTGAGAAGACGGCGGTTAACGGTACCGTTAGATCGACATGCAGCGTCCGTTAAAGTCATAAGCAATGAAATCGAAAGGCGAGTCGTCAAAGGAAAAGGGAGTTTGGGTTTTTTTGGTGATGACATTGTTGTAGTGAGGTTTTTGCGATTGAAGAAAGTGTTTTATGAACAAATTGGATTATCTCCTTTACTTTTTTTTTTTGGTTCTTTTTTCCTCTCTTTTGATGAAAAGGTGAAGAAGATTTGAATGATAAATAATCAATCATAGAAGATTGAGTGTAATTTTCATCGTTTATTAGTTTGTTGTTTTTAACCATTTACGGGAATAGAAGAAATTATGCGTTCGGGAATTGGAGGATATAAATGAACCGCTTTTTGAAAGGTCCATGAATATTTCTTGGTCTTTGTCTGAAAAAAAAATGAATACACTTCTTTTTGATAAAATTGGAAAAAAAATAAAGTGTGTTGATTGTTTTTGACTAATGATATTTTTTTGTCTCTTTATTAAAAATGTTTATTTGTCTATTATGGCTAATGATTTGACTACTGACTAGAAAATAATTATGGACATTTATGATTATTTAAGTGAATAACAAAACTTAAAGAATTTCTACTCAAAAAAAAAAAACTAAAAGGATTTAAGAAAATTCACCAAAGTTTTTACTTTTGTAAAAAAAAAAAAAAAAATCATTTTTTAAAAATTTGAAATCAGTTTTTACTTCTTTTATCTCATTATAGTGTTCATTATATGTCTTAATATATTTGTTCCTTTAATATACCAAGACACTACACGTTCTAGTTGCTATTATAAGAAAAAATATCAATTTTTATATTCATTGAATAATTGATGTATTTGGTCTATAACATAGATCAGATACATTATTTATCTAATGAATCTAAAATTTATTTATTTTTTACTTATGAGAGTGATATGAGGATGTATTTATAAACTTTATTTTTCTCACTATTATTAAAGGTGTTTTAGTAAATGGGATTCATTTTATCATTGAAATTAACATAAATAAACAACTAATTATTCTCTTAATTCCTAAAACAAACAAAAAACTAATATTCTCTTACTATGTGAATATCAAATGGAGTATTATAATAATTGTTAATTAAAAATTTACATCTAAGATCCCTGGATCATTTAAAATTACATAGGTATGGGCAATTCTCTTATCTGGATCATTTAGAATAGGAGCATGCATTCTCATTCATATGATCTTGTAATATTTTTATATGCGCAATGTATTGCTAATATCTTATAATTTGATGTTTTGTGGAGTCTGGTTCATGTATTTATTTTATGCCTCTAGTTTATGTTTAATCTCTTGATATGGGTGTTTTGATAAATATATTGACCCGTTATAACCAACATTTTAGGCACGGTGATTTATTTGAAGCAAGTGTGAGGATGTTTAAATGATTTTTTAAATAAATGTTTTTATGTATTGAATAATTATTGTAGCACTTTGTTTTCGAACTCTACCATTTTCAATAAGATTATTCCTTATTTTTTTATTTTAGCAAGATTCATTTAGTTTAATCAACTTAACAATAATATCCCAAAAAATCCTAAAAAAATAATATCCCACAAAAATATAGATGTGATTTTTCCTATAAGTAGATGTTTTTAAATAAAGGATTGATTTTTAGAAACTAATGCAAATTTTTGTAAGGAATTGGCATTCACATAATTTATGGTAGTTTTCTATAAATCTTTGTAAGGATTGATTTTTAGATGCACCACTCAATTGCTTCCGCCCGTTATGCCTTTTAACTAGTATCCATGTGTTAAGGAAAATCACAAAATCCTTATAAAGTTGATATCTTAATGATAACAAACTTAATTCAACATATAGATCATGATTATGATGTGTGGGGTTTTCTAACAAGTTTCTTTAAGTGTTCTTTATAGAAGGATATTATAAATGCATAGTGAAAATATATCTAAAGATACATGATTATGCACATTAAAATGTGTTAAAAATAAATTCAAATTGATCAGAAAGACTTCAGATTGAGATTAGGTCAAAATAAGAGATCAAATGCAAATCTCAAGTTAGTTGCATGAACAATATTCTTCAATAAAAAAGAACTTCATAATAGACAAAAAAAAATCCTCATATTGCATATCAGGAAGATCAGAATTGCCTATTAAAAGCACTTTATAATAACTAGTTCAAAACAATTCTCATCTAGGAAGTCAATATCAAGTTTTTGAAGATCATAATAAGATTGTTATCATGAAGATCATAAGTAAGATCATGATGAACTTCATAATGGGAAATTCAGAAAACACCAAATTGAATAATGATAGAAGAATAGCAAAAGGTATTCTAAAAGATCAATTCATGGATCAAAAACTGAGAATTAAATCACAAGAAATAACTGTTAGTTTTTGGAGAAAGTTGGTCATCTAAGCAAAGTACTACAAGACAAAATAACAACTAGTTTTCAAACGACTATTGCTTGCTCATGGAGAAAAATCTTTATAAAGGGAACCATAATTCGAATGAGACATACAACTCTCTCACCAACACACAAAGTCTTTTTACAAAGAGAGTCATACATCAAATCTAAAAAAGATCGAAAGAAAAAAAGAACAAATTACTTGAAAAAGATCATACCACATTCAAACTTGAGAATCATTCTCAAACATTAGATACCAATCTCAAATAAACTCAATCCTACACTATATCACTAGCACATCTTTAAAAATATATTTTAAAAGTTCAAATTCACCAAGAGTGGTCAGATTGAACTTAATGATAGATAGATATGGATGGATGGATGGATGTGTGTGTGTGTGTGTGTGATCGAATTGTTTATTGTTAGATCAAAATCGCAAACAACAGTTGTAAATAGTTGTTAGGGCATCACAATCATCTTTAGGATGTTAAAGGTGAATTGTGGGATTGTTAAGGTTTAAATAGGCTGTCCAAAACTTGTCTAATCAGGTTGACCAAAAAAGAAGATAAAATAGTGCAGTACTTGAAGAAGGTTGAGGTGAAGAAGGTTGAGGTTGTTGTTGGGGTTTTCTAAAAAAAGATAATGGATGTGGTGGGATGGGAAAATACTTGGGTGTTATTGGTTTTTGGTGTCTTTAGTGCATTTTAGAATGGTTAATGGTGGGGTGGCGTTGAAGAAGAAGGGTTAATGGGTTTGGTGGTGGAAGGTACTAGAGAAGCGGTAGAATCGAAGTTGAAGAAAGATATTTTTTTTACTCATAAAAAGGGATTTTTTTTCATTAATTATAAAATAAAACAATAAAAATATCCGACATGTCGCCCATGTCATAAAAAATGCCCATGTGGAACTGCCACGTGGATTTGCGCAAGTCAACAATGAGTTGAACTAACATTAGGGATTAAAATCAAAATGAAAAAAATTATGGGGGATCAAAACATTTTTTTTTATTAGGAACGAAAACCAAATTTGTTAATTTTTTAGGGACGAAAAAACTTATTTAATCATATATACTTTTTGAGAAGCAGGGACATTGATGGCCATTGTTATTAGTATTGTACTCTCTCCGTCCCAAATTATAAGCAAAAAAACTCATTTTCTTTGTCCCAAATTATAAGCAAAAAAGACCAATTTTTATCATATTTAATTATGTTATTTCAAAAAATCATCTTTTCCAAAGAGAAATTAAATGCAAATTGCATTCATTTTGTTCTCCCTTTCATTTTCTCTATAACTAGTAACCAATGAAAATTGTTTTTACATCTTTCTATGAAACTTATTCCAAGGATAACACAAGAAACTATACTACAAATTACTATGTTTTAGTTTTCTTAATAAATGTGAAATGATTTTTTTTGCTTATAATTTGGGACGGAGGGAGTAAAAGATAACTCAATCACACATTTATAAGGAGTTCACAATGATGGGATGGTGTTCAATATATACTTAATAACACATTGGTAATGTAAGCATCTAACACTTGATTTGTTTGATTCAATACTATGAAGTCACTTTCACATGAACTAAAAAAAATAAAAAATAAAAGTAGATTGAAAGCTGCAAAGCATTTGATAAAAACAGTGTCTACTCGCATTGCCTACAAACAATAATTAAGGCTCTTCTTATTGCCAACACTTTGTAAATTCAACTATTCATCATCCTTTGATTTTATATTAGACATAGCTTATCGTCTGATCACCAAGACTCTAATCCTATGAAAGCTTGTTGTTTAATGGCCAAGCATCTGATTCTCTAGAAGCTTATTCTCTGGTGAACTAATATGTTATCCTCTTAAGCTTTCTCTCAACAAGTTTGAAATTCAAATGAAGAGACAACTAGCAAATGTACACAAGGTACTATATTATAAGTTATGTGCCACAACCTCTGCAAATATTACTAGATCATGCGGACAACTTCTGCAAATAGTGTACAAGATAGTGAAGACAATTTAAGTAGAAACAAGACAAGAATTTGTAGAATTACTCTCAAATAATAGTACAAGTTAATGCATCGACTCTTATTTCAACAAATATACTTACAGTCTTAAAATAATTTTTGGCAACGGTCCAATCACCCTTGGCTATATAAGCAGCCCTACAACACTTAGCAAATCACCAAACAACAATATAAAACAACAATGTTCAAAAGTAAGAAAAACTCATATGTTTTAGATAAACAAATTTGCTAATTTAGAGAAAGAAATAAATTCAAATGTGATATAAATTTCCATATACTTTCCATTGCAAGATTTATGTACAAATTCTAAACTTCATTCCTTAATCTAAAACTCCACTATCAACCACCATCAACCACCGGTACTCCATCATTCTAAAGTCTACTCCAACAATTTATCATCATTTTCAACTCCAATATTCATTTCATAAGTGAGGGTTGATGCTTCGTTTTTGTGTGGCAAAAGCATTTATGGAGCAAATGAAAAGCTTATTAAAACGAACGTGTAAATGGAATTTCACCATATACACATCCTCATACTTCACAGACCGTTGTATAAATTTCACAAATTTAAAAAGTTAAGGATCTTACCTTAGTTCACAGAACCACAACAACCAAGAAGCATGGAAAGTACCAGAAAAAACATGCAGAAAGAGTGAAGATTATGCTATAATCAAAGGATATATGATGCAACCACAACATAAACAAAATATATAGATAGCAATAATTACCTCTTCACAAAAGAAAGAAATATGTTAGTAAATTGTTATCTTCAAATATTCAATCAACAATAACATAAAGAATGCCATAGTTATTGATTAGCACCAATGAATTCGTGAACAGAATAAGTACTCACTTCTCTTTTAGGAAATAACAGAACAGAATCATATCTTTACAGCATCTTCCCGTATCAAAAAATTCTTCTATAACCTCTTTCAATACTTCATAAAGGAATATGGAACAAATAGTAGCCCTTGTAGACATAAAGCTATAAAATTTGAAACAAATGCCAAGATTTGATAATCAATTGTACTATACAACCAGACATAGAGTATCAATTGTACTATACCTCCATATGAATCTATGAAACATAGACACAAGCATGACACTAATGCGTCGACATGTAAAAATTTGCAAAAATGAATTAATTGAATATAATCAAATGTGTCGGTGTCGTGTTGGTCACAGACGCATGTCGGATACCAAACCCACGTTCTATCAAGTGTTGCTACAGAGCTATCAATCACAACTATAACTCTACTGTCAATCTATAAAGCACATACACGGACGTGACATTCTTACATGTCGACATAGGTGAAAATTTGAAAAAATGAATTAATTGAATATAATCACATATGTCAGTGTCATATTGGTCATAGACATGTGTTGCTACAGAGCTATCAATCACAACTATTCCAACAATTTATCATCATTTTCAACTCCAACATTCATGTCATAAAACTCTCTCATATTCTTGCACATTTTCAAACCCCTTTCCTCCATTTCCTTCAAAACCAACATAGCCTCTTTCAACTTACTCATCCCCACAAGCTTCCCACCCAAACACCCAAAAAGCTCACAATCCAAGCCCTTATCTTTCCCACTAAAACACCTCACATAACTCAAAGCTTGTTCAAACAAATCCCTCTTCACCAAAGCTTCAATCACAAACATATGTGTCGAATACAAAATCGGCACTCCATCATCCACCATCCTCCTCACCAGCACCATAGCTCCAACCACATTCCTCTTCCTACACACCCCTAACACAAGCGCGTCATACGTTCGCGAATCAAAACAAAAACACTCCTCCTCCATCGTCCTCAAAACCCTAACCGCCGCTTCCACGTCACCAACATAACAATAAGATATAAGAAAATAATTGTGTGCCGTTAAGTCTAACGGCACACTAAGTTCAGTCATTACCTCGACCACGCGTTTGGCCTGGTCGAGTGATTTAGCTTTAGTTAAAAAACTTAGTATTGGATGAAAAGTACATGCTTTAAGTTCATTATCCAGGTCGCCCACGCGCGACATGGATTGGACGACGCTAAGTGCGTCCTCGGCACGGCGAAGCTTACAGAGGCGCGTGATGAGGGAATCAAACGCGTTACGGCGCGTGAAGCCTGGATTGAGACCAGAGAGGGTGGTGATGAGGTTTTGAAGAAGGGAGGGTGTGAAATTAGTGTTAGTGATGAACTTAAAGGTGTGTTTGGTGTTGTAGAAACCGTGTTGGATGCGTTTATTAAGGATGGAGTGGAGAGAGGTGAAGTCGCCGGAGGTAGCGAAGTTGGCGGCGAGGGTGTCGTAGGAGGTGGCGGTGGTGGGGGTGTCGGGTATGGGTGGAGGGGTTAGGGTTGAGAAACGGCGAAGGGTAGGAAGGGGATTATGGGAAATGTTGTTGAGGTGTTTTCTGAGAAACGACATCGTTTTTGGGTTTTTAAGAGTGTGATTGGGATTTGAAAGTGTGAGGGCTGAGGTTGTTTTGTGAAAGGGTTTATGGAGCAAAGTTGTGAAGCTGAACGTGTAAATGGGATTTCTTTTTCACAGAATGTGTAAATGCGATTTTAAAGCATCTAATAATATTTAGTGTTATATAATTTTTTATTTTTTTCTATATCTATTTTAAGGGGGTCATATTAAATTTATATGCGGATATCATTTGAGTTATATTTAAAAGACAATTAAATTTTGTCAAAAAAAACAATGATTAAACTCTCGTTTTTATTTTATCACAACTATCAATAAAACACATTTGATCAATGGCGGAGCCAAACTTTTTTTTTAAGGAAGCAAATGCATTGCATTTCATTAGTTAAAAGATGTCAAATACTTGATGATATATCATCATAAATATTGGGGCTATGATCAGATTAGGCTACCCTCGCTAATTCGTGAGTGACCCCATGAGTTTGTCTCCTATTAAACTCGACATGAGAGTTTTGAAAACTCTTTTGAAGCAACTGTCTACAAGCGGTAATAATACAACCAAGTTCACTATCATCATCTACCCCTGTATGAAAGGAATCCATGATCTGCTGTGAATCTAATACAAAATCTACATTATTAAATTGAAGGTCTGAAACCCATTGCACTGTAGTGTGTAACCCAACTGCTTCTCTTATTGTAACATCACATATGGGAGAAAACCAATCAGTTCTCGCAAGTACAAAGTCACCTCCATCATCTCGGATACACATTCCAAGACCTGCTTGGTTAAGAGACGAAGACAAGGAGGCATCGATATTACATTTGTACCTACCTCTCGCTGGTTTTTCCCATCAGATCACATCTTGTCGACTTGGCTCATGATGATTCACGGCTGGAGTTGTGCCACCTGCTTTTCTAATGATTTGCGCGGACCTAGGAGAGTCATTTCCCTAGTCAAAACTTGAGTATTCGTCTCGATCTTCTGTTGCCATAACTTTAAGTTCCTCCTTTTTCAAAGGCTCCACATAATTGTAGCAAAAAAAAGCACTTTGAGATGGACTAAGTGTAGATAGCATGGTAAATATCACTGCGTCCATATTATAATTTTGCCCAAGAGCTCTGTCAATCTTGTCCCAAAGGTTAACATCACGCCATATATGCATATCACTAGGGCATTCTAATAAAACATGCATACTATCTTCAAAATTGCTATCACAAAGCACACAATCAATGAGTAATGCATACCTTTGTTGCTTAGATGAGCTCTAGTAAGAAAACAACCCCGACATACTCGCCAAACCATTAAATTATTAAAAGTATTTGAAGTTAATAACATCTAACTTAAAAGTCTCAAAATAATGGTGTGATTAGATGAAAGTGTTAGATGTTTTACCTTTACCCGTATTACGTATAGCATATAAAAAATTCTTTTTTTAAGGAAAGATTAATTTCTTTTTATCATTTATCTAATAGTTTGTCGGCTTAAATGTTACTTTTTTAGCTAACAATTCTTGATCTTGGCTAAAACAATTCTTGATCAAATCATTTTACTAAACTTTCGGCCAATTTCTCCCTTTCGTTGAAACTAGAGGGTTAAGACAAAAATAAAACATGCCCTTATTAATAGAATCATACTCGAGTAAAAAAAATTGTCTGTGAACAAAATGGTAAACACCAATGAAATTCACACGGAACAATTTTTTATTATGATAATAATTTCTAATTTGCTTTAAAATATTTTTAAAAATAAAACATATGAAATGAATAAACACTCAATTTGGTCTTTAACCATCACAAACTCTTCAATTTAGTTTCTAAACTATACAAATCAACTAAATTATCTTTAAACTATGAAAAATACATCAATTTAATACTTAAACTATCAAGAAAACACAATCAATTTAGTCCATCGAGTGACTAAATAATTGGATTAGATATAATTTATGGATTTTTGGTATATTTTAATTTTTTAGAGACTAAATTGACGAAAGAGTGATAATTTGGGGATTAAATTAACTATTTATCGTTAGAAAAATACAATCCACTAGTGGGATGGCAAAGCGGCCCACCTTGTACCGTTTTGGCCCACTTGTTTAAAGTCGTCTAAAAACAGGAAGAGACGAACCGAGTCCATTTAGGTGATCTAGTCAAAAACCCACCATACCCCGTTTAATGGCAGACACACAAGTTGGCCGAACGACTTGTCAAACAAGTACAAAAATTTAATGCACTTTTTTCTATTTTTATTATTATAACAAAAACTATGCTGTTGTTATTTAAAAAAATAATGGTAAATAATTTGTGGTAGAAACAAACTCAAGAGACAAATCCAACACCATCAACATAATTAAAAAATTCAGCGTCATAATTAATATTAGCAATGTCACCATAATTAATCCAATAACATTAGAAAAATCTCAAAATAAAACAAATCCACCAATATAAAAACAATCTCAAAATAAATCCAACAATCAAAATAAACTCTAAAACATAAAATAAATCTCAAAATAAATTCAACATATAAAAAATAACAAACTGACGAGTTGACAGGCGGGCCATCCCCCCACCCTGTCCCATTTTTCAACAAATTAAGCAAACTTGATTAACTAAAGAGGACAATTTCAAAACTTCGACTCAGTCGGTAATAAAAATCATAAGCTAAACGGGTGGGTCCGGCGGATGGGGCATTTTGCCACCAACAGTATATAACAGCGTAAAAACTAAAAACGCAGCGTTGTTAGGGTTTTGCACTTGCAACTACATTTTCCCACTTTGCTTCACTCAAAAACAACACTAACAATCTTCTTCCACAGTTTAGTTTCTCAAAATCGAAAAACTCCAACAGCATTGTACGATTTGGTATGACCCTTTTCTTCCTTTTCCATTTCTCATAATTTCGTATCAATTCCATGTCAAAAATGAAAATAAAGTTCCTTTTTTGACCCATTTTAGATTTTGGGGTTTTTTGTTTCTGCATTTTTAGGGTTTTTTTTTTTGAAATTTTGTTTATTGCTGAGAATTTGAAGCTATTGGGATATGATTATGATTATTTGTGTATTGAGAATTTAACTTTCTCTGAGGTTTTGAATTTTTGCTTATTATTGTTGAGAATTTTAAGTTATTGGGATGTGGTTGGTGATTATTTGTGTTTTGGGAATTTAGCTTTCAACGG
Source organism: Medicago ruthenica (assembly GCA_018208015.1). Taxonomy (NCBI): domain Eukaryota; kingdom Viridiplantae; phylum Streptophyta; class Magnoliopsida; order Fabales; family Fabaceae; genus Medicago; species Medicago ruthenica. Next base: position 16,267,792 of record CM031376.1, read on the forward strand.
GGTTTTGGATTTCTGTGTGTTTTATATGTTGGTTGCTATGATGTGTTATGCAATGTTATGATGTGCTTTGTATGCAATGTTATGCTATGCTTTGTATGCTTTGCTTCGAGAATTAGATTTTTTTTAGGGTTTAGGGTTGGTTATTTGTGTTTTGGTTCTTGGTTGCTGTGTTGTGTTACATTGTGCTGTGGTTTGTTTGCATTGCGAATTTGAATTTTTTGGGGGGTTTCAGGGTTGGTTATTTGTGTTTTAAATTTCTAATTTTTTATTATTGGTTGATATGATGTGTTATATTATGTTGTGCTTTTTTTGCATTGCCAATTTGATTTTTTTTTCGGGGGGTGGTTTTTTGGGGCTGGTTATTTGTATTTTGGTAATTTTCCTCTAACTGGGGTCTTGAATTTCTGTGTGTTTTGATCGATGAAACTTGACACCGGATACGACATTGACACGTAGATAGCTGTAATAATTTGAGAAAGTGAACTATTGAATGTAACCACATGTGTCAGTGTCTATGCACATGTTCAATCTGAAGTGTAGGTGCTACATGTATAGGTTTTGGGGTTTTAGTGTTGGTTATTTGTGTTTTAAATTTCTGTGTATTGGTTGCTATGATGTGTTTTATTATACTGTACTTTGATTGCATTGAAAATTCGAAATTTTGGGGGTTTTAGGGCTGGTTATTTGTGTTATTTTGGTAATTTTCCTCGAACCAGGGCTTTCAATATGTGTGTTTTGATTCTTGGTAGCTATACTGTTTTATTATGCTGCGTTTTGCATTAAGAATTTGAAATCTGAACCGTTTGCTGTGTTTTTGCAGTGTCAATGGCTTTCGATGATGAGGATGGTTCTTCAGGCTCAGGAGATGATGCGAACATGTTAGACGGACACAAGCGTCAAGCTAGTGTTCCAGCTAGTGGTGGTCGGAAGAGAGGCCGAAAAGCTACTGGTGATGCCATAGTGGATGCCATGATGCAGATAGCAGCTGCTTCAAAAATGAGGGCAAATGCAATTATGAAGAATGAGGACAAGTTCTCTATAAGCAAGTGCATCAATGTGTTGGATGAGATGCAAGGTCTTGATGAAAGGGTTTACTTTTTTGCTTTGGATTTGTTTGAGAATCACCCCAATGCCCGGGAGGTTTTCATCTCTATTAAGAGTGAAAAAAGAATGCCATGGTTGCAGGGAAAATTTTGTGTTTCCTCCATTTGAATTGTTTGAGAAAATCGTCCTTTTTTGTTTTTGGCTACGAATGGTCTCATACCTTTGTATAGTTAACTAGACTGCAAAGGAATGATGTTAGTCTTTGTATAGTTAACTAGACTGCAAAGGAATGATGTTAATCAGTTTATATTTTGAATTTCTAATGCCAACATATCTCTGTTTTCAAACTAGATTTGTTTTATGCATGATTGGAATTGGAATGCTTTATATCAACTAGATATATCAAAAAGACATGTTATCTTGTACCTTTCGTAGTTTTGAAGTTTATCTTTACAGATACACCAATCAGCACGGGTGATATTGACATGGAATTGGATGAGATGGAACTCGTTGCGGCTGCTGCTGGATACTATTATTATAGCTCTCTAACAAAACAGCCTTCCCGTTGTTTATCACCCAGGAGATGTGGATTTATGGCAGAAGTGCTGAATGGACACGATGACTTTTGTCGTGAAATGTTGCGGATGGACAGACATGTATTTCAGAAGCTGTGTGGCATTCTCCGCCAAAGAGCCATGTTACGTGATACTTCTGGTGTAATGATAGAAGAGCAGTTAGCGATATTTTTAAACGTCATTGGCCATAGTGAACGTAATAGAGTGATTCAGGAGCGGTTTCAGCACTCCGGTGAAACCATTAGCCGACATTTTAATAATGTATTGAAATCTATTAAATCACTATCACGTGAATTTTTGCAACCTCCTGAGGATACAACATCTCCAGAAATTCTCAACAGTGCTAGATTTTATCCATATTTCAAGGTCTGAATGATCTTTTAGCTACTTCTTCCATATTAGTATGATCTTTTAAGTTTTCCCTGTTTATCACTCTATGTGCTACTTTACTGTCTTTTCCCATCTCCCTACTATTATTTCAGGATTGTATAGGAGTAATTGATGGTATGCAAATTCCTGCACATGTTCCGGCCAAAGATCAATCTCGATTTCGCAATAAGAAAGGCATCCTATCTCAAAATGTGCTTGCAGCTTGCACATTTGACCTTCAGTTTATATTCATTTTTCCTGGTTGGGAAGGTTCTGTCACCGACTCACGGGTGTTAAAGGCAGTCCTTGATGACCCAGATCAGAATTTCCCACAAATTTCTCAAGGTTCGTTAGCATTATGACTGTGATCTTGAATTCATTATCTGTCCTTGTTAGTTATCTGTGTAGTACAAACACGTTTGATCAAAGGCGTGTCTGGCTTCCGACACGGTCGACACTGACACGTGTATTACATTCAATTAATTAATTTTCTCAAATCATTATCAATATTCACTTGTCAATGTCGTGTTCGGTGTCCATGTGAGTTTGTGTTAGACATTACATTAAAAGTAACTTTATTAATTTATTTCCTTTGGATTTGTTTTATAGGAAAGTATTACCTTGTTGACCAAGGATACTTAAATACAGAAGGATTTATTGCTCCTTTTCAAGGGGTTCGGTACCAGCCTTATGAGTTTAGAGGTGCTAATCACCTACCAAGAAATGCAAAGGAATTGTTCAATCACAGGCATTGCTTTCTGAGAAATACCATCTTAAGGTCATTTAATGTGTTGAAAACTAGATTCCCAATCATGAAACTTGCTCCTCAGTATTCTTTTCAGACTCAGCGGGATATAGTCATAGCTGCATGTGTTTTGCATAATTTCATCCGCCGCGAAGAAAGAAATGACTGGTTATTCAGTAGTTTAGGGGGGGCATTCGTGGATGAACCATCAGATCTTGATGAACTTCCTGATGTTCAATTTATTTCTTCAATACAAGAACAGATTGCATTCTCATTACGTGAATCAGTTTCTGCATCTATGTTTGACGACTTCTTGAATAAATGGGACGAGTGGTGATGCTGGACTGAGATATGTTGTTGTCATCGAATGGTGACTCAATTTGTGGGTTTGTTGCAAATGGCACGATATGATTCTAAATCATTTGCATTTTACTTATGACCACTATTTGATTTGATGTTAGGTCAATGCTCAATGTTAACATGAAATTTTGTATAGGCTCTGCATATAATTGTCAGTAACAGTTTTATTGAGATGAGACTGTGAAGGAATCTTGGGTTAGATGCAGATATAGCTGTGAATGTATATGTTACAACAACCTAATTGCCTTACTATGCAAAAGCTTTAACTGGATTTGTGAAATTTTAAATGAGGATAAACAGAACTTCTTTTTTATTTATTTTATTTTATTTATTCTCAATAATATTTTATGTGGTGTTGCATATGATTGTTAGGGAAGCATCTTTCCCCTATAATGTTGCATTTGCATTGGAAGTTTAGAGGAAATGGAATTACAAGTTACAGAAGAAAACATACTACCAGAGAAAATTGATTGCTATTGGTAGCAATTAGCATTAATTGTAGTTTGAAAAAGTTGAATGATCTGTACCAATCAAATCAAATTCCTATATTTGGTTATATTTTTCTTCGGTAATACTAGTATCTTGTTTAATTAATTCTAGTATTTATAAGTAAAATCATCGTTGGCATGATAGCCACCAACCAGATGTTTATCTGAACCAAAGAAAATATGTTAATCCAAAGGATATATATTTCTGAAAGAGAAATGATATTTGAACAACCATTTTTAAACAATTTTTGTGACAACTCTCTCTCATACTCTCATTGTACTTTTATTCTCTCTCTATTGTTATTGTCCAATAAGAAGGGAGGAAAAACGTTGTCACTAAAAGTTGTTTAAAATTGGTTGTCAAAATATCATTCCTCTTTCTGAAATTATCTATTCAAGTATATGTTGTTGATGTGGCTGTTTTTTTTTTTTTTATTGATGTCGCAGGTTTTATTTTGTGAAGTAAGCGTATACATCCTTCGGTCACTATTATAAACAAAAATCTACATTTTGGATTCATTGAATAAATGATGTATGTGTCATATAATATAGATCAGATATATAATTTATTTAATAAATCTAAAAGAAAGATTTTTATTTATAATAGTGACCAGAGCCGGAGGGCGTAGTGTTTTGTTGCGAGCACGGATGGCCATTTATATTTCTCTCCAAATATTTATTTCATTTTATTTCTTTTTCACGAAAGTGCAACAGAAATGTTAACAACATATTTCTAACAAACTTTTTTCAATGTATTGGCTCTCATATCCAATTTGAGATTCATTTAATTTAGTATGATCTAATTAATTTCAACCAATAAAAAATGTATTGAAAAATGCATGAGGTGGAGCAGGAAGAACTCTCTAGCTAAAGGCTTGAAAAGACATGTTTGTACGTGTAGTTTTTTGTGAAATTATATTGTTTGTACTAACAATAATTAACGATAAGGAAATGCTAAAGAGTATCTTTAGGTGTTTAGGGCATTAGTTAAGGAAATAAAAATAGAAATGTTTAGTTGGAAAGTGGTAAAAAGTTGTAAATTCAACTTTTAAAAAATTTAAAAATTGTAGTTTTCAATGTAAATTTACTACTTAGTTTCCTTAACACGTGTCTTTAAGATATAGGAGTATTTGATTTACAAAGGCATAAGGATTGAACAAAGGCTATGTCTAGAGCGCACAAGTGACACCCAACTTTTGTTTACTGTTGGTGCAAATGTTTGCAATTTTGAGGACTTCTCTTGATTGTCGTCTATTGGTCAACAATCTATGAAAATCATTGAATTCTTCATATTATTTTTGTTTTGGGATCTATAATGGGGAAGAGTGAAGGTGATGTATTGTAATGTGTGTGAATTAAAAGAGTGATGAAGAAAACTGTGGATGTGATTTTGAATCTGATGGTTGGCTTACTTCAGTTATCTGCCTTTCCAGTTTCTAGTTTCCACACACTAATAGTGGAAGATGGGGAAATAATTTGGTGGATTGTAATATCAAATCAAATGATGTGAATAATACACAACCAATGCCATTTGATTTGATACGTACTGATAAAATCCTACCAAAACAAAAGTTATGTGCCGGACTTCCATTCAAATTTATGAGAGCCAAGTTTCAGAAGCTATAAAACATTGAAAGTGGAGAAACATGTATGGTATTTACAGAGTTCATTAGAGACATCGCATCAAGCTCCTATGATCATGAAGACTACTTCATCTGTAACAATTCACACTGCTTACGCTGTGAACTCTTCCATTGATGAGTTCTAATAAGCTCATCTCATCATTGTTCAATAAACAAACATCTTGTAATTATATAACAGGTTATTAATGCAACATTGACATTAATGCATTTAACGAATCGCTAGTGTCATTTCAACCCGAGAATTCCAATACAGCATCTATAACTACATCGAGGGGAAAGACTCCCAGATAAAAACAAAGTATTTTTTATTAAGATCAGCAAATTCTAGCAGACACTATCTTCTTTTTTATAATCTTGGAAGTATACATATGAATGCATTAGATCATCGCAACACCGTTTTCTTTCTACATTTCGATCCCCATTTAAAACAAAACAGGTGAATGAACTAATTCATTGACAAGAAATGCACCCTTGAAAGGGCATATTCCTTTCCTGCAATCCAAACACCAGCTTGAGACCATAGAATATCTTCCCAGTCTATATTTTCCTCTAGCACCTACAACAGAAAATACAGAATGTCAATAATTATTGAACAAAAGTAGCAAATATTTGCATTTTGCAATTAATTCTAATAACATTACTTATCTATCAAAACAATTGATTCAAAAATACCTCTACATATTCAAGAGGCAGGGGGATGCCAACTGTGCGCATCACTTTCTGGGGTAGAGGCTTCTTACAACGAGACCAGCGAAATACGTCAATCGTGACATTATCCGAATCAGCTTTTTCACCATTTGTGGAATGCATGTGATGATTTTGAGACTTTCCTATATCTGGGTCATGCAACTGAGTTGCTGGTATAGCTTTGACCATTTTCTCTCCAGCAAAACAGAGCTCATATCTACAAATAATAGATAATGACGAGAATTTCTTCATGATTGCAACGATACATCAGACTTCAAGAGGACCATGGAAACAGAATAGCGAGACTATTTTTCAAGACCGACATCATGGATCCTTTTTAGATTTCCATAAATTAAACAGGCAATCTTTTATTGAAAAAAAAATAACATTATAAAACGGTAATGACACTAATAACAGTGAAACTTGGATCAAATGGATACTGAAAAGCCATTAGTGAAAGAAGACGCAGAGAGTCCACAATGATTTCAAATTTATAATAATGCAGTTGAATCTTGCACTTGATAGCTTATGAAGATAAGCTTTTTAAAAGGGAAATCAAATACAGTTGACATGCACATCACTCATTTTGGCCAAGAATCTTGTTAAACATACCTGCATGAGTGTGACTCCAGATACAGAACCTCTCCCTTCTTCAGGCGAGCAGATGTATAGAGTGGCCTTTTTAGTCCTTTGTCAGCAACAATGCTGATACTATACTTGATCCTGATGGTTATTATAATAATATTATTAAATACTAAAAACAAGCTACAAAAACAAAACTGCGGCACGCTCTATCCAAGAGGGGGAATAAGAAACATTATCATCCAAAACAGAGCATAGCTTCAAATATTTAAAATATTCCACAAGCTTGGTTTTTGTTTTTGTTCTATGATAAAACACAATATTACTATAGTAAACAATATTTTGCCAACTAAAAGCTGCATACCAGGGCTCATTGCAGAGGTTGTACTGAATTGTGACTTCTCTTACAAATCTTTGTTTCCGCGATGTATTCTGAAGAACAAATGAAACTAAGTTAGGTTCTGTTTGTGCTAGATTTTGGTAAAATTGATTATGAAATAATTTACTTGAAGAGACTTTTATTTTGAAAAAATGAAGTTGAGAAAAATGACTAGAGCTTAGGAATGATGTTTTCAAGATATGTTAGAAGAACTGATTTTGTTTAGATGATAAAGCAAATCACTTTTAAATTGTAAATGTGAAGTATTTTTAGCAAGTCCCTCGTACGAAATCAAACAAAAACTTTTTCCACCTTAAAAATTCCAACAAGCACACATTTTTCTCCAACCCAATTTTTCTCACTGCTTATGACAGTTTGGGCATCACATAAACAGGTTATAAGATGATGATGTAGAATACTATTGTGAATGCAAAAAAGTTTGTTTAGTATAGATAATAGTGGACAAACCGAAGCTGCAGCCCTGGTAGTTATTGCCCGCTCAACAGCCATTGGTACAAGGGTGGGCTCAATAGCTGATGTGTGAGTATGGCATGGTTCAAGATCAATAGTTCCACCACTTTTCTGAAAACCAAAGAAATAAAAACAGTCTGAGTCGCAATGTTTTTAAAAATTAATTAACGTAGTTATCTAGTCCAAGTAAGAATGAATATCTGTGTACAAAGACGGGTATGAATGTGAACATGTCCATAGGACAGACACAATACAAGCACAAGCACTCCTTTCCGTCCCAAATATTATGTCCTCAAAGATTACATGTTATGTAAACAACAAGGAAGCCTTTGTGCAAAACCCAGTCATCAAATTCTTTCATAAGACATAAGATATAAAAAAATTATTTGGAATGGAAAACAGTAAACTTGAGTGCATGACAAGCATCTAGAGTAGACGAAGTTGCAATGGAAAGATGGCATAATTTTAGTAGACAAAAGTTCAAAGGATAAGGGATTTCACAAGGCCTTTTTACTCTACCTTCACAATGCAACACCGCTCAACTCTGAAACTACAACCAGTTGAAGCACCCCAAGCCCGGGAACGCACATTGTTTCTCAGGGTGGATATATAGCCTGATATTGCACAGAATCAACATCTTTAGATTATCCAAATAGAGCTTAAATGATAAAGCATATCAGTTACTGCAATGAAGGGAAATCAACAGAACTAGCTGATTACTCAACATGAAGAAGAAAATAATATATATTGACATTATGCATAAACAATTAAATAAGTTCCTAGAGGGTGCTTGGTGCAATAGATATCACCTTTTTATGATACAAGTACCTCTATCTTCTTTTGATACACGGACTACTTTAAAAGAGTAAACTCTTTCCTATAAAATTCAAACACCAAGTCTCGACCTCATTGATAACACTAAAAAAAAAGGACCTGAAAGCTGTTCGGTTTCAACAAACCATTTTTGTGTTATCCTTTACAATTATCAGTTTTAATTACAAATGTTTCACCCTGTTTTCACTGTTTTTTGTTTTTGAAGTTTTGGATAGAAAACGGGCAAAACAACTTTTTATCGTTTTTACCTGTTCTTTGTAAACTAAGGTAGCATTTTTGTAATTAAAACTGCAAAAAGGAAATAAAAACAGAAAACAGACAACAGAAATGGGAACCTCATAGGCTCTAAAGGTCCCTTTTACTTCCAGTGTTTCATGTTGTCATTTCCACTTATAAAATAAAAATTAGAGAGAATATTTTGGAAGTTCTTGAAAATGTATTCTAAAACTAGATTTCTGAAAATTCTGAAAAATTTCAAAACATTGTCTTCAGCATTTCCTAAAATGCGTTCTCTCGTTAGCTTCATCTTCTCTCCATCAAAATTGAAAAGGAAAATCCATAGCCAAATGTCATTCCGGCCACCGATATACAAAGTAAAAATTGAAAATGATGTTAGAAAGTAAACGGGTCCTAGCTTTTTTATTGTTTCCTTCCTTCATAATTTCTGTATATTGGTTTTACCATTTGAGACTTTCACTTAAGTTCTGCAAATCTATATTCTAACAACTCTCTTCCATCAACATGTTATTGCCTTCCTATCCTCCTTCAACCTTCTGGCCTACACTTTCATGAATTTACAAAATGATTTGCTACAAATAATCTCAAGCTATAATCAAGCATCAAGGATGCATTTCAGTGTTGCAATCGAACATTAAATGAGTTATATGTTTCTTTTTGTTTCCTTGAGGTTCAACTACTTGGATGAGAACTCAAGCCACAATTCATAGCTATGAAATGCTAAATTTAGTAAGCAGATATGCTACTCAACATATTCCTACTCAGGTAAATTAAGACTCTAAAGTTGTAGAATATATTTAATGAGATAGTTTCTGTTTTGTATCTTTCACCTTTATTATGCTGGTGGAACTCAACATAAAATTTCCACTTAATATAATCTTAAAAAACATTAAAATTCAATCAAGTTTCTTTTATTCAATAGTCATATAAGTTATACACCGACCGATTCATGCTATAATAATTTACCATAAAGTTATTCCAGTTAAAACTTTAATACCACTTGGACACAATAAATTTTATTGAAGACAGCAGTGCCAGTGTATTAGTAGATTTTTTTTGGTGACCAAGGGTATTGGTAGATAATGAAGAAAAAGTGCATCTTTATTATGATCTAAAAGGACATACAATCTTGCGGAGGTAGCACCCTAATGCATGTGCGCAACTCTTGTATGGCCGGGGGAGGACGAGACACTGTTGGGCGACAGTAACCGGTATGCATGAGAACTGTCCAACAAAATTGCCACATCAGTACTAATTTCAAGTTTTCAACAAGCCAACACTGGTCATTTGCAATCAAAAGCTGACCGCATGCTTTCTGTAATAAAACTTACCAGCAACAAGATCTGAGTCATATGTGTAGACATCAGTCCCCCATAGCTGGGCACCTCTGACCTAATATAAAAAAGTTAACTCTCAAGAATTGGTGTAAGATAAAAATGGCAAAGAAACATAAGACTTTCATCTCATCAAATAATTTTATGAACTCAAGTATTTCCACATTCTGCCCAAAGGTAGGGAAGAGTCAATAAAAATTGTAAATGATAATCACTTTATAAAATGGAATTTAAGATTTGCATTCATGCAGGGCATAAGATAAAACCAAAGGCAGACCTCGAAAAGTGTAGCAGCGGGAAATGACATGCAAAGTGATTTTATATGAAATATAAGAGCAGAAATCAATTCAAGAACACCATCATAAGCCACTAAACTAAAATTCTCAAACTTCTCTTAACCAAACAACAAATATAATTGTTACTTACTTGGTACGAGATTACAACAACAGAAGAAATGAAGAAACAAACCGAAAGAAAGCAAAATAAGAACAAAGGAATCACCAGCAACAGGAAGCAGTAAAAACAGTCATAAATGTACAATGTCCCTAAAAACGAAGGCACTTATCTAAATTACAATAACAGTTTGATCTTACTTGGTGATTTGTAGCAGTAACATTCTCAGCTGGTATCCGAATTTCAAGAGTGGGGCCATCATTAGAGCTTTCAGCATTTTTTTCAACTTGAGATTGAGATGATTCATATTCCTTCCACAACTTGATCAGTTCTTGCATACTTTCACCAACTTTATATGTAACATGTGATACTTCTGCTTTACCTGAAATATAAAAACTAAAAAATAATGGACATGCAATTGAAATAATACAAAGATATCTGGCTCCAATATTTTTTTTCATTCCACCAATAAGTACTACTAATTGCAAGGAAGTAGTACTTATTGTGCTTAAATCACGGGACATTCAAAAGGAAGTAGTATAGAGGAGATGAGTAAATCTGAAGGAGAGAGAATATCATGAACTGTAAACCAATGGGCTAAATAAAGCGGTGTCTGTTGACATCCCAAACTAATTCATGAAAGCACGAATCTACAAGATGCCAAAAAACTTTGAGCTACTGAACAAAATATGGCAGAATACCTTGAGACCTGCAAAATAAGTGAAAGGAAGTAATTATTAAAATAAAAACTAAAATAGAACAAGGGACAATTAATAAAAAAACCAAAACAGTAGGATTAAATCAAAGCATCAAAGAAGAGGCAGCGACTTCTATCAACAGGATGCTTCAAGGCACAAAGAGTAATGCAGTAAAAAGTAATAAAAATATCAATTTGACACAAGAGAAACAGCCTAAATTAAGTTCTTGTCAGTGTGCAACAGTTACCACATTAGATATATGCTTTGACAGATAGCTGTAAGTCTGTAACAAGATTTTGTAATTATTATTTTTTACTATTAAAAATAAGATATTAGAAGAACTTGCGATACAAAAAGAATACACATTACTGATACACCAATCTAAAAATATTTTTTTTAAGGTGTTTGCTTACTGACACTGATTTGTATGCTGAAAAATTCACCTATTCTGAACATTACAAGGTCACTTGTTCTTCCAACATATTTTAGGCTATGAAAATACACATGAACAATTGTTGACTAATGTTGTGATAACCCTATGAAATGCCTTAACTCGAAAAAAGTAGACATAGAGTCCTCTCATGAAAATTGAGAAATAAAAAAAAAAAAAACTGAAAAAATATAAACTTTATAAAGTCATTCTAAACTTTATAACTAAAAGTTACATTGTATATATTAAAAGCGTATTTGAAAAAAAAAAATAATGGATAACTAACTTCTCACAAATAAGTAAATGATAAGGTAGAGGAAGAAAATACCCTTCATTGTCTTGGGCGTGGGGTCCAAAACGAGCCTCAAGATTGGCGACAAGAGGACTAGCTCTCGATCTTTGTATCCTCTTACGATGCTGAACATTACAACTATGGTCTTCACTCTCTTTCTCTCCAGTCTCTTCCTTATCAGCAAATCCATCTTCTGACTGCTTCTCAGATTTAAAGCGCTTATCAGGTCGATCTCCTTCTAAATCAGTGTCCCGTTCTTTCCTCCTATCTCTAGTTTCACCATCAACAGTTTTCCCGCTGTCAACATCTTTGTGTTTCTTCTGTTCTGGTAACACAGTTTCGTGCTTAGGAATTTTTACTGATCCATCACCAACTTCCTTCTCATTATATGAAACTTCTTTCTCCGTTCCATTCCATGATTCCCTCTTCATGTGCTCTTTTGAAATTTCTCTGTTTTTTGGAATATCTTTCTTCTCCTTCTCGAACTTTTCTGCTTCTTGATCTTCTTTGGCAGATTCTTTGTTTTCACCAATGTTATTGTTAACTTGTGCACTGTTTCTGCGATCACTTCTCTCTTTTTCCTTGTCTCCCCAATCTTGATATTTCCCGTCGTTTCTTTTTCTATGTTTAAATCTATCTTCACTTTTAGAATCAATTTTGTTTTCACCAACAGTCTCATGAGATTCCAAAGAGACCCTATCTTTTGCGGTTGGATTCTCCTTTCCAATTTCTGTTGGTGTATTTCCATGTGAAATATGCCGGGAATCCAAACTCCCACCAGGAGAATCACCGTATCTTTTTCCCCTATAATCTTTCGAGTCTTTCCAATTCAAGGGGCTGCTAACCAAACCAAATGTGACCTTCTCTGTCCTAATATCGCCTTTTGTATCATTATGACTATCCCTTTCATGTCTGGTGCCCTTGTTGCTGTCATCTCCTCGACTTTCAAGACGCACATCCTTCTCGCTACGGATATCTCTATTATCCTTCAGATCCCTTGATTCTATCCTGTTATCAGTTCCAATTGGATGATCTGCCTGAGAATCATTTGAAGATAACGGCATGCGATAAACTGAATGAAGAGGAGATCTTCTATCCGCATCACAGCCTTCAATACGAAATGTCTTCGCCACCCGAGAATCCTGACCTATTTCACGAGGAACGTGGTGGTCCATCGAAACTAATGAAAGCAACTTTGAAAGTACCCCTGAATCTTGATGTAGATGCTTGAAGACGCCTCTCCAACTCGGTCATAAACCTCAAAACTAAAAAACGCGACACCCAAGAATTGAGACTATGTAAGGTCACAGTAATTTCTAATGCCAAACCAATGTTCATATGCAAGAAGGTCCATTACATAAACAAACACAACAAAGACAAACAACAATAGAGTGATCAACAAAACAGCAATTGACAAAGCAAAATCTTCAACATAGTCATCATCAAATTAACAGCATATAAAATCAAACATCAAACTTTACCATAAATGTGTTTTAAATTTAATACTTATCATACACTGCACTTAGACTCTGTACGAATACAATTCAAACACTATAGTTAAGTTTAGAATGCCAATTGACCAAAGCAAGAAGTTCAACAGCAAAAAAAAAGAGAAAATAGAAGATGCACTGGCAATGTAAAATAGTATGAGAATCTTGTACACTCTATGGTCCCTATTTGTAAGCAAAAAACCATCTTTTAGGTTCCTTGAATAACTGATGTATCTGGTCAATATTATAGATTAGATACATCAATTATTCAAGGAACCTAAAAATTGGTTTTTTGCTTATAATAGTGACCAGAGGGTGTATTCCGCCAAGTCACAAAGATATTTTGAAATTATTTGTATCACATGGCAGATTGATGGTTTCTTATTGGATGGATATTTTACACTGTCGGTGCATGTCCATTAAACTCCCCAAAAAAACTATTTAGCCACCTATGTAGCACCGACACTTTGGATTAAAGATATGTTCAATGTCCGACACACACTAACACATGTAATTACATTCAATCAATATCATTTTCTCATATTGTTACCGGTGTCTACGTGTCAGTGTCATGTTCGGTGTCGGTGTATGTGCTCCATAGCTAGCCACGCACACATTCACACACAATATCATCATTATTATTTTTTTCAACATCATAGAACTCTAATTTGAAAGATACCCAATTAAACAGTTCTACCCAATGAAAATAAAATCAAACCCAATTTAACACATTACAGTGCCAACTAAAACATTAAACAAACAATTGAAGTGCAGAACATAGAAAAACCTCAGAAAAACAGAATCTATAATCATAAATTTCGAAACAAAACAATATGATGAAAAAATAACGTGAAAAAATATTACAAATGTGAATGCAAATGCAAATGCATTGGGGAAAGAAAGAGTAGTGAAAGAGTAAAAGAAAAAGAATCGAAGAAAGAAAAAAAACCTAGAAATTGTGCAGAGTGAAGGAAGAGAATAGAAGAGAAGAATAAACCTTGAATAACGGCGAGGCGCGTCTTTGTTTTCTCTTCGTGCGTTCTTTTGTGTTTATTTTCTCTTTGTGCGTTCTCTGTGTTTGTGTTACACATTTATATTTATATTGTTTTCTTGGTCATTTTTTTTTCTGCTGCAAAATCAATAAATAAATGAATAAAAATGATAAAATAATATGTCATTAAAAGGAAAAAGCTAAAAACAATAAAAAAAAAAGATTTGACACATTACTTATTTATGGTTTTTTTTTTTAGTTTTTAAGAGTAGTAATGATGTTGGAGAAGGTTGTCATACCGTTGTATGTTTGAACATCTTCTCCAATATCACTATGCATCATATAAATTGTTTACGCATCTACATTTAAAACAGAAAAATAATTAAGAAGTAGGATGTTTTAAGTTGGTGATTTTTTGTTTAGCTTTTAAACTATAGCTTTGTTGAGTGTGGATTGTGGAAACAATGAAAACAACGCTGCATGTTTATAAACTTTTTGTGGCTTTTGGACCACTGAAAGGGTTCACCCCGTCCACAAAAAAAAAAAAAACATCGGCGGCTAACTCTACTCAAACAAGCTGAGACACCTTCTTTGCATAGCTCAACATCCACCCTTCAATGGAAACATGCAGCAGACACGCCATATCATCTAATGTGATGTTTATCTCCCATATAGGCATGTAAAAACTGCTAGTCTCGGTATGCCACCTCTCGCTAAGAGCCATAAGCAAAGCATGAATCACAGTAGGGTACCCCGTAAACAACAAATCATGCAGACCACTCGCCCTTAGTGGGTTCCAAAACCATACTTGATTCTTTGCAGGATGTCGGAGATCTCCCACCTTAGGCCCATGATTAATGCATTTAACTTTCCAGGTCTTACGAATCTGAAATAATAAAAAAACACCACATAATTACACAATCCATAATAAAAACAACACATATAAATTAAAATAATAAAAACAATGTAAACACTTATAAAAATTAATTAAAACATAAATACTTTACATAAAAAATCTATTTTAGATATACTTTATATATAAAAAATGACGTGAACAATAATTGAAGACAAATAAAATTAACAGACATGGTCACATGTTCATATCATTTTTTTAAGTTTCGCTTATAATTTTTTTTAAAAAAATATATATACTTCTTATATAAAAAATGACGCGAACAATAATTGAAGACAAATAAAATTAACAGACATGGTCATGTGTTCATATCATTTTGTTAAGTTTTGCATATAATTTTTTTAAAAAAATATATATATATTTCTTATATAAAAAATGACGCAAACAATAATTGAAGACAAATAAAATTAACAAACATGGTCATGTGTTCATATCATTTTTTAAGTTTCGCATATAAAAATTAAAAAAAATAACACACATTATTTGCATTATACCACAGCGGCAATGCAAAATGAGAAGCGAATGAGGACAACACAGATAAATTTGTCTCCTAAGGAGGAGAGTTTAGTGAAAAAGTTGTAGGAGGTTGAGGATGTTGAGATGCATCGTAAAACGAATGATTAGAAGCATTTTAGTAGCACATCAGATTGAATAAAAAAAATATTGGCTAAGAATATAGGAGATCAACTATGATGTCGATATCATGAACAGAGTTCTTAAATAAAACAGAACTTTAGAATAGACATCGAAAGCACGTCAGATTGCAAATCAGAAAGATCTGAATGACATATCAAAAGCGCTTCAAAATGGCTAGTTCAAGGAAGTTCAAAATCAAAGTTCAGAACCAACCTCATATTAAAAGTCAAAGATCGAATTTAAGACCAGAATCAAAATCAAGTGTACTTAAGTTTGCAGATCAAGTAGATCAAAAAGACAAGTCAACAAGACATGAGATTGAGATCCTGGAGAGCAAAAGCAAGATCAAAATGGACTTCACAATGAGAAATTCAAAAAATAAAAAATGCATAATTGTTGTGAAAGGGCGAGAAATTAGGAATTGTTGTGGATCAATGCTTGAGATGCATCACTCGAGGACAAGCAATGTTCGAGTTAGGGGTGTGATAACCATCAATTTTGTAGGTTATTACATTGCACTTATCCCCCATAATCTATGAGGAATTCAAAAAATATAAAATGCATGACTGCTATGAAGGGGCTAGAAATTAGGAACTGTTGTGGATCGATGCCTGAGATGCATCACTCGAGGATGAGCAATGTTCAAGTTTGGGGGTGTGATAACCAACAATTTTATAGGTTATTACATTGCACATATCACCCATAATCTATGAGAAATTGAGTGATTGCATGCCTAAAGCATCTAATTAATGACTATTTAGGAATCTATGATTTTAAGTATTTTTTAGTGTTATTTAATCATTTTGAACTAGTAATGCTTGTTGTGGATATTTTTGTGGAACATGATGAGGAAATGCACCGGATATCTAAGCAGCTACTACGTGGAAAGGGAGTCTGAGGATGTATGAAGATACATCGCTATAGAATGCAAGGAGATATAGAAGCAGTCATGGAAGGGCCGTCGTTTCTAATGCAGTCTACATGGTCTATATCTGAAACTTGCAAAGTCACATATACATATAATTTACAAAAATCCACAAATTAACCAAAAACAATATATACTAAATCCCATGCAATATAGGCTTTCCTTCCTTTTCTCTTTCCATTGAGGTTAAAGTTGGACTTCCTACTTGCTCTGGTCAACTCTAGACATTCATTTTCCAAGTGGCCCGATTTTCCACATCCATGACAAATGGGTATATCTTCTTCCTTTTTAAATTTATCTCCATTCATAATAGCTCTCTAAAGTTTATAAGATTTTTGTTACTATGCTTCAGCCCATTTTTCTCAATGTATCTATGGTACCGGTGCACAAATAATTCCATTTCCTCATCCTGGATGAGGTCTTCATCAGTATCATTATCCTCTTCCACTAAGTGTTTAGCTTTGGACGACGAGGCTTTGAACGAATGAACTTCTTTCCCTTTTTCTTGATATCTTCTTCATTTGCTTTCTACCTTAGGATCTCTTGTTCATGCTCCTTGAGCTTAAGAGTGGTGATTCCAAGGGTGTTAAGGTTTTGAGATTCCTTTATTGCGGTGACCTTGGGCTGGCAATCTATAGTCATGCATCTCAATACTTTGTTAGTACAATCTTGGTTTGAGATGTCTTTTCCTAAGTTTTGCAATTTGTTAACAATATGAGTGAACCTCATTTTCATGGAGGAGATGGATTCACCATCCTCCATGTGAAAGAGTTCATATTGTTGGACGAGAGTATTGACTTTTGATTGCTTAATGTCTTTGGTACCCTCATAAAGAGTTTCCAAAGTGGCCTACATTGCCTTAGCAGTTTTACAATGTGAAACCGAGTGATACTCATTCACTCCAAGAGAGGAAATAAGTATGTTTCTCGCCTTTATATCATATTGGACCTTCTTTTTGTCATTGTCGGTCCAATTGGCCTTAGGTTTGTTTTGCGTGACGCCGTCAACAACAACTTGCGGTTCGAACCACCCGTTGGTCACGGCGTCCCAAACATCCATGTCGACCGATTGGATATGGACGCTCATGCATTCTTTCCAGTTGTCATAGTTTTTGCCGTAAAAAATTGGTGCTCTATTGTATGCCCCATTAGGCTCTTTGTTCGCCATATTGACTCTTCCGGTAGTTAACCGTTAGTGAAGAGACCAGGCTCGTGATGCCATTTGTTGGTCTATATGGCGAACAAGAAGGTGCGCTAGAGGGGGGTGAATAACATTTTTCAAATTTCAAAAGAATTTAGCGAAAGCGTGATTAGAAAACGTATGACTTTTCGGATTCATGCACAACAACGATAACAAAAATTAAGATAATGGTTAAAACACTAAGATTCAATATTGAATTGAGAGGTTCAAATGTTGAATCTTAATAAGCACATCAAATATCAATAATAAACAATACAATTCACAAAACTAGACAAGCTCAAACCAAACCTAATTGCAATAAACCAAACTAACACTAAGGAACACAAAATATATGAGTTAATTATTTGAAACTTAATTGAAGTTTAATTGTGATAAAATTGAATTTGAAAATAATCTTAATTCAATGAATTAAGATTAGCTTAAGTATGAAAATTAATCACAATCAAATCAAATAGTTAAAAACATTAAAATTCATATACAAATAACAAAGCAAAATCAAAGAGGAAATGGAAGAGAAGAACACCAGAATTTTTATAGTAGTTCCCCCTTTCGTCCTCGCTTCGGGGTACGTTTACTCTTCTTGATAGAATACGTCTCTATCAAGGACTTCCACTATTTTTGAAATTTGATTACGATTGTTATGATTACAAAGAATTCTCTCGACAACCCCAATCTTCAATCCTAAGCAACCACAACCCACAATCTTCAAGTAACCCTTGAAATTGGTAATTCTCTAAGTCTTCAAAACTAAAACACCCATGCAATCCTTGAAGTTCTTCACCTTGAACTCTTCTTTGCTCGGAGCTTGGATCCCCTTGAACTTGAGAAGATTAGAAATAACCCCCAATCTCTTTGGAGGTGGAAAGAAATCACTCTTTTTCCTTTGGACCCTTGATTCCCAATCAAGTTCCTTGAAAAAACCAATCTACAATCCCTATAACACTCTAGCAATATATGACTCAAAAACCACAAAGATTCTTAGAAAAAGTGTTTAATCTGAAGAACAAGTGGAGAGAGAGGTTTGAAGACTCAAGAATGATAGTTGCAATTGATTCAGTGAGTAGAGAAGTGTGTGAGTAAGAGTATATATAGGTGAGTGAGATAGGAGTAAGTTGGGCTCAAAATAGCACTGAAAAAGGGTTTGATTCGAATCATTAAAGTGTTTAATCGATTCAATAGTGTAAAACGTGAAATTCGGGTTTTCATGAAGATTGATAAGAATCAGACAGTCTTTGATTCGAATCAAAGAATTCCAGATGAAGATTGATAAGAATCATACAATTTGTGATTCGAATCAGATAAAGATTGATAAGAATCAAATAATTCTGAATAGATTCAACATATACATGAATCAAATCAAAACATTAAAAAATGGATTTTGAACATATTGAACACAAACCATGACTCCAAACATCACAATAGCTTGAATGCGATATATGAATCGAATTAAATCACTAAAAATGGATTTTGAACATATTGAACACAAAACTTGACTCCAAACATCACAAGAGTTTGAATGCAATATATGAATCGAATCAAAACACTAAAAATGAATTTTGAACACATTGAACAAAAGCAAAGAATACACTTCTAACAAATTGTGATTCAATTCAAGCATGATACGAATCAATAATTTGAGATACGATTCAAAGGTATAGAGAAAAGAGTTTTGCCACAAAATGAAACTTGACACACATGACACTTTGAAGAAACTTAAGATCATGGATGGCTAGGTGCTTTAACATATACTAATTACTATGAACTTGTAAACAATAAACATCATTACTAATTACTATGAACATGTAAACAATAAACATCATCAACACACTTAATACCTAGTCTTAATCAAACATCATCAAAACAACTCCAACTCCAAGGACAGCTTCATATAATCCGAAACAGACGTTCATATTATACAATTTGAGCAAAGGATATTTTTGAAAAAGAAAATAGGGCTTGCGAGAAACACATAGGGTGAGAAAAGTAATAGTCATATATTATACATATGTGATTGGTCCAAGTGGTAAGAAATTTGAGTCTCTTAAGCATGTGGTCCGGGGCTCAATTTTTGGCTCATACATAAGGTTGGGAGGGGAGAACTCATCTTGTGTGCATCATAGGTTCTTCGATGGTGGTTGGTCATTGCTAAGCAGTGGTAGAAACTTTGTATCAATATCATGATAACCCAAAAGAAAAAATTAAACAAAATAAGACCAAATGCAAATTCTTAATTTTTTTAATGATAAATGTTAATTAATTGTTAAATTAATTTTTTTCTTCGTCAAAAATTAAATCTAGAAACTCCAACTCTTTCTCATTTAACTCCTTGGTCTGAGTTTATTGAATAACAAGTCCCTATGTTGCTTACCTCTATGGCCGGTAGGGATGGGAATAGAGCAGGCCAGACCATGCTTTGATAGGCCTGAGTCTGACCTACGAAATTTTTTGCAAGTCTGAGCCTGGCCTATGGTCTTTCGTATGCCTATTTTTTGGCATGGCCTAGCCTGAAAGTCTATTTACAGGCCTACTTCAAATTAAAATCATTAAATAGTCTATTTTATCTACTTCTAAATAGGCCAAATTGGCCTTAAAGCCTATTTTCCTGTAAGGCTTGTCTATCACTATAAGGCCTTAAAAGTTTATTTCACTATAAGGCCTTAAAGCCTATTTAAAAAGTCCATTAGTTGAATTTTTTTTCTTGATTTTTATGTTTAATATAAATTATACTTTAATATAAATTAAAAAAAAGTTATAATAATATGCATAAATAGGTCGGCCTATCAGACTTCGTAGGCTTTTTTGATAGCCTAAGCCTGACCTATTTACTTAAATAGACTTTTTCAAAAGCCTAAGCCTAACCTTTTTCTTAAAGGTCGAAGGCCCCTGTAGGCCGACCTGGCCTATTCCCAAACCTAATGGCCGGTCGTGCGTGCACCCAGTGGCGGAGGGACATGGGTGGCCTATAGAGGCCATGGTCCCCCCCACATTTTTATTTTTTTTTATATACTACACAACTAAACTATATTAAAATGTTTTATAAAATATATATTAGGATATGATCCCCCCCAATTAATCTAATTAAAATGTTTACCACGTTACTAGATTCATTGACAACTAATATCATTAGTTTTAAACTTTATATTATTTAAAATTATCTTATATTTTGTAAAATATATCGATACGGTCATCTCCACAACACATTTTAAATAAAATGAACCATAATGAAATAGCTTTGCAAAATAAAAGACTCTTTTAAAACCAAAAAATAAAGAGCAAATTAAAACCTAAAATAAAAATTGGGAATAAAAAGGGGTCATAATGATCTGGAGTTCGACCGAGAGATAAGTAAGGTCCAGCTAAAACTTTAAATTATATACGTTGTTTTAAAGATAAATTATATACATTTTGTATTTGAAAAATTATTATTTTAATCAAATTATGTTTCTTGTTCGCTCAAAAAAATGTTCCTTATACTCGGCCCCATTGACTTTAAATTTCTGGCTTCGCCCAAGGGTGCACCCCCTAAAGTTAGGCTGCTAAAAAAATATTCCCCTACCTACCTCCACCTACCTACCTCATTTATTAGAATCATTCTTGTTGTTTTTGACACAAATTTGCTCGTCTTCTACACTCTCTTTATCTTATCATCATATCTCTATAAAGACAAAGAGAGACACAAACAATTTGAACAAAATTGAAACCAAATAGAAAGAGAAAGAAGCAATTAATTAACAATAATGGCGTTGAAGGATACATTTTACATATCACATGGATCACCAACGTTGTCAATAGATGAATCAATTGTGGCAAGGAAGTTTCTACAATCATGGAGAAAAGATGTGTTTGAAGAGAGACCTAAATCTATTTTGGTTATTTCTGGTCATTGGGACACCACCGTACCAACCGTTAACGTTATTCAGACAACCAATGATACCATACATGACTTCTACGGTTTTCCTAAACCTATGTACCAGGTTTCTTTCTTTCTTTCTTTTTTTATTTTTTTATTTTTTATTTTATAGGATGATGACAGATTCTCAATAATAATTTGTTAATTTACTTTTCTCTATTCATCATCTATTTAAAATACTATTTAGTTTTTTTTGTAAGGGAAAACAATATATGGTTAATTAATTAAAATTTAATTATGAGCCAAAAAAATTAAACACGTATCTAGTCTACATTTGGACCAAATACATTGATATAATTTGACTAGTTATTTTAACTATTTAATAATTTAGAGTATGTATAATTAATTTGGGTAGTTATTAAACTGATATGTATAAACTAAAGAGCATGAGATGGTAAAAGATTTTTTTCGTTTTAATAAACGTAATGAGTTCGAATTAAACTTTGCGAATGGAACAATATTAAATTGTTTTAGAGACAGTTTTACCATCTCTTACAATCCTACCATGCTCTAAGCATGTTAAAAGGATATTCGATATAAACCGTTAGGTGAGAAAATTGTGGTTCAATTTTTATTGGGAAGGATATTTAGTTTGGTAAGGAATTGTGATGTTTCCTAAAATAAATATTTGTTTTTTTACATATAAAATAAATATTTGTTAGTTGACGAGTAGTTGTCAACCAACTTTACTTTTATAATTACTAAATTAAAAAACTGTCACCACAAAAAAGTTTTAAGCAACCATGTCATGTGATACAACAATACCCATGGAGTTAATCGTCTCATATATATATATATATATATATATATATATATATATATATATATATATATATATATATATATATATATAAATAAGAATGGAGGGAGTATAAAATTAGAGACCCTCAAATGAGAAGGAGCATCATACACACTGCACACTTGCCAATATATAATTTTGATCATTAATATATTTAATTATCCATAATAAAAAATTATATAAATTTGATGTTTTGAAAATATTTATTAAGACAAATCTAACAACATATTTATATATTAGTTAGAAAATATGGTCAAAACATATTATATAAATAGTGCATATCGTAAAATTACGACATGTATTTAAAAACGACGGGAGTGATAAATTAGTTAGAGTCAGCAGTTTCTTGAATGCGGAATATTTTTCTCTTCACTAGTGCAATTAAGCTGACAACCATTCAGAACAAATTCTAGTGCACAAACAACAATGGCAGAAAATGAATTTTTAACGTGAAAAATTTCTCTTTAATGTAAAAGAATAAAAACATGAGACCTAGTTCAGATAAAACCTTCCACGATAAACAATAATAATGGATAATTCTGCGGGGGAGAATTTGGTTGAGTGATAAGGTGGTTTATGATGTAAGGGGATAATTCATTATCAAGAAATTAATAATTTGTGGTATTGGGAGTGTGCAACTTAGAGAAGGGGAATTCTGATTCATTGACTATGACATGGCAGCAAATGATGATTTTATTTTGTGATAAATCATAACATTTGTATCCGCGATGATTGGAAGGATATCCTAAAAAGACACACGGGGTGGAACAGGGTTGGAGTTTGTTTATAGTAGGTGATGGAAAGAGCGGGAAACATAAACACCCAAATACTCGTAGATGAGAGTAGGACGGGTCCTTGTGAAAAAGAATTTTGAGAGGTGATTGATAATTCAATTTTTTATTTGGTAAAATATTCAATAGATAAGTTGCCATTTGTAAGGCATGGTGCCAGAAATTTGGAGGTAGAGAAGCATGAACTAGTAAAGTCTGAATTATATTATTAATGGATCAGATTTTTCGTTCAGCTTTGCCATTTTGAGATGAAGTATGAGGACACGAGAAGCGAAATGAAATTCCATTTGCTTCACAGAGTTTTTGAAAACTGCCATTAACATATTCTCTACCATTATCACACTGGATATTTTTAACTTCCCGATGAAATTGAGTTTTAATATATGCTCTTAATTTTTCAAAAGTTGGAAAAACTTGAGATTTGTGTGAAATTGGAAAAGTCCACAAAAAATTCGAATGGTTGTCTAAATAAAGCACATAATATTTATGACCGGAGGTACTCAATACGGGAGATGTCCACACATCACTGTGTAATATATCAAATGGCATAAGAGTAGAGTTATCTGAATCAATAAATGGCATTTTAATATGTTTACCAAGGGGACATGAATGACAAAAAATTGAATTTGACTTTGAAGTAGCAATACAATCAATCATTTTATTTTTTTTAAGGGAATCTAAAATAGATGCTCCTGGGTGACCTAGACGGTTGTGCCAAATAGAAGTAGATAGAGCTGCAAACTCGGAAGGAAATTTGTTTTCATTTGTGGTTGTGTTGGTGATGGGATATAGCTGGCCTTGACTCTCACATCTCATAAGAACCATCCCCGTCTGAAAGTCCTTCACAGAAAAACCAAAAGGATCAAATTCGGCAGACACATGATTATCGGTAGTGAATTTACGAACAGAGATTAAATTTTTAATCAATTTCGGTGCATGGAGGACATTTGATAAAGCTAATGGAGGGTGAGGGGGAGGTAAGTTAGCATTGCCAAAACCATGAATAGGAACTGAATGACCATTTCCTACGATAATAATATTATTTTTGCTCAAATTAAAATAAGATGAGAGATTACCGTGTGTGGATGTCATGTGAGATGTTGCTCCGGTGTCCATGTACCAAGATGGGTCAGACTGAGTGAGATGGAGAGTGTGGAGAGCAGCTTCAATATCTGTTGGACTTGGCCCAGTTGCAGTAAAGGCAGCAGGTGGCTTAGGTCCAAGAATGCCATTATGTTGTGTTTTTGGGCTAGAATTGGGCTTATTCCAAAAAGATGGATGAGGGCATGGAGGAGGGGCCCAAGTAGGATACGGTGGCCACTGCCAAGGAACCTGTTGTTGTTGCTGCCAGTAGGAACTCTGTCCGCATCCACCACCGCCTGATTGCTGCCAGCCTCCGCCGCCGTTGTTACTGCGGCCACCACTGTCGGAGTTTCTCCCCTTGTGACCGCGGTTCCGCCCCAGGTTGTTGTTGTTGCCGCGATTGCTACTTTTGTTGTTGTTGACAGCCCGCGCTGGATTGGCAGTAGGAGAGGTGGAAGAAAATGAATTTTCATCTTGTGATTTCAATAGCAAGGCTTCCTGAGATGAGGAGTGGCTGGATTCGCGTGCAACACGTTGGGTCATGGTTGATTCTTCTAGTTCCAACCGAGATTTCGCCGTTTCAAATGTCGGCAAGGGATCGTGTTGCTGAATGTACGTGACGAATCTTGCGTAAGAGTCGGTGAGTCCAGAAATCATTTTCAACACAAGATGAGTGTTGTTCACGGGAGAATCAACATTTGCAAGCTGATCGGCAAGTAATTTGAGACGATTGCAATAGGCTTTGGTAGACGGAAAATCTTCCAAATTCGTGTTGGTGAATTGATGTTCGAGGTGGACTGCTCTCGAATGCTTGTTATCTTGAAACATAGCAGCAATTCTTTTCCAACAATTTTCAGCAGTATCATTGACTACCAGAATGGAACTGAGAATATCCTGGGTTACGGTGGCGTACATCCACTGCAAAACGACCGCGTCGAGACGTTTCCAGAGACCGGGATCGTTTTTCTTTGTTGCTTCTGCTGTTTGTTTTTCTTTTTCATCAGTGGGAGTGATGATATGATCAAGCACGTTATGAACACAAGCTTGAACTTGAAACAGTGCAGACCATGAGAGATAGAGGCTTGAATCGTTGTCCAACGTGTTTGGAATGATGGATTTCACGTTGGTGATTCCAAAACATAGTGGAATTTGGGTTGTTGGGTTACTATTTCAGATGTTGCTGCTGCCATGGCTGCAGGTAAGGGATAGTTTGAGTGGTGCAGAAGAATTTGAGTGGCGGCTAGGAAAGAAGGTAGATCGAAAACCTAGCTGATACCATATAAGAAATGTATTTCGATGATTTTCATTGCATATGTGATGCCTGTAATATACATCTGTTACAATAACATATCAGGAAACTAATAATGGCTTATGAATGCAAATTGCCATTGACTTATTCTGTCAATAATGCTAATAACTGCACATCACTGTTTGCTAAATATACACATATTCTATCACACAATATTCTTCCTATTATACACTATGAATCAACAAACATCACCAATGGTGGAAATCAACAATAAAACAACTCTTCTATAAAAATTGATAAATCAAACAACTTAATGAGAGAGAGAGACTAGTAAGTGATAGGAACCACATCCTCAGATTGTAACAAAATAGCCTTCTCTCTATTGTTTGTCTGCTACTTTCTCTCAAGTTTTTGGTTTTTACAGGGGTGCTATTGCAGTTGTTATTTTAAATTAGGAATTATATCCCTTTGTTTTCAAAGATTGAGCTTTAGGCATCTAAAATTGGTCACAAACACCTCAACAAAAATAAAAACACATCAATGGTAGTTACAAATCGTTCATCACTTTTAAATGATTTAATCAATTTAAAAAGTGATGTGAACGGTAGTTGATTACTGGTGAAAATATTCTCAATAGTTTGAGGTTCCTATAAGTAATTGCTAGATATCTAAATAGTAATCTTCTTTGTTTTTGCTTTTTCACGTAAGTGAGATGGGCCACCTGTAACATGACAATAGGCTTGAGAAATTGTTCATCTCACTTCTAAATTTGCTCAAAAGAAAACCGCTCTTCTTCCATACAAAATTACTCACTCCCACGTGAACTGACGAAAATAACTTCAACGTGAGTTAAGTCACGTTCGGTAGAATCAACGTGAGTTAAATCACGTTGAGCCAACGTGAGTTAAGTCACGTAGGTACAAAGCCAACGTGAGTTAACTCATGTTGGTTTTAGGTAAGTTAAGATTCCATCAATTCTTCACAAAAATGCTATTTTTTTTAAGACCCCAAACATACAATATGTTATGTTCATTTTTTAAAAGCATGTCATGTCTTCGAAACATTAATTCATTCATGATCCAAAATAAATCATAACTAAAAATACACAAGTACGCAAAATCAATTCCAAAAATACACAATTTTATTAATTTTAATTTCATGTACGTTACATTACATTACATTCTTCCTAAATATGTGGTATCATCATGATGTTGGATTTAAGTTAAATTCTTGAAAGTTTGCCAAAAATGTCGGCATTGAAGTGTCTTATACTTAGTGTAAAAATTTGGTAGTCTCTTTGAAAACTCAAGAATGAAGAGAACACAACACATGTATTCTATCAAATCAACTATACATGTTCTCACATCGAATTCCTTCATATAGGATGGGTCGTGACAAAAAGAAATGCATTCCAATATATTCTTTTTGAACTTAATCCTACTGCCCTGCCAACTGACAAGATTTCAATTGACAAAGGAGCATGATCAAGCTCAAAACAACATCTTAAAAGTGCATTCCCTTATGTCCCACTCATCTTATACGAAGGACTTCGATGTGAGAACCTATATAGTTGATTCAACAGAATACATGTTGTGTTCTCTTCATTCTTTCGAGATTTCAAAGAGACTACCAAACCTTTATGCTAAGTAAAAGACACTTTAATGCCAACATCTTCAGCAAACTAACAAGCATTAAACTAAAATCCAACAAAATAATGACACAACATAATAATACTACATAAACAACTTCATTTGGCCGAATCAAACTCTTGAGAATATCTTTAGGTGATCTAGCAAAGAAGCATCCATCTCGATCGTCGGAAACATGCTGTGTTCACCAAATATCGAGAACATGCTTCTCACGTCATCGTCGTTCGTGAGCATCATCCGGCTGAACATTATTCTCCCGACTGAGTCGATCGATGGACATTCATATCAAACGTCTTCCACCCTCCTTGTGTCTCCGAGGTTGAGTCGTTGGATGATTTCATCTAGTTGATCCTTCAAATCTTTTAACGTGACATCGACCCGAACCCTGAACAACTTGTTGGGCTTTCCACCGTTGAAGCAGACTTCAGCTAACATTGTGTTTGGATCTACTCGAGAATTAACCATTGCTTCAGATCTACACCATAAGAAATTAATAACAATCAATGAAAAACTCATTCAAACATTTCATCAAACACTTGGAGTGCAAATTATACATAAACCCTAAAACTAAAAACTACAACATAAACATGCAAATATCATGAACATTTAATCAACATAAGTCATTTACATGTAAATATTGTATAATTTCTTACCAAAAAAATCAAAATTTAAATAAACCCTAAAACTAAAACATTTTTAGTTTAGGAGGAAAAATGTAATATATAAACATAAAATGCCAATGGTAATGGATTATGAAAACTTACTTGTTATTGGAGTGGTGGGTGATTTGAACTTGAAGAAATTTGAGGTTGGATGATTTGAGAGTTTTTAGAGATTTGAGATGTGATATGGAGAAATGAGGCATTGACTGAGCTATATAATAACACAACGTGACTTAACTCATGTTGCCTTACCGAACGTGACTTAAGTCACGTAGGTTATAACACAATGTGACTTAACTCACGTAGGTTATATCCCAACGTGACTTAAGTCACGTTCTGCCTGTGTCATGTAGCAGAACAGGCAGCATCCCTGTTTTCATCCATTCATTCATTCACCCATTTTCCATCCATTCAATCAATAAGTTAGTCATTCATTCATTCAAAGTTAAAATACACAAATTCATTCAAAGTTATAATACGCAAAAATAAAACCGAAAATTAATCATAATGTCATAAAAATTTGCAAAGATGCAAGTGCAAATATATTACATCAAAATCCGCCAAAATGTCATAAAAATAACTAAAAATATACAAATGTCATAAAACACTAAAAAAAATCATACTGCTCCGGACTACGGCTCTGCCCCTATCATCCCTCCTACTCCTCATCCGCGCAACCGACCCCTCCCGGATCATGCGATAGTTCTCAGCTATGCTCATCAACACATCATGATAGTATGGATGCTAGTCAGGATACCCCAATGCAGTCTCCAGTTTGGTCCTAATGTTCCCAATAATCTGGAGTGGGTCTGGAACCTGCCTAGCATACTGCTCCTGAACAATAAGCTCCTCATTAGGAGGCCTAGGAGGCGAGTACTCAACAACAGACACATTCTCACTCATAATGGGATAAGAGACACTATATTACGAAGATATGTACCCCTTCTTAGACAACCACGAATCAGGTGCCCAGCGACCCCGATCAGCCTGTGGAATGACATGGAGTAGAAAATCCTGGAAGGAATGTACTACGTACTCTGGCTTAAGAGCCACAAACAAAGTAGGATATCTGGGTGCTGTCTGCACATGGCTGTAGTGCCTGAGAACCCACTCCGGCAAGTGAAGGATCATCGTGTCTTTATTGGCTAAGATCCAACCGGATTACCAGCAGATATCCTAAAAAGGAGTGATGTCCTAGTAATCCTCGTACGACCTCCGTTCGACATTTCCTTTCACGATCAGATCTATCAAGCCTTGGTAGTGTCCAAGATCAGCATGACCCCTTATATATTTAAACTTGCTAGAGAGCGAGTCACCACGTGAATAATGCAGATTAGGACTCGGCGGATACAAGTTCTTAAAGTGCACCAACGCCCATCCCTACAAACACAAACACAAACAAACAATCAAATATATCAGAATTACATATAAACCCTAAAACAATAATATCAACACATTTATAATATGCTATAGAAAAGAAAAAATTACTACCTTAGGTAGAGACATGTAGCCGCCACTGGAGCCAACTGTAGGGTTTGTAGCCTCTGAAAGCTAGGTGTAGAGATAAGCAAGCGCCATCCCGCCACATGACCACTCATGCACCCTGTACAAGTCCTGCATCCCCCATCAACCATATCATCGAGATGTTTTTGTTGGCGAAAATGGCGACGCCAACCAAGAAGAACAAAAATGCCTTAATAAAATGACGCCTAGTCCTCTTGAGCTCCTCCTCATCATCAGCAGCGGGGTCCTTCAACTCATTACACCTATGAAGCAGTTTTTCATAATGCTTCTTCAGGTTAGGAATACTAATATTCTCACCCCCACTGTTTGTACGTCTCATCCTCATCCTTCTTCTCCGTCATATCCAGCTCACTCTGCAGCAACTCAATACCCATCTCGTAGGTGCAGTCGTCGTAGTCCATGAGACTCCCTTGGATGAGGATCTGTAGAAGACATGCCACATCGTCGAGTGTGACAGTCATCTCCCCAACAGGAAGATGAAAGTTGCTGGTCTCTGAGTTCCACCTCTTTGACAAGGCAGTGTGAGGGCAGAACTGATCATGGAATACCTGATCTTAAGGAAGGGGGCAAGACCTGATGCATTCACCCGCTCCCAGAACTAATCTGCACCCTGCCCTGGGATCGTTAGCTAGTCGCGCCTAATCTTCCTTCCGTGCGAGGAAGGGTTCACTCAATGGTCCCTCCGAAACTGAAATACAAAAAATAAAACAAACAACATACCGTTAAAAATATAAACAATTGAATAACTATTAATATAAAACATTTAAAATTAAATCGTAAAATTAAATAAACACTTTAATATATCAATTGACGCGTAGAAAACACAAAAATCAAAATAAACATTAAACATTTTAACAAAACAATTAAATTGTAAAATTAAATTAAACACTTTAATATGACGCGTAAAATCAAAACAAACATAAAAACATTTTAAAATATGATAGTTAATCGTTAAAAATAAAAAGACAGTAATTAAATAGAATTAAACTTACTGCAGGGCCGCTCCATAGTTTGCATGCCACGTGTCTACCGAAATTCGGTATAAGTGACATGTCTATAGGGCCCCCAGGAAAACCCACCGGTCCGGTCTCCTCCTCCTGCTGTTGAGCATCACCCTCCTGATAATGAGGCTTCTCATACTGAGGTTGATACTTCTCATGCTGCTGATGATGTTGTGTGGAATCCACTACCTTTGACCCACCCGCCTGGGACGACGTCCCCTCCCCATCCCCACTCCTACTGCTACGGCCCTGTCTCCTTCTAACAGGAGGGCGCATAGCCTGCCTATCGGCCCATGCACTCTGTGTCATGGTCTCCCTGCCTGCTCTCATTATGTCCGGTCTATCAGACATATCTACACATCATAAAACAATGCAAAAAATCAATGATTTTCATAGGGACATTGTGTCATTTCTAAGTAATCAACAACATTAATTCACATTGCACTCAAACTACCACATTGTGTCATTTCAATTTGTAAACTACCACATTGCACTCAAACACACTATAATCAACATTAACAATCCAATTTCTAACTAATTTCATCATTAACGATGCAAAATAAAAATAAAAATAATTGAGACATTTTATCAAACACCTAGAGTTCAACATTAACAATATGAGTTCATTGTGCCATTTTAATCTATAAACTACCACATTTGAGTCAAACTTACTCTAAACAACACCTAAACTACAATTCCTAACTTATTTGATCATTAACAATCTTAAAATCTAACATGCAAATCAAACCCTAAAATCCTAAAATTGTGAAATTTCTCCAAAAAAAAATCTAACCATTAAACCAAAAAACAAACCAATGCAAAAGGTTAGAGAACACTTACTTGTGATTGAAGTAGAAATGATGTTGATTTGGTTGAGATTGATCAAATTCGCAGTTTGAGGGAGAAAAATCGCACCTTTTTCACTTTGGAACACAATGGTTCTGTGTTATGTCTGTTCAAATCTATAACAAAACGCAACGTGACTTAAGTCACATTGGTATGTACCAAACGTGACTTAACTCACGTTGGGCCCAACGTGACTTAACTCATGTGGATAATGTTGAACGTGACTTAAGTTACGTTGATGTTATTTTAGGCAGTTTACATGGGAATGATCAATTTTGTTTGTGAGAAGAGCAATTTTCTGCTCAAAAACATACCCCAGCAACAGTTAACTGCTGTTCGGATTTCCAGTGGTTGTTAAATGTCGTTGTGCACTTTTCATAGTGGTTCAATCATTTTTTAAGTCGGTTTAACCACTTTAAAATGTCTTCAACGACAACTAACTGCCGCTAGACCAACGACAGTTAAAAAAAGAGTAATTGAGAAGTTAGATGAGCAATTTTCATAGGCTTGGCCTAAACATTGTAATACACACATTCATATTCTTTTTGTTATTTATTCTTCTTTTTCTTTTTTTTTCTTTCTCAAATAAATGTGGGTCCCACTTGTGAACCCCAACAATGAGTAGGGTAAACTTTTGCTGTTGGATATTTTAGTTTGAAGAAAATTCTTGTATCTTTGTTGGCAAATCTCTTGGATTTAAAAGATGCACTTTCGGTGTAAATCTATTTTACACTGGTGATCAATATAAGAACTCACTATTTTATTATTTTGTCTATGTTTGATTCCACGTTTGTACATCTTAGAAGCACGTTTTTACTAGCTTTAAAGATTGCATAGACTCAAATATCAAATTTATTGACATATATACATACATACGCAAAAGAAAGTATGATCTGAACTATTATAAGTTGATTAAAATCATTTTTATGTTAATGTATCCAAACATAAATTATGTTACGTTCAACTCATTTTTAACAAAAAGAAATTCAATCAAAATCAATTTCACATAATCAAATTCAAAATACAGTAACATAAGGAAAAAAAACTAAGTCATGAAAGATGTAAGGAAAAAAACTAGTTTTCACTAAAAATATATATCCTTTAAACTCAATCTTATGCAAAATAATTGTCCATAAGTAGGGCTTGAAAATTGCAACCGCATCGATTACCTTTGTACACAATTATGTCTTGAAAGCTCAATCTATTGATAATATTCCAAAAGAATGCTATGTTTTTCCTTTGAAATGATATTACATTATCCATGTTTGATGTTCTTAAACACATTATATTTACAATATACCTTCTCTCTTATATTACATGATTCCATTACCAGCTTAAATATCCAGCACCTGGAGCTCCACATTTAGCTAAAAGAGTGAAGGAACTACTCAACAAATCCGGTTTCAACCGCGTCGATGAAGACAAAAAAAGAGGTCTTGATCATGGTGCTTGGGTTCCACTCATGTTAATGTATCCAGAAGCTGACATTCCAGTTTGTCAGCTTTCTGTTCAATCTAACTTGGATGGAACTTACCATTATAACTTAGGAAAAGCATTGGCACCTCTTAAAGATGAAGGTGTGTTAATAATGGGTTCTGGAAGTGCTGTTCATAATTTGGGATCACTTAATCCTCGTGCAGGTGTTACTCCTTGGGCCTTAGAATTTGATAATTGGTTGAAAGATGCACTTCTTGATGGAAGGTATGTACCCCTTTTTTTCTGTTTTGATGTTCAAGTTTAAAGATTACATGTGTGTGTGGGGTTCTGCAGTAACAAAAATTAATTTTAGTCAAAAGTGAGTTGAATTCAAAGTGTTTATGTTTGCATACATTCACTTAAATATGAGATGAACAACGAATTTAATAGAAAAAAATGTTTGGAGTAAAACTTACAAATCCTTGCTTCGAGTTAGAATCAAGTTTAGATGAAAAAATAAATTTCAATCGACATCACTCGTATGTCAAAAGAAATCGATTTTGTGTTTGAAATCACTTTTGGCTCTCCCTGCGGTGAAACCAAACACACACGTAGTTGATTTTGTTGAGGGTATTAACAAGGTTTCAGAAATTGGCTAGCGACTTCAATTCTTCCTGGGATGTCAAGTCTTATGATGTCTCCACGACCAAGGTTTTAAAACAGTTCGCGACTGCAGTTATGGCTGCAGCATGCAAGTTTTTTACGTCGTGATCACATTACCATATTTGACCACAATATCAAATATTGCAATGCGGTCGTGACTAATACGATCACAAATTAAAATTGTGACTGATCAGCTGCGTCAACTATATTTCATCGCAATTTTATGCAATATATAAAGAATCAAAACGCTATCGTATCTAAAAACATTGGGTGCTATGTATATGAATCTGTATGGTTTAGTTCTTCATGGATTGGTTGTGAATGTTTGATTTGAATTGCTTTTATAGATATGAAGATGTGAATCATTATGAACAAAAGGCGCCGCATGCGAAAAAGGCTCATCCATGGCCAGATCATTTTTATCCATTGCATGTTGCTATTGGTGCTGCTGGTGAAAATTCAAAGGCCAAACTTATACACAATAGTATTAATATGGGAACTCTCTCTTATGCCTCTTACCAGTTTACATCAGATTCCAGCTAAACTTGTATTTTATACATAAATTCAGTTTCAGATGCATATACTCTCTATGCATAGTTATTCAATATGTATCTATGAAGATTGTTAGTGATTTCAACACTCATTCTAACACTATATTTTCAATTATCTCTTTTGTTGGGTAAAATTTTATGTAGATCTCACTATTTTGAAAATAGGTCATGCATAAAGTTGCAAGATTTAGTCAAATTTTATTCAATAAAAAAGTGTTGAAAAGTGAATGTTGCTGTTTTTTTCTTTTCTTCTAATATGTTGACATACTTTTCCTTGTGATTTTACAATTATGCTTTTTCTTTTGTATGTTATGCATCTTGCATTTTGGGTTTCGTGTTATTTTTTGAAGAAATAGGCTAATTAATAATAACATGAAGGTTCTTTCTGAAAATTTTGCATTGAATTTGTTGTGTGTAAAATGAATATAAGAAAGGAAAATAAAATAGGGTTAAATAAGTTTTTAATTTCTATAAATATAGTGGATTTCGTTTTTAGTCCTCATAAAAAAAAGTGACGGGTTTTGGTCCCTATACAATTTTTTAGAACGTAGTTTTAATCTCTGTTAAATTAAAATTTGTTTAATTATGCTTAAACTTTTAAATTTGTAATGATTTTTTAAAGACATATTAAGAACATTAAAAAAAAACTCTTTTATAAAAAATTAGAATTTTTCAACATCTAGTGAATTAAATATGAACTTATTTAAACACCAAATTTCAAGATAAAACTAATGAAAATTTTGACTTAAAAATAAAATCTTGAACTAATTTTTTGCGGAGGAACTTTTTATAATAATTTAAACAAGTCTGTAAAAAATCAGTTAAAAATTTTAAATTTTAAGTATAGTTAAACAAATTTTAATTTAACAAGGACTAAAACTATGTGCCGAAATTTTTTATAGGAATCAAAATTGCCTTAGAGTTCATAATTAATGTAACACACATACTAAATTTATCTAGAATATTTAGCATGCGTATTAAATCTGATACTGGATACATTAAAATTTTCAATAACAATAATATACATCTGAATGAATACAAACTTGCTCGTTTATACACCTAGTAAAGTCCCACTAATGTACGTATATATATTTATCTATGCAAATACTAATGAAAATCCTGAATTGGTACATGACGAGCAGCTGCACTCCACTCAGCGTCTCCTTGATGAACTTCATCACGAAACTCTTGTTTGCGAACCACCTGCTTACCTGAAACTAAATTAAAGGGATTGGGGTGAGACGGGCGTCTCAGTGAGTTCCACCTACCCTAAGCTTCAGGCGATCTCGGGGATCCTAGGATCGCCGTCAGTCTTTACATATCTTAGCGATCAAGGGAAAACTAGGATCGCTATATGTCTCTATCATATCTTATCATATTCATATTATTCGCATCTCATTATTTAGTGATCGAGGGGGAAACTATGATCACTTCCTGATAACTGATATCTGCCTGATAATATTAAAGTATTTCACATATCTGACTTAAAGTTTCATATCACTAACTTTACATTTTACTATGTGCACATAGACCACATTATCTCTTCGTTGTGGCGAACGGTAATTATATTTAGACCACATTATCTCTTCGTTGTGGCGAACGGTAATTATCTTTTCTAGACCACATTATCTCTTCGTTATGGCGAACAGTAATCTTTTCTAGACCACATTATCTCTTCGTTGTGGCGAACGGTAATCTTTTCTAGACCACATTATCTCTTCGTTGTGGCGAACGGTATACTATGAACAATTTAGTTCATAGGCTGCATTGTCTCTTCGTTGCAGCAAACAGAGATTTTCTATAATTTACTATGAGCATGTTACTCATAGGCTGCATTATCTCTTCGTTGCAGCAAACGGATTGGAAGTTTTCAATAGAAAATCAAAACATAGTTTTAAAATGATTTATTGCGAAAATCAATTCATATGATCAACACTTTCTTAACATTGATGTCATATAAAATTTCATTCACATTATCACATAAATCTTGTAAAAATTATTCACTCTCATTACTTTGAATAACCATTAAAATCTCGTCTTTATTATTTAAAAGCATGGAGGATCATAACACTTGGCAAGCATTAACAATTGGGCAACTACTAATCATAAATTGATCTTGATGTTAATTTTTTCTTACTTAAACATAAGCCCAAAGGGAAAGTTCTAAACTAACTGGAACTCACCAAGTGCTTCTGGCAACTTTAATAAGCTTAGCCTCAGCTTAATCTTCTGCCATCATTTCAGCCCTTGCATCAAGTCCACTCTTAAAACCTTCTATGGACAACTTCCAGCGGCTTGCTTAACTTCTGGCTTATGCATCAACTCATACCTCAAAACTCTATTCTAATAACCAACAACCCATGAACAAAGTTAGGAACCCACATGTTTTTTATGGATACTTTAACCAACTTTGCTCCAAGTACATATACCCAAGCTTAACTTCTAATCCCTTCTTCAATTGCTTCTTGTATTTGTTCCTAATGAAATCTAGGACTTGTCCGTCCAATCCGATCACTGTACCGAATATTATAACATGAACATTACAACCACATTAGTGCAGATTTTTTTTTTATTCAACAACCGAAACTTGTAACACAATTTTCTCCATCATAACATAAGTTAATTAAGCCATTCCAAAGTCTATTTCGTGTTAAATCTTATATACTTTCAAATGGTTCAAGTCCCATTCCAAAATGATGTATGTACAGAGATATATAACAGAAAGGTACCAGCAACAATAGTGCAGATTTTCAATTCAGTACTGAAACTTCTAACTCAATTTTCTCAGTCATAACGTAACGAAATTAAGTTCTTCCAGAGCCTATTTCATGTTAAATTTTGTCTATTTTCCAATGGTTTAATTCCCACTCAAAAACGATTCCAGCACAAGTATTTACGACTGTTTTTCTGACAGTAGGTCTATACGAATTTTAACCAACATTTCTTAAAAATTCCACCATAACCAAACTAACAATTCTATTTCTTTCGAATCAAATTCAAGCTTAATAGAGTACCCACCTTAAATGTTAATGAATCCATAAGAATTGATAAACTTTGATGCCACTCTAAATCTTCACAAACTCTTCAATCATTTGGTCTTGAACCAACGTCTCCTTTCTACTCAAATTGATGCATCCTTCTTCTTCAACAAAGTGGAAGCTATCATAACCCACACTTCAATTCTAGCATCCATTTCAACAGCATTAGTACCAAAACTAAAGGAAACAACAAATTGGGTCTTAACCCATAATTTCTTACATCAAATATTCCTTAACTTTTAAGCCAATTTCAGTTTCCTTGTTTCTAAAATTGAACTTTAGATTGGATATTTACCTCAAATAAATAAAGAATCCTCAAGAAGATGATGAAGTTTGCAAGCTTCATAAACCCTCCATTATTTTCCTTTTTGCCTTCTTCTCCTTTTCCAGTAGAATTTACGTCCCCACTTGCCAACAAGATGAGGAGAAGGAACTAGACACACGCAAAGCTTGACTCCATGGAATTAGAGAAATTTTCATGTAGGTTGGGGGTGTGAGGGTTAGGTTCGGCTGAGAGTTGAAAGGGGGAGGAAGGAGATGAATTTCTTTCTTTCTTATCTAACCCCAATTTGATTTATAGATGTGGTAAATATCTGATATCAAATTTGTCCTTCTTTACTCCAATATTCACTAGTTTGCCATTAAAAGAAAATTAACCCTTTAGTCCTCTTAGATAATTTTTCTTACTTATTATTTTAACTACTGATAAGGTCTTGGGTTGTTACATTCTACCCTCCTTAAAAGAATTTCGTCCTCGAAATTCGTACTTCACTCGGTTACAATCGGGATTATTCACTTGCGCCATGATTCAAGTTCTCATCAATTCCTTATTCAATCGTAGGTTTTGGTTCTTCATGTACTTGATTTACTCACTTCGGATATTTGGAGGCCTGACCACTAACCAACTTATCATTCCACTGTGTAGTCTACTCATTTTCGTGATTTCTCAACTAATTTATAGCTTGGTCACAATATCATCCCATGTGGTTTTCAAAAAGTTCTAAGTCTGCACATATTCCTTCTCTTATAACTAACCCAACTTGAGGTGTTTTTCTTTCATTTCCCTACATCTTAGGTTTGGTGCAAGTGCTTGAAGTACTTCACTTATGTTAACATGGCTTCTGCTGTTATCAATTATTTCTGAACGGAAAGTAAATTCGTACTACATTATCCTTCACTTGAAATGGGGTTTCAAAGTTTTCATCCAACATTAGAAGAGTCCTGTAAATTTGATTGTTCAATAAAACTTTCTTTGCCCTCTAATATCTAGGTTATTTAGTCTTTGAAGTTAACAAGGTTACTCTAATTCCTCTCACATACTGGCCTACACCAAACCCATGCCCTGTAATTGCAAGTTAAAGTATCATCAAAAGGGTTTGATAACATTAAGTCTTCTGGGCACCGCGAGACGTCACAAAGTCAAAATTTAATCCCAGTTATCGAACTACGACGTCGGCGTCTCCAATTACTTCTGACTTACCGCAGTATGAGCGTGTCTGTTATTTCATACCATGTTCTCCCACACTATAGAAAATTCCATTGTTCCTGAATTTCGTGATTCGAAGTATTTCTTAAATTAACTCTTAAGATTTCCCATTAGGATTCTTTGCATGCTTGAGTTATTACTACTTACTACTACTCCCTGACTCTAGGGTCGACATGTACACACTTTCCTTGTGATTCATCTGACAGAAAACCCATAAACATTTGTATTCCAAGGTCTCAGACTTCTACATCTTTCGTCATTTCATTTCAGATAAATCTTCCGCTGCGCTACTCTGATTTAACAACTCACTTCGTTCGGAAATAATACTTCAACAATATTGTTAAAATTTCACAATCTACTTGAATCCGTTACAATTTCACCGTCATCAGGACTTAGCCGTCTTGTGGCCCGTTACTTATTCACAACCTCAGAACTACACTGTTATCCAATTATCTATGTCGTCCTTCGGGACTTGCATGCTAATAATAGAGAGGTTAACTTCACTCTACATACTACTTTGATGCACAAACTTATATCACTGAACAGCGTTTCCAGATACTGCGTTCTCCTTGGACGCATACGACATACTTGCTCTCATCAAGCAACTTCCTAATTTCCCTCCATAACCCTCATACTCATACACCGGCTCACTAATGATCCGGATCTCGTTCCATTCATTCGATTATTATCCGTAACAGATTTCGTACTTATAATCTTTCCCGTGCAGTTTCGGTTTCCACGACTCAATCATATCCTTTAAGTTACTTTTTCCGGTTTCCCAACATAATTGCGTAAGGAAACTCCCCGAATGAAACACATAATTCCCTGACATTAACCATATTCTTGACTCATTCGTACTAGCAACGATCTTTCATATACTAGGGTCTCAAAATAATTTCTCGGCCAAAATTTCCGATTAATACTCAAGGTACCAGTCTTCTATATCCCTGCGTCAACTTAATCTTTCCTTCATGTCTTAGTAAAGAAGTTCCATATTAGATGTGCCTCAATTCTTTCAATCCTGGCAGTTTACTTATTCATATCCTATTTTCCAACTCCGTCGAGGATTTACGCATCATCTTATTCCATCTACCGAGATATCATTCACCGACTGCTTATCATACCTACCTTAGTCCAACGACGTCCTAACAACTCTTACCGAGAGATGGTAGTATAACCTACTTTTGCCGTGTACGACCCTCGACTGGAGTTGGTCCCTTATTAATCCCTTAATCATTGACAGTACATTCAGCCTGCCTACTGACACATGCCCGATCTTAACCTTATTACATACTCATTCTCCAGTCTCCAAGATTGCATAACAACTTCTCCTTCTTACCCATAAACTTGATACTTACGATTAGGGAGGTGTGATTGATCTGACAAAGCTTAACTAACTCACGTCGCACATTCACTGACCACCTTGAGGGTTAACTTAATCAGTTCCGGAGCAGTCCACTTAATCCACAAATAATTCACTTAACTGTTCAGACTCCAAAATCTTGCATGGCTCAAACACGCGAGTTCTTCAATTCTTACCTCCTCTATTTCCACCGAGAGTCTAGGGGTTCCGACAATCACTTGAAAATTCCTCTTTCCGAGTTTCTCGGTCTCGTCCTGCAATCTTAAATCCGTATCCGGAACCAATACTTTAATCTGCATCTTACTTCCACTTCCAATCTACAACCCCGTTAAGGTCTCAAATCTTTCCACAAAGTAATCCAGAATTCCTTACTTCTCTTGTTTTCATAGACGAATCACCGTTCGATGACGCATCCAACGATGTCGAGGTACTTCGCCTTGTTCTTACATATCCCTAATATTCCTGAAAACTTCGTCAGTTACAAACTTCGTTACTTCACTATTTAATGGCCATCATTTGGCGCTGAACACTCCATCACCAATTTCGTCATAACTTCTGATACATTGATCTTCATCCATTGTAAACTTCATTCCTCCTAGGTCACATTCAGCTCTCAGAGATCTGTCCTAACTGTCATATACTAGATCGAGTTGATCAGGCTCAACTAGATGTAACATTTAGAACAAATATCCAGAACACAATGGTCCCACTACGTTTATTGGATTTTAATGACCCAAGACACGATCTGAATCGACCTGCTCTGATACCAAATTGTAACACCCATACTAAATTTATCTAGAATATTTAGCATGCGTATTAAATCTGATACTTGATACATTAAAATATTCAAGAACAATAATATACATCTGAATGAATACAAGCTTGCTCGTTTATACACCTAGTAAAGTCCCACTAATGTACGTATATATATTTATCTATACAAATACTAATGAAAATCCTGGACTGGTACATGACGAGCAGCTGCACTCCACTCAGCGTCTCCCTGATGAACTTCATCACGAAACTCTTGTTTGCGAACCACCAGCTTACCTGAAACTAAATTAAAGGGATTGGGGTGAGACGGACGTCTCAGTGAGTTCCACCTACCCTAAGCTTCAGGCGATCTCGGGGATTCTAGGATCGCCGTCAGTCTCTACATATCTTAGTGATCAAGGGAAAACTAGGATCGCTATATGTCTCTATCATATCTTATCATATTCATATTATTCGCATCTCATTATTTAGTGATCGAGGGGGAAACTATGATCACTTCCTGATAACTGATATCTGCCTGATAATATTAAAGTATTTCACATATCTGACTTAAAGTTTCATATCACTAACTTTACATTTTACTATGTGCACATAGACCACATTATCTCTTCGTTGTGGCGAACGGTAATTATATTTAGACCATATTATCTCTTCGTTGTGGCGAACGGTAATTATCTTTTCTAGACCACATTATCTCTTCGTTGTGGCGAACGGTATACTATGAACAATTTAGTTCATAGGCTGCATTGTCTCTTCGTTGCAGAAAACGGATATTTTCTATAATTTACTATGAGCATGTTACTCATAGGCTGCATTATAACGGATAGGAAGTTTTCAATAGAAAATCAAAACATAGTTTTAAAATGATTTATTGCGAAAATCAATTCATATGATCAACACTTTCTTAACATTGATGTCATATAAAATTTCATTCACATTATCACATAAATCTTGTAAAAATTATTCACTCTCATTACTTTGCATAAACATTAAAATCTCGTCTTTATTATTTAAAAGCATGGAGGATCATAACACTTGGCAAACATTAACAATTGGACAACTACTAATCATAAATTGATCTTTATGTTAATTTTTCCTTACTTAAACATAAGCCCAAAGGGAAAGTTCTAAACTAACTGGAACTCACCAAGTGCTTCTGGCAACTTTAATAAGCTTAGCCTCAGCTTAATCTTCTGCCATCATTTCAGCCCTTGCATCAAGTCCACTCTTAAAACCTTCTATGGACAACTTCCACCGGCTTGCTTAACTTCTGGCTTATGCATCAACTCATACCTCAAAACTCTATTCTAATAACCAACAACCCATGAACAAAGTTAGGAACCCACATGTTTTTTATGGATACTTTAACCAACTTTGCTCCAAGTACATATACCCAAGCTTAACTTCTAATCCCTTCTTCAATTGCTTCTTGTATTTGTTCCTAATGAAATCTAGGACTTGTC
Source organism: Medicago ruthenica (assembly GCA_018208015.1). Taxonomy (NCBI): domain Eukaryota; kingdom Viridiplantae; phylum Streptophyta; class Magnoliopsida; order Fabales; family Fabaceae; genus Medicago; species Medicago ruthenica. The sequence goes on from CM031376.1 coordinate 16,309,776, forward strand.
CGTCCAATCTGATCACTGTACCGAATATTATAACATGAACATTACAACCACATTAGTGCAGATTTTTTTTTTTATTCAACAACTGAAACTTGTAACACAGTTTTCTCCATCATAACATAAGTTAATTAAGCCATTCCAAAGTCTATTTCGTGTTAAATCTTATCTACTTTCAAATGGTTCAAGTCCCATTCCAAAATGATGTATGTACAGAGATATATAACAGAAAAGTACCAACAACAATAGTGCAGATTTTCAATTCAGTACTGAAACTTCTAACTCAATTTTCTCAGTCATAACGTAACGAAATTAAGTTCTTCCAGAGCCTATTTCATGTTAAATTTTGTCTATTTTCCAATGGTTTAATTCCCACTCAAAAACGATTCCAGCACAAGTATTTACGACTGTTTTTCTGACAGTAGGTCTATACGAATTTTAACCAACATTTCTTAAAAATTCCACCATAACCAAACTAACAATTCTATTTCTTTCGAATCAAATTCAAGCTTAATAGAGTACCCACCTTAAATGTTAATGAATCCATAAGAATTGATAAACTTTGATGCCACTCTAAATCTTCACAAACTCTTCAATCACTTGGTCTTGAACCAACGTCTCCTTTCTACTCAAATTGATGCATCCTTCTTCTTCAACAAAGTGGAAGCTATCATAACCCACACTTCAATTCTAGCATCCATTTCAACAGCATTAGTACCAAAACTAAAGGAAACAACAAATTGGGTCTTAACCCATAATTTCTTACATGGAATATTCCTTAACTTTTATGCCAATTTCAGTTTCCTTGTTTCTAAAATTGAACTTTAGATTGGATATTTACCTCAAATAAATAAAGAATCCTCAAGAAGATGATGAAGTTTGCAAGCTTCATAAACCCTCCATTATTTTCCTTTTTGCCTTCTTCTCCTTTTCCAGTAGAATTTACGTCCCCACTTGCCAACAAGATGAGGAGAAGGAACTAGACACACGCAAAGCTTGACTCCATGGAATTAGAGAAATTTTCATGTAGGTTGGGGGTGTGAGGGTTAGGTTCGGCTGAGAGTTGAAAGGGGGAGGAAGGAGATGAATTTCTTTCTTTCTTATCTAACCCCAATTTGATTTATAGATGTGGTAAATGTCTGATACAAAATTTGTCCTTCTTTACTCCAATATTCACTAGTTTGCCATTAAAAGAAAATTAACCCTTTACTCCTCTTAGATAATTTTTCTTACTTATTATTTTAACTACTGATAAGGTCTTGGGTTGTTAAAATTAATATCTAGAGAAGCATGGTGTAAAAAAAAAAAACTATCTAGAGAAGCACAATTGCTTTAATTCCCAAGAAAAGTTCATTTCGGTAACAGTCACTAAGATTGGTCTAGCACAGAAGGACATGAGTAGTATGTACGAGGTCATATATTTAAACTTCATTGTCTCTATTGTACACCAAAAAAAAGGTTCATTTCATCGACGAATATCAATATTTCTCCAATATCTTCCCCATCATCAAATCCTTCGTAGTCATCTCAAGCCTCAACCCTTAGTGATGTCTTTTTGACTCACTTTGATATTTGTTCACACAAATTTTATCTAAGAATGCAAGCCTCTCTTCGTCATCTTCTACGCCTCCGTCAGAAACTTATTCCTAGGTCACTCTCCCTGCCACCAATGTGGTTTTCGTTGGTATCCTTAAGATCGGCCAAGCCCACTAGAGGAGTACCCAGAATAGAAGGTCACACCGTCGCAGTGAGACGTGTTGAATTCAAATGGGTTTTGTACAATGTCTCTGAAATTTTGATGATAACAAAGTATAAAAGTACAATTGGATATTGTAACGCCCATACTAAATTGTCTAAAATATTTAGACGGATGTTAAACATAAAGTATTGTATGCATTAAAATTACAACAAAATTTCTTACTTGAATAAAAATACATTGACTAAACAGTCTTATACACCTGATAAAGTACAAGCTGAATCGTACACGTACATAATACCGTCTGAAACAATCATGTACAAGCACATGATATAAGACAATAACTGAGTACAAAATACATAAATCTAGTAGCAATATGCTAATATAAAACGATGCGCGTAATCATCCAGCCTCTTCTACTTATCTTTACCACGAGCAACCTGCTTAACTGAAATAAAAATAAAAGGATTGGGATGGGATATGATGTCTCAGTGAGTTCCACCTATCCTAAATTGTAGGCAATCTTGGGGAAACCTATGATCGACGTCTGTCTGTATATACAATCATTACAAGAAATTTGCAATTTTGCGACACCAGATTTGCGACCCTTCAAAAATAACTGTCACAATCTTATAACTGCGACGGTTCTTGTGATCCTTTTGGGCAACCGCCGCATCATTTTTCACATTATTCGCTTTTGTCCCTTAACATATAGATTCCCCCTCTATTTTCCCCAAACGCGTGCCTAAAACCCAAAAATTTCTCTCTCCAATAATCACAAACACTAAATCTGAGATCACAAACAAACCCAATCTATGCCACCTTCCTCTCCTCCGACCCTCACCTTCATCCCTCTCGTGTCTCGTCTTTAATTCTTTCGTCTCCACTCCTTCGATTCAGGAGAACCATGCTCAAGAAATCACTTTCTCATTTTCCTGTGAAATTCGTTTAACCTACTTCTGATTTTTTTATTTTACGTTCCTTTCTTGTTATTGTTTTTGTTTTTTTAATTTAATTAAATTTATGCAACTCACTATAGCTCTTAAATGTTTTTAGATCTTCAACTTTATGTGTTTCTATTGTTTATTATATATTACTGTAATTTTTTAGTGCCTTGTGGTTTTTATTTCATGCTTCGATTTCAATTTAAGAGAATGGATAATTTTGATTTTCAGTTAATTTCTTGTTAATTTATGGAAACCTTCAATCAACTTGTTTAATTGGGTTTCGCCGTCGGCTTCGCCATCATTCACTTCGTTGTTCAAACTTGTTCAGCTCTCCTACTTCATTTCCTATAAACTTTATTCATTTGAAGCTTTGTTTATTGGTTTATATAGAGTCATAAAATTACTTGAAATAGAAAGGGGATTCATACGATTTTTGTGGAATGTTGTTTGGATTGTTTGCGATTTGGATATTTTTAATCGTTTGTTTTGTTACTAGTTGCTGATCTAATACAAACAATTGTTGGAGGTTATTTTGAAAAGATAATTTGACAGGTTTTTATTATATACTCATACTTTACCTTTTGGAAACATGAACACCATTGTTTATTAAAATATAGTAATGAATATTGTAGTTGAACCAGGTGTTTGTTTGCCTTTCTAAGCAGTTTGGGTGTGGTTGTGCTGAGCTGTTTGAGGTCTCAATGGATGTTGGTTCTTGCTGGTAGTATAGTACTGGTTTGTTGTGGATTAGTGCTTCAGGTTATCTTTGGGTGGGCTAAGGCTTGGTCTTGGTTTGGAGTCTTGTGCTTTATTTTGGGTGTTTTTGTCTCTAGGTGTCTGTTGTTTGTTTGTGTCAGGTTGTTCTCTCTCTCTGTTTTTTTTTAAAGTGTTAGGATGTTCTGTTTTCAGCTGTTTGTGGGTTCCAAGTTACTAGGGACATGTTTTCAATGTTGGTTAGGGGGAGTTTTTTTTTTTGTTTTTTTTGGTTGCAGGTTTTGTAGCTCTTGTAAGGGCGCCTGCTTATGTTCTCTTGTAATTTTTTTTGCGCACCTAGCCTATTTTCTGCTTGGTTTTATGCCATTTCAATATTTATCTCTTCAAGATATCTTCGATGAAAACAATTTAACATTATATTATATTTTGTAGATATACTTAAATAGTTTGTTTTTTATACAATTTCCTGGGACAAAAAATCTAGTGATATTTATAACAAAAAGTTGATGATATAAAAGGTTGGTTAATGGTTGTGTGTGTCGTGAGCAGAATTAATGCTTAATTTGTACCTCTTTGTTGTTGATTATATAATCTATGAAGGTCTAATTACTCTATTAAAAGATGCTTACTATAATATGTTAGTGGTCCTGAATCTAATCTATCTTGTGCAAGAGTTATGTGTGACTAATGGTTTTGGGGGAATTGCTTCAAGGTACTTGGTCATAAATTACATTTCAATTGCTAGCCATCTTAATAAAGTTTTTAAGAAATAACTTTTTTAAAAAGCAAAAATTTCACAGCTAGGCAAAATGGGTGCTAAGTTGCTAACTTTGTGAAGCAATGTATTCTCATTTGACTGTTGAGTTTGTAACTGTATATAATAATATTGCAATTCTGCAAGTTCCTTTGTTCACTGAATAATGATTAATTATCTATTGTAATTATGTTCCGACAGTCCTGTCGGAAAGCAATGTGTCTCAAGATAAGATTACTCTTTAATCCATAATAAAGCATTGGTTGTTGTAGATTGCTCATAGGCATGCTTAGATGATGTGCCTTTTGTAAAGTTGCACTGCGTTGCTCCTCGCCTCTGTATGAACTTATTGTTGGAAATTTAGGTCTTAATAAAACAGAATTCATAAAACATGTTCAATCATTATAAATCAATAGCGGAAGCGATCAAAACATTGAACATGATTATGATCGGATCTACAACATGTTTGATTTACCAAGGATATTAAGAATTAGGGTATTAGGAATACCTGAAAGAAGCTTTCATGGCAACCTCCCAATAGCAGCAGTCAGAAACAGAGAGGAGGTGATCTGATATGAAAACATAACAAAGGGTTAGCGGCGGCTGATTTGGTTCTTCCTCAACCGGTACCTTTATGCCTCAAGTTCTCTTCAGATGGGGAGAAGAGAGAGTTTTGTTGTGTACGGTGTATTGGGGACCATAGCCTCTTTTATATTGGATGACCATTAGGGTTTCCCATTATTCCGTTAATGGGCCATCCGGACATCCACCCATATTGAGTCCATATCAATTAATTAATTATCTAAATAGAAATCTAATTAGCCTTATTACTTAAATTGATCACTAGTCAATTAAGGCTCTAAATTGATAAATAGCTAATATAATTATTATTACGATATTTGCCCACATAATGATATCGGAATATAATTAAATAATAAAATATTCCAACACTTATACGAAGAATATGTATTTTATTTTTATTGATATGTGAGTTATTGATATGTGGTCTCTTTCTTATGATAGGTTATACTTCTAAAGCATATTAGGTATACAAATATTGTATTTTTTATTTTGTGGTTGTGTAAAAGTGTGAGCTAATTGGCTTAACTTTAGTTGTCATGAATATGAGTTTTTGCGTTTATCCCATTTGAGATTCTTGATCTATCTCATGATTAATAGTCCTTGTGCTATGGTGTGATTTTAGTTTGTGCCTTACTTCTCTTGCCTTTTTTTGGTTCATTGTTTGGAGAAAATTTCTATGTGTGAGACTTTAAGCAAAGTTTTCAAATACAACAATGTTAATAACATTGTTTACTTAATAGCATACACAAGATTTCAGCATTTAATAACTCACATTAGTTTAGTGATTTACTTCTTGTGGTAACTGAGTTGTTCAATAGTTCCTATTGTGTAATTAGCTAATTTAATTTTTACGAGTTTATGGTATAGAAGTCTGTTTTTGGTGTCAAGTTTATTGGCTTTATATAGTATGCCATGGTTTGGCAGCAAGAGCATGTGTCATAGTGGGTCTATAACCTACAAGAGTTAAAGCTCTGAATTTATTTTCTATATGATAATTGTTTTTCTGATGTTCATTAATGTGATGATAAACCATACTTTTTACAGGTTGTGGAAATCCTGAAGGATCGATTTTCGTGGTATCGTGATAGCCGAGCTGTGGATATTCTGAATGCGCTTCACACAACAAATGGTAGAACCATAGAGGTGATTTACATGTAGGTAAAACAACTCAAACTCAACATGTATGAATATTGACTATGTAACTTAATAGACTAAATATGTTATTTGCATATTTTTTTATGACCAGCTATATGTGCCATTGGCTTTGCACTACAAATTTTAAACGTTCATTTGATTTTCATAGGTGTGCTGCTAATTTCTATTGGAGCTGTGATTAAAACGAGCATCCAATATTGTGTGTGGATAAATGAGGAATGTTGTGATTTTACTGGTAGATTTTAGCTCCCCTGCAATATATGCACTTACCATATGAGGAATGTTCTGAATTTCTTTTCCATATGATAATTTTTTTTCTGATGTTCATCGATGGCATGATAAACCTACCATACTCTTTACAGGTTGCGGAAATCCTGAAGAATCGGACTTCGTGGTATCGTGATAGCCAAGCTGTGGATATAATAAATGTCCTTCCCACAACAAATGGTGGAACCATAGAGCTGAAATACATGCAGGTAAAACAACTCAAACTCAACATGTATGAGTGTTGACTCTATAACTTAACAAAGTATTTCCAATATTGCCAACATGTTTGTACTCGCCTTCGCATCAGTATTGCCAATATTGTCTTTTTTTCTTCTAATCATTGTCTTATTCATCTGCCTTTTTAGAACTTGCTAATCAGTGCTTTTTTTTTCTTTCTTTCCAGCCAACAAATTTAGAATCAACAAGAGATGGTAGACATTCATATGAGTCTCTAGCTATCGTCTTGAGGATCATGGAGCAACTTCACTAAGGGATACCTAGATATTTTTATGGAGTTTTAATTTTGAAACAATTGTTTTGAATGTCTAGCCACTAGTGTTTTGGTTTTTGAATGTTTAAACTATGTACTTTATCTATTGTTTTGATTGTTACTCTTGAAAGAATTATATTTATCGGATTTAGATATTTTTAGTTATATATAGATGTATTTTAAGTATTTATTAATATATTTATTTAAATTGTCAACAAAAATTGCCCCATTCAATTTTTATTTATTTAAAAAAGTTAAACATTTGCGACTGTTGTGCGGGGTTGCAAGCCCATTTAATTTAGATTAAGTTGCCTACTTTGCGACAGTTTTGAGTGGTCGCAGATATAGTATTGCGACTGTTACCAACTGTTGCAATATCCTTTGCGACGGTTGTAGCGACCGTTTCTAGAACTGTCGCAAAAGGCAGTTGCGACCCCAATTTCTCCAACTGTTGGGAACCGTTGCAAATGGACATCTGCGATTCTTCTAACAGTCGCAATCCATCATTTTAAATGTCGCAAAATGCCTTTTTTCTTGTAGTGAATCTAGGATTGATCATACTAGCGTGATCATCATAGTGATCTGGGGGAAAACTATGATCACTATATGTTTGTAACCTATCTAAGTTAAATGCCTGTCATAATGTCATATTCAATTATTAATTAAGTTAGTGTGTGACAAACAATTAATCTGAGTTGATTTTACGGAATGGTCAGGCGAAGTAACTCAGAACACCCCCATGACTGTCCGGTGAAAATTCCTATCGTATCAGGCTAACACCGGAAACTCCTCTTGTCTTGTCATCGTGCAGGATCTCCATTCGGGAGAATACATGTCCAATACTAACACAGAACCTCAAGTCCAATACTGATGCGGAGCTTCGAGTGTGACACGACTTAACTTATAAATGATTTCTTGTAATTATAATATTCTTATCATATAAATGTTTCAAAATATAATTCCGTCTACTTATATTTTCATATGCATAATAAACCTATTTGATCAGATTCTATTCATATTTTTGTCATATACCATTCCCAAAGGGTTAGTAATATTTCCCACTATATAGTCATACATTATACTCTCTCTGGTGTCATTACATTGCCTTTAGGTTTGTGCTATCACGTATGGTCCAAAAAAAGTCATTTACACAAGGTTCGACAGGGTTTATATCAAAGTTTTAGATTAGCAACCGGTTGCATGTTTTCAAAGAGTTGAAACCGGTTGCACATGTAAATGTGAGGTGAAACCGGTTGCAGCAGTGCACACAGTCGGTTGCACTAGCTCAATTTCCATTTTCTTCCATTACTTACATTGTGTAGCCGAATTTCGAGCAAGAAAATAAATACATACAGTCTAGCACAAACACAAAAACAATAATCACACAAATTAGGGAAACTAGCATGCAAAGTTAGTCTTAAGTTCATAGTTCTACTCACTTGCATAATCATAAACTATCCAAGGTATGGTTCTAAAGCTAAGGAACCCACCATGACTTAATCTGGATTCTTTCAACAGCTTATCATTGGCTTAATCACTTCTGCCATGCCTCAACTCTCCATTCCAGTACTTGCTCTTCACCATTAATCAAGCTTCTATCTCTTGCCAAGCTTCAACAGCCACAAATCCAATACCCAAGGTTCAACTTGTTCTTAAACGTCCACTTCTTGCTTCTAAACACCAGGTTAAGACGTAATCAACATTACCACCATGCATGTAAACACGCTACCAAATTATCTAGCAAAACTTCCAAGATGAGGAAAGAAGTGAGAAGCTTCGACCAACAAGGAGGGAAGAGGGATTAAAGCTTGCTAGAGGTACCCATTGCATTGAGGATCAGCGATGTTTGCTTGCATGATAATTTAAATTTGATTTGGATGAGAGTTTGATGATGGTGATGTTTTGGGGAAGAGGTCGAGCCTCAAGAGAGGGAAGGAGGAAGTAGGTTTTGTGTTCTATGGAAAATTAGAAGAAAGTGACTGAAATGAAGGAAGGGAAATCATATATATACATTGGTAAATAATTTACCATTACACCCTTTCTCAAATAATTTCTCTTAATCCTAATTACTTGACACTACTGTCTGATAGATTAATTAAGCAGGATATTACAGATATGCTAATATGTGTTTAAGTGTGCATGACCATAATATTAAATTCATACTATTTAAACAAGTTTTGGTTCTGAAAGAACAAGTTAATGATCACATATAAGAGCATTTGAATCAAGTGAGAAGCTGAAGACTTGGAATTAACTCTGAAGAAGTCAAACATCTGAAGATCAACAGACTCTAAAGAGGTCAAGCAGAGGACTTTGACTGGTTTTGTCATCTTCTGAAGGAAGGTCACTATCAAACTCTGATAGTACAATTTGTCTTCTTATAACCACGTGCATAAACAAACAAAGGAATTCAAGGACAAAGGGAATGAAATAGATAATTCCATTTAAAGCAAAGAAATTTTAAATGACCTTTCAACGACATTAACTAAATCAAGAAACATTTCAACGTCTCTGATCAAGCTTCTCAAGAACTCAATTTGTTTCGCTGGCACTCTCCAACATCTCTCAGATTATCTCCTATATAAAGATCTGAAGACTTGAAGAAATACACGACACTGATCTGAATTTTACAAGTTCTCTTACTCTGTCAAAATCAATAGAGCACAAACACTTCTAGAATTTCTTAACAACTTTCATATCTTAAAAACTATTAAGTCTCAGAGTTCATATGTACTTCATTGTATTACACCTCTGATTGTATATCAAGTGTAAAAACCAAACAATCTTTTGTTTGATTAACTTAGATGGTAGAAGTCTCTTTCAGTTGTGATTGAGCATTAAAAGTCTCTTTCTTGTGTGATTGAGCAAAGGAAGTCTCTTCCTTGTGTGCTTGAGCAATTTGTAATCTTTGAGATTATAGTGAAATCCCTTATAGAAGTGCAAGGGGACTAGACTACTCTCGATTTGTGAGAGAAACCAGCATAATTGTTTTGTGTCTCTCTTTATCTTCCTCTCTTTGTGTTTGATTTTATACCACTACATTTTTCGTTTGTCTCAGACTCTGAACATACTTTGTTTTGCTTCGGACTTTGAACAGTTTTCTTAAACGCTTAGAAAAAAATTTGAAAAATCCAACACAATTCACCCCCTTTTGTGTTTTTCTCACCTTCAGTATTACACCTCTAATTGTATATCAAGTGTAAAAACCAAACAATCTTTTATTTGATTGAGTTAGATTGTAAAAGTCTCTTTCAGTTGTGATTGAGCATTAGAAGTCTTTTTTTTGTGTGATTGAACAAAGAAAGTATCTTGCTGGTGTGCTTGAACAATTTGTAATCTTTGAGATTATAGTGAAAGTCCTTCAGTTGTGATTTGTAATCTTTGTAATCTTTCAGTTGTAATTGTTTTCTGTCTCTCTTTCTCTTTCTTTTTTGTGTGTTTGATTTTATGCTTTCCACCGGATAGTTGAATATGAGCTCTGATAGATTTACCTTCATCTTGATACTTATGAATATAATCAGGTGTCTGTAATCCTATATAAGGACCCACCAATCTCCTCGTTCTTCTTTACCTTTCACATTCCTTAATTCTCCAAACTCAAATCATGGAAATTTGGGGAAGATGACTCATGCATAGTTTTTTTTTTTAGTTTTTTTTTTAAATCACAACACCCATTAATTTATTTTTATTCATTTTAATTGATTATTCAATATGTCACTGCCATATCATTTAATTTAACCATGTATGCGCCAAATGGCATAAGATAAAACTGAAAGGGCCTCAAAATTAGAGAAGGAGAACAAGTTAGGGGCAAAAATCGCTCCTAACATTTTAATGTAAAAACGGCAAAGTTAATTTAATTGTTAGAATGTTCTATATAGCCTTATAGGACGGGGACCAAAGCCAACACTGTATACCACCCAATGCCTTATGACTCCCAAATCAATTTCATACTTGTAATGTAAAAACGTGGGGTATGCACCTTCATAACTAATCCGGCAAGTTTTACAAAGAAAAAAAGTAAAAGAAAAGAGAAGCTAATGTATGGGTTGGCCGGACAATATTTTTATATCGTAGGAATTCTTTTTCTTTGAAAAACACATGCAGCTAGAAGTCACCTACAAACTATGTTGAATTTGCCTCAAAATTGGTATGGTTCTGTTGGGATCGATCACGATTTTATAAATCGTGGTACAATTTTTAGGCAGAATGTGGGTACGTCACGTGAAGTCAAATCCTGGTACGATTTGAGTAATTGTCGCAAGATTTTTGGATCATAATGTAGTAATACACTATGTACGAACTTTATCGTGACCCAATTTAAACAAATTGTGACACGATTTTGACAGGATCTGAGTACTATTTAAGGTTTCATTCTTCAATTTTTTGGTAGAGCTACAAGAGAGAGAAACTTAGAAAATCAAAGGAGATAACTTTATGGCTGAGTGTCTTTGGTGAGAGGTTCTATTGGGTTGGGAAACGTTTGTAAACACCTTGGGTGAGTTAAATCATTGAGCTTTTTGTTCTTGGGAAGAGATTGAGAAATGAGTAGAATTAGGTTTGTTCTTGGAGACTTTGTTGAAGCTAATTTCTTGTAACTCTTTTGTATCTCTTTGCAAATAACTCATGGATAGTGAAGTGGAGAGATTTCTCTCCCCAAGAGTAGGTCATTGTTGGACTGAACTGTGTAAATTTTTGTGTGTGTTTATTTCTTTTCTCTCTTCATCTTTTGTTTGTGGTTTTGTGTCTTACACTTGATTCCTAGATTAGATCTAGGTTTGTTATTGTTGTTCTTTCTTGAATCTACTTTGATATTGGTCATTACTTTCCTTTTGCTCCACACGTCTAAGTTTATTGGTGTGAGATTTGAGTACGAATTCACAACAATTGACGCTCACCGTGGGACGAATGGGTGAATTGGTTAAGTGAGTGTCATGAGTTCAAAGTGAGACATCGAGAAATTTACCAGAGATAATGACTTTGGGTTATGGAAGGTAAAGATACAAGCAGTTTTGATACAACAAAAGTGTGCACAAGCTTTGAAGAATGAGGGTGCGTTGCCGATGGCCATGTCACAAGCAGAGAAGACCGAGATGGTGGACAAGGCCATGAGTGCCATTGTCTTGTGACTCAGGGATAAAGTTTTGAGGGATGTCACGAAGGAAGCTATTGCGGCATCGATGTCGTCAAAGTTGGAGTCATTGTATATGACCAAGAAGTTGGCTCATAGGCAATTTTTGAAACAACGACTCTATTTCTTTAGGATGACGGAGTCCAAAACCATCATGGAGCAACTAATGGAGTTAAGCAAAATTCTTGATGATTTGGAAAACATTGAGGATGAAGACAAGCTCTACTCTTGTTGTGTGCTTTACCTATATCTTTTGATTTCTTCAAGGATTCGAACTCTAAATCTTAAACTCTTTAACACATTTTGAGAGATTAGTCTCCGTAATTTTGTCTAAAATATACAATTTATATATATTAATAAGATGAAACAAATCATTAAATTGTAAAAACTTCAAGGTCAAATCTCCAATCTTTTTTTTTATATATATAAACACAGTAGATATAATACAAGTTTTATAAACTATAGAAAGAGAAACAAGAAGAGATTGTATTCAACAATAATATTATGGTGTTGAAGTTGAAAAACACGTTCTACATATCACATGGATCACCTGCACTTGCCTTAAATGAACCCATCCCTGCATGGATGTTTTTCAATTCATGGGAGAAAGAAGTGTTCCTAGAAAGACCATCTTCGATTCTGATCATCTCCTGCCACTGGGACACCGATGTCCCCACCGTTACCGCCGTTAATCAAAACGAAACGATCTATGACATTGATGGTTTCCCTGATGACATGTTCAAAGCCATGAACAAGGTTATTTTCGAACACTATATTGTATTTTTATTTTTATTGTTTAAAAAAGTTATTCAAAGCACAAAATGTGCCAAAATGAAAACAAATAACCAAAGCATCAAAATGATTGACCACTTCGATTGATTTAATTCATAATTAAATTCACTTTCCTTAACTTCGAACCGACACCAAAAAATAATTTCGACATTTTCAAGAAGTTGTTTGGTGTTACCAATTGGATGGTGAAATAAAACACTATTTCTCGTCTTCTAAACATATCATACACACGCCAACCAAATAAAATTAACGTTTTGCCCTATTCTTTCTAACTAGTTATTTTTCACATTATACATTTGGGACTCTTAATGTATTACCAACTCAAGTATCCAGCACCAGGGTCACCACACTTGGCAAAGAGAGTAAAAGAGCTGCTAATAGGATCTGGATTCAACCATGTAGATGAAGATAAGAAACGTGGGCTTGACCATGGTGCATGGATGCCACTTTTGTTGATGTATCCAGAAGCAAACATTCCAGTGTGTCAACTCTCTTTATCAACCAAAAGAGATGCTACTTTTCACTACAACATGGGAAAAGCATTGTCCCCTCTTAAGGATGAAGGTGTTCTAATTATTGGTTCTGGGAGTGCTACTCATAATCTTGGAGAAATTGGACCTCGTGATAACCCTCCTGCTCCTTGGGCTGTTGCATTCATGACTTGGTTAAAATCATGTCTTCTTGATGGAAGGTAATCCTATATTTGTTCTTTTTTTTTTTATCTAATTTACTATAACAATAATTGTTCTTTTTGGCAAAACATTTTTTCAAACAAGTGTAAAATCTTGCTTAAAAGTAGGTTAGCTAGTCAACAATTTATAATTTTTTTAAAGAAATAATTTATGATTGTTGATTAAAAAAAATTCAATATTTTTTTTATTAACCTTCCGGTTTCTATAGAAAAGAGAAAAAATAAAATATTAAAATGGGAATAGTTGCCTTATATCTATATTATGTATAAAGAAAATAGCTTGTTTTGGTTCTTTTGGGCTGATTTTTTTTCTTTCCAAAATTACCCTAAACTTTCAATAAAAATAGCACATATAACAAATAGATAAATGTAAATTTAAATATTAAAATAAAAGTGTAACAAACTATATGAGTATATCTATACTTACTTTTTCATTATCCAAATTATAGCTTAAACAACTGTTCCTATAATAAATATTGTTGTCGGTGTCATTAATAAACATAATAATTTAGATTATATTTTTTTGTTATATTGATGGTGTTATTGAAATAGATAATCATGGTTAGTTTGATTTGTTATAACTTGAAAGCAACAAACATTTATATTTTTAGTTTTAATCAAAATCAAAATTTCATAAAAAAAAACATCGTTCATAATTTTCAAACGTTAGTGCAATAAAAAGAGTTGAAAGATTGACACTCAAGTGCCCGTCTTTTCACTCATAATAGATAATGGTCTCATAGAAGACGCCATGTGTAGTACATACTCTCATGCAACACCTTTCACATAAATTTTCAACTATTGTTGAAAACAAAAAATGGTCTAACTCACTCGATCGAGCTATTTGAATTATTTTAATAAGGATTTTAAAATATAAATATTTGTAATTAAATCTCTGGAATTGCCATTATTTTTTCATTAAGCCTTTAAACCTAAAAAAAATGTTTAATTGCATCCCTTCACTTTTTTATTTGTCATCATATTTCTAAACTTTGTCAATAATAGCCATAGGTATGTCAACAGAGTAGGTTAGAGACGAGTTTTTCCTCCCCGCCCAACCATTAAACACATGATTTTAATTTAATCCTAATCCCACCCTAACCATAAGAGTTGGATTTCGGTGCCATATACCCGCCCTACCTATATATATATATATATATATATATATATATATATATATATATATATATATATATATATATGATGATTAATATTATAAAATTAAAATAATTAAAAATTCATAAAGTAATATTAAACTGTCTGCGTAGCTCAGTTGGTAGAGAACCGAATACAAAATTACAATTTAGTGATAAATATAAGGACGAAAAAAGTAGTTAAACCTTTTATTTTCGATACATATTCACATAATTGATAATTCGTGTTCATATGCATAACAATGATTGGGTCAAAAAAATGCATAACAATGATTGGGTCAAAAAAATGCATAACAATGATAAGCAATTTCCTAAATAAAAAAAAAAACAATGATAAGCAAAGTAAATTGTTGCAAGTACTAGTTACTATGCACATTTTTGCATGTTCTTAATCTTGTTGGAATAAATACACTCACCTCCTTCCGTCAAAAATAAAAGTTAAATATTTTCACTTCCTTTTGTGTATTCACTTCCATGACTCTTGTAGATATGAGGAAGTAAATCAATATGAAGAGAAAGCACCATATGCAAAAATAGCTCATCCCACACCAGAACATTTATTCCCATTGCATGTGGCAATGGGAGCTGCTGGTGTAAACGCAAAGGCCAAAATCATACACGATAGTTGGGATGGTAGTTCTATATCTTATACTGCTTTTGGTTTTGCAACAGCAACTTGAAGCATTGTTTTACAGCAGCAAATAAAAGTTGAAGGCTTGAAGCAACATATTTGTGGCTTCTTCTCAAACTAGTGCATGTCCAGCTCAACGTTGCTCGTGTAATGTATAATACTATTACTACTGCAATAATACTTTTCTTCACATACACTCTTTAATTAGTTGAAATTTAAATGGGTCCTATTAAATAATGCAAGTCTTTCGCAAATTCAGTTGGACTTCTTTGAAGAAGAATGTATTGAGAGCGTATTTCTGGCATATTTCTAAAAAATAATATAGTTTGTATTATGCATAAAGTTTATTTAAATGAATTCACAACAGCTTCTGAGAGTTTGAATAGGAACGTTCGCGGTTTGGTTTTCGGGAACCGAAATGGTCTATTACAACAGCTTGGTAAAAGTGAATTGAACAATCAATGATTAGTCCATAACCAAATTTGTACAGAAGTTCAGTACACCAGTTATATGTTTCAAAATGAACTGAAACTACCTTTACAGAAACCTGAATTGTACCTTTTTGAATCAAATTGATTCTGTGAACCAATGTACTGTTAGAAAAGCAAAAATCTTAACAAAACGAAGTATTAATACGGTTAAAATAATCAAAACTCAATTGAGCCCTTAAAAACAAACTGAACTGCACCAAAAAGAATTGAACTGTTAGGGATAGTTCACAATTTGATCTAGTTCTCTTCGTAAACTTCTGTTCACAATTCAGTTCTTTTCAGTAAGGTTTGGTTCAGTTTAGTTTGGTTTTTTTTTTCTTTCTATTCTAACAGTCCTATTTGAGATACAGCCAAAAGGAACACTGGTATTTCATCATTTGAAAACAACTTAAATGAAAAAAGAGCAAAGAAAGGACATCAGGTTGAGAGAAACAAAACTCTTTACATTAGCTCATCGACAACATTATACAAATGCACAAGATTTTACTACTAGCAAACAAATAGAACCTAGATTAGACACCAAAAAAGAAAGGGGCAGGCAAGGATGAAACACAATCCATCCATTTGTATTTCTGTGACACAGTCTTTCTTCAGGATTGCAAGTATACCCAGAGTATCATCAATGCAGTTCAACATAGAATGCTATAGCCTTTTGAATGAGTAACCTAAAATTCTGTGTCAAAACATGAAACCATGATCTTTGAAACCATGGACCTCGCAAAAGGGATGTAGCTCAAGCTATACCTGTAAATCAAAATATCAGATATAGGGGGAGTGTTAAAATATTGTACAAGGAGTGGAAACAAGAATAATGTCACATTTGGATACTCATATTGCATGCTCAAAGACGTATCATATTTTATGCTAGTGAGATAAAAATTAACTCTAATATGTATGCCATGCATTGCAGATTTTTATTTGTTTTTCAGCCTGAATTTGTTATTGTCATTATATCATAAGAAACAAATCAAACAATATTAAAAGTTAGTATTTTTTGTTCTTTTGCAAAGGCTTTATAAATTTCTGATTAACACAAAAATCAATTAGTTCAAAGTATAGATGTAATTTTGATCCATTATTAATGTAAAGCTATTTTGCAATATCGTCCGATCACATGCCACTGCATTGTTAAAATTCTCTTCCTATAATAACAACTGCCGCATCTACTTTTGATGATATGACAATGGATGCAAGTGTGGGACAATATATCAAAATTGAAGTATCAGTTTATCTTTCTTTTAAGATGAAACAAAAAATTTGGAGAAGGTGAAAATTATTATAAACTAAAGTGGCACTAATGATCATTTTAAAATCCTCCATCAAGGAGATTTGAACTGTCCCTCCTTAAGATTATGCAATAAAACTCTTACCACTGAGCAGACATGTTTAAGTGTATAATAATTTACATAACATAAAACACATTAGTGCAAGGTTAGAAGCTTGTGCCTTGACTCAACTGTGAGTACTTAACAAAGCTGAAGCGGAAAATACATTATAGTAATTTCAGTTCGGTACTGCCATACTGGCCATATAGCATTTTTTCAGGGCAAATGTGCTAATTTAATTTACACTAGGGTCCTACATAGCATACTCCTTATTTACTCATTAGATTCATGAGAACTAATGTGTGCCTACATCACACTGAAGGTACTATAAAAAAAGGTTACATGGAATGCATTTGGAAAAATTATCACATACCAAACTAGTGCTCCAAACTCCAAGATAATCGCAAGAAATGTCAGTAATTTGTTATGAACCTGCTCAATGCACATCAATGACATAATAAGCTATTAAAAGAAGCTATTTTCTGTCAGAAATAAAACAAATCTTTTGCAGATGCAGTTTGACTTACATAAAGTGCAGAAAACAAGGCAATTATCATACTTGCGATGTATATAGCTGTTGCATAAATACGAACAGGATCAAGCATCATCGATACTTGCCTTTTAGGACCTATGAGGAATGCTGTGCTGCCATAAAAAAGACTCCCACTTAGTATTTGAAGAAAACCAAACAGATATGAGACTAAGGATAAAGGATAAATAATCCACAAAGTCAAAGATTTGCTTTTTCAATCCATTCTAATTTAAAATGCCATGAGTAGGAGTAGGATGAAATGATGTGTAACTAGCAAACAGTTTATACAGCAAAAGACAGACAATATTTATTGAAAGGGAAAAATATTTGTTCTTGAGCATATAGCAGCAAAGGGAAAAATATCATTTCAGTACCAGCGGTCTCGCGACCAATCAATCTGGCTATTACACAATGGCCACTCATCCAGAAAATTGAAAAGGAATGAATGCAATTTACAGGAAGAGATGCAGGCATCCAGGGAGAGGACAACATCGAAAAAGATGTGAAGGCTCCTAGAAAAGAGTTTAATGGGAAAGTGAAAAGACATGACGGGAAGGGAGAGAAAATACTAAGAAGAATAGAGAGCTGCATCTCTGATTCTCCATTAAGAAAATGTTATGAAAAACTCATCCAGAATCTTGTGTGGAGCACCAATGTCCATGTACAGATCCTGTTTGATCTAGCTTATCAATGACAGACCTCTCTAAGCTGAAAGCTTAACAGAAGCAGTTGAACTCACTGCAGTTTGCCTTTACACAGCATATCTCATCTCAATGTTTATACAAGGAAGAAATTGGATAGATACAATACCGAGTGTAACACCACCCAAGGAAAAGAAATAGAAAAAATCAAGTCCAGAATGAGATTATGCAACACAGTCGTGCTTTATTTAGTTCCCAACAGTGGCTCAAACAAAATTATCTCTTTTGGAGGGAACCTGTGGATATTTTGAAACCAAAAAAGGTTATTTTTTATTTTTCATGTTGATGTGTTAAGAAAATAGTTATACCCAAGTTGAATATTTTTACAATGAAGTAATCAAGTATCCACATTATATAACATCTGTTTTTACAAAAATAAACCTGTGATATTTGGTAACTTTCATCGATAACAAGAGAAATTTATTAAACCATGAAATGTCGTTCACTATGCATTGTGATACCTGCTGTTACTAGAGGTTATGTGAGGAGAAATAAGGCACTTTAAGATATGATTCATGCATTATGGTGTCATTTGATCTACCTAGCTGGCCCCACCTAGAGATAAAAACTTCGATTGTTGTTATATGTGAGAATAAATAAATTGAAGGTAGTGGAACAATGATCCATGTGGGTAAGGGAGGTGAGCCAACAGGGAGTAGGCAAACAAAACTTTCCTGTAGTTGCCTAAACACGTGGAAGCAGGGGAGATGATATTCGCAAGAAATCTGTCTGTGTTATACAGGGAGGGGGAGAGGGAAAGAATTAAGAATTCAGTGACAACAGTAGGACTCAATAGGAAGTAAGCCCTTATGATTTACTAGACTTCCATTTATGTTTTTTTTATATTTCCTTTTATGTTATGCATTGGTTGATTTCCAGTTCTTGATAGTATTTTAATGGGTTTCTACCAATTAAATGTAGCTTCACAAGAGATGCTAACGGCCAGTGATTCTCTCTGCACATCGCAAAGGTACGTGTCTGCATTTGATTGCTCACAAAGGGACATGCGCCCACACTATACTGTCGTGGCGTTTGTTCTTAGTATTGTGAGTCAGTTCATGCATGATTGCAAGTTTTAGATCTATCTTGCATTATCTCAAAGCCACTTGAGGAGACGACTCATGTTCATGTGAGGTGGAAATCTCACTACGGAGAGAAGACTCCCATGTAAAAGAAGGAAAGGGACAAATTCTACACAAATTTGTGGGTAAGCCATAAGCGTAGTGTCAACTACCAATACTCATCCTTTTTCCTTCCACTTAGTGCGATAATAAGAACCATGAA
This sequence comes from Medicago ruthenica, assembly GCA_018208015.1. NCBI lineage: Eukaryota > Viridiplantae > Streptophyta > Magnoliopsida > Fabales > Fabaceae > Medicago > Medicago ruthenica. The sequence goes on from CM031376.1 coordinate 16,329,107, forward strand.
TCAATCCCCCTCAAAAAAAAAAAAAAACCACAAATCAATCTTTCATCCATTTGTCTCTTCATATTAAGCATCACATCTATTGTTCTCTTGCTCTTATATAAGTGTCTCATTTTCTTGGATATCATATCACATTTTTAAACTATTTCTCATTCACAACAAAAACTAACATTAACAATTAACATTTGCCATTAAAAAAACATTTTAAAAACATAAGGTCAATAATAAAGTGAATAATATCCAACAATTGTAAAAATGTCAAGCCAAGTTTTCCCTTATCATTCGCATGTCCATATTTTGCAAATCATCAAAACATTCAAGATTATTTTCATTGCACTTGGCAATAATCTCTCACACGAAATGAGGAAGTGGACACAAGTCATTGAGTTCACGTTCCTTGTGTCTTCAATTGATTAATTATGCAAGTTAATCAAATGCTGATTCACGGAACATGGGAAGATGACACTGTGTCATCTTCCTCGTTTCACAATCAAGTTGATTGTTAAGTTCAACAAAAATAGCATTCAACGTTTTGATCAATTACAAAATATGGAATAGAGGCTAAAGGCAAATCTACTAGGGGTAATAGTTTCGCGAATGTTAGAGATTGGTAAATTTATTGTTGAGCTTAATTTTATTCCCAAAATAAGCTAGGAGGTGCTGAAAATGAGATACTTATTATAGAGAAAAAAGAACAACACATGTCTAGATTAATTTGCAAAGAGAAAAGGATGAAAGATTGATTTACATTCATCGCCATCTTATTAAGTGGAAAGAAAAATGGTGGGTGTTGGTAGGTGACACAATAGTGTTCAAGAGAGGAGGAAACCTGATTATGGAAACTCATACTGATGCAAATTACGGGGGTTCAGTGGGTGACAGAAGATCCACCTTAGGTTATTGCACATTCTTGTGTGGGAACCTTGTTGCTTGGAGAAGTAAAAAGGGCTAGCCAACATTACAATTTAGTCAACTTACTCGCAAGCTTTGAATGTTAGATATTCATTTACTATCTAGAGGGGGAGTGTTGTCAATAATCATTGTAGTTGGTAGGAATTAGTTTGTATTTGTTGGTAGGAATTAGTTTGTCCGGCCCATTTGGTTATTATTTAGCTTATATTTATAAATATAGATTACCGATTGTACTCTTGACACAATTTAAAATAATATTCAGAAATACTTTTTCGACACGGACGATAGTGTTGTGATTGGTGGTGACATAAGAAGTAATGGAACATAATTCCTCCTACAACCCCTCCCCAAAAAAGCCCATTTTCCAATAATGACCATAGCAATATAACAACATTCTAAAAATATTTGACACTTGTGAATGGAAATTGGAAATCAATTGAACTATAGACATCATCAAAGTATAATTATAAAGCTGTAAAACAGTGCATACCTTCCAAGTGAAAGCAAATTGCCAAGAGTGAATGTTATTCCAAACTTTATTGGTTTGAGAAAAACAAGCATAGACTGTAAGATGAGGGGAAATGCCATTAATTAGTGATTATTCATCTCTCCCAATATAATTTTGAGTTAAGAAACTAATATACTATGTAAAGATATAAAGACCAACAACATTTGTTGATTAGGTTTTCAGAGTGGTAGTGAAATAATTCATGTTTCCATCACATGTACATGACAGTGGTGAGAAATCAATATGAGATCCGTTTTTTATCTTCATATAGTAGATATGTAAATTCCAATTCACCCATTATATTCCAACTATAAATTTGAGTATCAAAATCTGAGAGTATAGGAGTTTATTACACATGTTCTACACTAAAACTCTATAGAGAATGGAGCACCACTGCCTAGTGGTGAATGGCATCAAAGGAAGCATAACTAGAGGAACCATTTAAAACTCCATTGAATAACATTCTTCAATATCAATATGAACGTAATATATTTATTGGACTACGTTGGTCAGTAGTGGAAGGTGAGACTTGACACAACAATGGTAAAGGTTGCTGCCTTCTGTAAAGATATTGCTGGTTACAGGTTATAGTTGTGGAAACATCATCTCCACTCATGGGAATAAGGCTTCATAATTCTTACCTTTCCTAGAGAGCCTAAACTGACAATGTACGTACGAGCTTTGTGCATTAGGTGTCCATTTAATATTGGCTAGAAGTCACGTAGAAATTTAGGATAGTGAACTTATATGGTAAAATGGTATATTAACTAGATGATATTTTGGATCTAACTATTGTAAATGACAAGCTTTGCAAGTTGAGTTTGTCACAATCATGTTAACATGAGAGGAAAACTAACACGGTACCTACCTTTATTGCATAATCATCAATGATTAAAGAACACATTAGAATATGAAATTGTTTTTCGAAAAAAGAAAAGAGAGTCCGTCTTTCTTTACATAACTCTTAATATGTTATGAAGCACTCAAGAAACTTGGAACAAAAGTTACAAACAACTAAAGTTGTCAAAATCTTGCAGAGTTGCAGGTACTCGATTACTCATGTGAGGCCATAATTAAAGAAGGCTCAAGCTTATTCCACAATTAACTGGAGAACAGTACATAATATTTATCTAAATTCTAAACTAGAAAGAAAAACAGTGCTGTCAAACTTACCAACAGTGTACAGGTTACTCCAGCAGCAAAGCATATAGCAAAACCATATAGTCTCTGGTCAAAAATAGAGTTTATCAACCAAATTGTACAAGATAGTATACATAAAGGAACATGTTGAATGAATCAATTATCAAACAAACATTTCAAGATGACAGAATTTTGCGTACAGAAGGTTGATGCATAATTTAGTTTAAGAAGTCTAGATAACGGAACATGTATCAAAAAGAGAAGTCTAAAAACAGCCTAATAGCCCTAATCAAATTTCTTTTTCTTTGAAAAGGCCCTAACCAAAGAGTTAATCAACTACTGTAGCAGGGTTCATTTGAAAACATTTAGAAAAGGCCTTGTAAATATTATTTCCTAACAATTACAAATGACAAGAAAAAGAAACCATTATGCTTCCTAAATTCTTATGTTTTGTTTGTCTCATTCTGTATTCCAATAAAACCAATCTAACACCACCCGTGTTTGTGACCTCAAACTGCGATTTTCCAACAGACTGCATCCTCAGTTAATCAGTTCATAAACATTCCCAATGAAATGAAACAAACTCCACTCATACAGTCTGTTTCTCCTTTCAACAAATCTTTCCTTGATTTTATCCTTTTACGAGTAAGTTGTAAACATATGATGTTTCTTTGTAATCCACTAGTAAATCATTATCATTTATAACCTAAAGCTAGTATAATTTATCACTAAAACAGTCAATGCAGTCAAACAGGAGATTCTATGTAGGATTATAAGGCTGGCGAAAGATCGTAACACGACTCGTAAGATCCTACCGAAAGGCAAAATTGTAAAATTATAAATACACACACAAAGGCATACAAATTATAATACATGAACAAAAATTGGATAATTGTTTTAGTTAATATTGCATTATTAAATATAATTGTATAAGATTAGGAAAAAAAATAATTAATCAGAAAAATGTATATTACATTATAAGCTTAAAATTTATAACAAAAAGGATAGGGATAAGTTTATGATACCGTTTTTGTCAAAAAAAAGAAAGAAAGATTATGATACTGCAAAACAACATATGAAAACTTGTCGAGCTTTTTATTGTTTATAATAATACTGTAAAAGAAAAGTAATATTTCATTAAAGAAAAATAAAGAGGACAAGTGAACCAACTCAGGGAGTCGCCAAAACTCCATTAATGAGTGCCATTTGTCCGTCAAAATCAAAACAACTCAGCGAGTCACTAACTCCCAGTCATATACAAACTGAGACACCAACTCGGTGATTGAACTCAGTGGCTTGTTCTCCGCAAGCAATCAATTTCTCACTGAAAATCGCCTTATTCTCTTCTTCCCTAAAAAAAAAGCTTTTTCTTTTTCAACCACAGTGGACAGCTATAAGGGGTAATAAGGTCGCTCATTTTGGAAAAATGGTATTTTTCAAAACAAAAAAAAAAACTATGTGAGGACGAAAGGCCCGTGAGAAATGGCGGTCCAGCATAGAGGGTGTTATGGTTTAGCAGCAAAACACGCGATCTTTACCACAGACTCCCTTCTGGCGATCTTAATTGTATTGGATCACGATTTCATGACAGAGGATTGCAATCCTACAAGCCAGCACTCGATCTTGACCATTGGAAATAGTACACAAAAACTAATACTAAAAATGTCTATAACAATATAATCTCTATATTTTCTCCTATTTAGTTTCTCAATCCCGTATCACCTGAGGAAAAATAATGTTACCATATCTTCCTGCAAATTAATAGTTAGCTATTTAGTTACAAAACAAATACTCCTAGGGGGAAATACTTAACTATTGTTCCTCAAGAACAACGTAAATCTGGTGGAAACAAAAGAATGAAATCCCAATGTTACTATATATCCAGTATAGCAGCATTCCTCATATAACACTCAGATAAACTTCTTACTCACCTATTTTCCATACTAATACAACCTACAGCTCCTGACCTTCCAACACTAACCATGTAGCAGTGACACTTAAGACTGAAGGCATACGCTTCTTATCTTCCAATAGTAACTATGTACCATTGATACTTCATATTGGAGGCGTGTTGGACAAATGACAATGTCCGACACTGACACTAGTGACTACTGGCTACATACCATTACTTACATTTTCTCAAATGCTTCATAACACTATGTAGCAACGAACTTCAGATTAAAGGCGTGTCTGAGTCTCAAGCACATGTTGATGTCTGACACAATACTAACACCAAAATGACACTTATGACTACATATCATCGCTTCTATTTTCTCCAATTATTATCTGTGTCCGGTGTATGTCTCGGTGCTTCATAATAAATAAATCAAATCAAAATAACAACTTCAAAATTGACAAAAATAAAGAATCAAATACCAAGAGATTACAGTGTCAAACATCTATATCCAAATCAAAACCTAAATAGTAACTACGTAGCACCAACACTTACGATTGAAGGTGTATGTGTCATGTCTTACACTAAGGCACGACACTGACACTTGTGACTACATACAATCACTTCTATTTTCTCAAATTATCGGTGTCAATGTTGTGTCTGGTGTCCGCGTCAGTGCTTCATGATACAATAATTCAAATCAAAATAGCAAAACATGTTGAATTTGAAGATCTATACTCAAATCAAAACCTAAATATTCAATTTCCCTGTTAAATCAGCTACGATTGAATTTGAAGAGAAAATAGAAAGAAAAAAAAAAGGAAAATACCTGTGTTCTAGACAGAGTACAGTTGCGGTTGAAATCATCCATGAAAGCGAAGGAGCTTTCGTTTTCCAATGCAGCAGCTTGTGCCTCTTCGTCTTCTACTTCCATTCCCACCATTATTTTCACTTTCTCGAAAGCTTTGTTCATTTTTTCCATTGTTTTCCCTCGCTTTCTCGAGAAAATGAGAAAGAAAGAAGAAATTATGGATCTGTGGTTTATGGGAAGAAAGAAAGAGTTTTATTAAAAATTTGATTAAAATTAAGTAATGAAATTGCTTAGATTTTAAGAATTGAGTTTAGGAATCGATTGAGATGTTATAACGACTCGCTTCACTAAAACTAGCTTATTGACCGAGAGATCTCTCTTTAATTATTATTTTTTGGGATAATATTTATTTTGTTCTAGTTAAATTAGTCGTCAATGTATCCAAATTTTAAAATAGAGTCTTATTATTCATTTCGTTAATCAAAATAGTCTTTGACATTAAAATACAAGATTGGGTGCGTGCGTGCATGCGTGTGTGTGGTGAGAGGATTTAGTTTAGTTTAGTTTGTAGGGTTGTGTGTCATATATTTTAATTTTAGAATACTTGATATTTATATTATAGAAACCTTGTTTGCCCTGTTCTTTATTACATGAAGTTGAGTTTCTGAAGTTAAAACACATTGTTATCAAATATATTATTATTATTAACTAATTTTGTTTTACTAATTTAATCACTTTTTTACATGAGTTAGAAATAATAGAGGGTGTACTTAATAAATATTAATTACACCCTACATTAATGGAGGGTGTAATTTAACCAGTGTTTGAGACCAAAGACTTGAAGTATATGTTGTCAAAATTCGTCCCCGTGGCATCTAATGGATGTTCAACATTGTCACCAAGATTGCATGTTTTGGAGAGTCTTTTAGCAAATTCTGAGTCCAAACTTGGATCCCTTTTGATTAGTCTTTGCTTGAAAAAAAAAACACACTTTGCCACTCCTGGTGTGTGAGCTCTTGCACAATCAAAATCTCTAATGATGACACATTTCCTAGTTTAATTTTTTTCTTCTCAACTTAACTCTATATTTCTCACATTCAAATACATATCTATAATGTTAATTATTTCTAAACATGAGTGACATATGGTATGTGAAAAGTCTGGTTTCCACTATTTGAATATTAGTCTCATTTAAATTTACGAAAAAGAAACACCGTCACTTTTGCAGAAAATCTGTGTTGCCCGAAAATCCTTATGAGTTGAGAAGCATTGAATGTTGAGACTAGGAGATTGAAAATATCTTCAAGTTTTGTCCTTCTTCCTTCCTTTTGGAATATCGTACATGGGAGCCCTAACCTGCACATCTTAATATATACAAATGCAAAACAATTCTGCAAGTTTGCCCTAGAAAAACCCTAGGCAAATCCCACCAAAATTTACTGAGTTGCCCCTTCAAGGGCGCCAATCCTGCTTGGTCGTGGATGTGCATAAAGACGTTAGTGTCCTTGGTTTATCTTGACCAATAAGTTATCTACATTGGGTGCTTAAATTGCATCATTGCATCACAGCCTAGAGCTTATGTCCTATGAGATATCAACCTCTATTTATTGAGAGGATTGTAGATGTGTTCACTTCAATTCAATAGATTGCAGTTACTCAGCATATCACTTCACCATCAAGTCATCCATTCATTTGTATCAATGGCTCAAGGTATGAATCCCTTAGCTAACTTTACTATGTATGCCAAGGATCGTCGAGTTGTTGCTGCAATGTTGTCACACAAAGGTATGTTGTTTGTTTAAAAGATCATATAAACCTTTATGTTGTATTGTGTGACTGATGTGGTGTGCAATTTGTTCTCCTATGAACAGTTCAGAGTGGTTCTGGATCAGACATTGAGGAAAGGGTTAAGAGAGATTTGGTTAATTTCAGAACCTTTCACATGGAGTATGACACATGAAGCGTGAGTATTCATTTCTGTTTCAATCAATTTTGAAGTTTGCATTTCTTATGAGTCTTTGTTTGTCCATGCTTTGTTGGTCCATTTAAGGTTTAGTTGTTGGGAGTTTCCGTGAGTGTTGTGAGTTTGCATTTTTATAATGATGTTTGGTTTGTATGCTTACCATGCAATTTTTGTGTAGAGAAAGGGAAGGCTCCCTGCTTGCTTTGCGAGAGGGGTTGGGATAGAAGTTGCACCATATGTGATGTTGCGTGATCCAAACGAAAATGAGACAGATGTTGATATTGAAAAGAAGAATGGGAAGGTGTATTTCACTGATGGTTGGACGTCTTTGAAGAACTTCTATGGTATTTTGTCTGGTTCTTGGGTCACTATCATTTATGCAAATAGACACCTATTCCTCTTTGAGGTCAGAAATATGCATGGAGAGGAGCTCGGTTATCCTCAAAACACTCCTCAACAAAGAGTGATGTTGTAGAGTCGTGGTGCTGCTGTCTACAGAAATTCATTCCATCTTTATGGTTTGGCTGCATTTTTTCTCCCCACTAGCTTTTATCACACCATTGTGAAGGAGCTAACATCTTTGGACATAACATATGGGGTGTTGGTGAGTTCTCCCCGCTACTAAAATTGTTTTATTTGATTATTTTATGTCAATTGATTAATTCATAGTTGTTATTTGGTTTGGTCTCAAATCAGAAGTTGGGCTGGCTTGGTTTTTGTCAAGATGCATTGTATGCTGAGAAAGTTGAGTTAACCTTGATTGATTACATGGGCTATGCATGGAAGTTGTCTATGGACTTTGGTGATGAGGGTGACCTAACATGTGTTTTCTCTGGTGAGTGGCAAGCACTTTGCTCTTCTCATAAGTTCGTTGAAGGAAGCAAGATCAAGCTTGGTGTGACAGAGGCTGCCAACAACAAAGTGGTGTATCTGTGTGCCCCTCCAATGCTGGTATTAAGGACAGTGATGCCTCCCTCTGCAAGCACTCCTGCCAATGCTCCAAAGTATCGATTTGAGCAATATTTCTGGAAGGATTAGGATTATGTAGGTCATTTGTACTCGGTGATTTTGTGTATTAGGATTGTTGCTTCTATGTTTTGTGTGTTGGTTTGTGTTTGTTTTGGTGTTAGCACAGTGTTACGTATCCATGTTTGTTGGTATGACAATGGCAATGTTTTTTTGGGCATTTCTGTAATGTATTGTGACTACCACCTGCAGAGGTGTTTTGGTATAATCTATCCTCTTTCATTGCCTATTTTGGTTTTGCAATTGTTTTTAGTATGAGTGAGTTTTGCATGTCATACAACATGTCTTGGCTCTATTTAACTTAGCCTTCAGGTTCTTTAATGTCCCTTAAGTTCAATCCCGTGCTATAATGGGAGTCATTGGAAATCCTTTGGTACCCTCCATTTCTCATTTGTGTTGGGTGTCGTTGTTGCTCGATGAACAAGGCATTGTGTCATGTTTCATTGTGGAACTGAAAATATTCACTCCTTAATTGCAAATTTTTTAACCACTTGACAAATTAGTTGTTTAGTCCTATAATCATCTCTGATGCAGTGGTGCCCTCATGATCTTGATAATTTGTGATTCAATCTAATGCTAATACTGAACCATGAGAATTGACACTACTACTGCTTAATGCAACCTCACACTTGGATGAATTGTATTGTTTTAATTAAGTGCATGTTTGGTGATGCCTAAATTGATTTTAGACTGAAAAATTGATTATAGGTGTGTTTAGATGTTTTCAGTGTATTTGATTTTAGACTGAAGGCTTCCTTTTTACACTCAATTTGTTTTTCAATCACTATCCAAGCAAGCACTCACCAGCAATGTTGGATTTCCTATACTATGCATTATGTGGAGAAATAGTTAATCTCTGCCTATAAGCAATGTATTGGTTATGAGCAGTGTAGATATAATTCATATAATCCTACAAGTAACTAGATTTGTATCCAAGGAAGTAGTCAGTGGCAATCTCTGATTTCCCACATCATGCATTGTGTAGAGAAATGGTTTTGCAATTTTTTTGGTATGGGTGAGTCTTGCATGTCATACAACATGTCTTGGCTCTATTTAACTTAGCCTTGAAGTTCTTTAACGTCCACTAAGTTCAATCCCGTGCTATAATGGGAGTTATTGGAAATCCTTTGGTACCATCCATTTCTCATTTGTGTTGGGTGTCTTTGTTGCCTGATGAACAAGGCATTGTGTCATGTTTCATTGTGGAACTGAAAATATTCACTCCTTAATTGAATTTTTTTAACCACTTGGCAAATTAGTTGTTTAGTCCTATAATCATCTCTGATACCATGGTGCCCTCATGTTCTTGATAATTTGTGATTCAATCTAATGCTAATACTGAACCATGAGAATTGACACTACTACTGCAGAATGCAAGACTCACACTAGGATGAATTGTATTGTTTTAATTAAGTGCATGTTTGGTGATGTCGATTTTCGCAAGTGTACGAAATCGTTCAAGTAGTAAAGTTAAAACGGTAAACCGAGTGTCGAACACAAGGACTGCATTAACGATTAGAATGTAATTTTGAAAACTTAATTGAACAAAAGGGTACGAGGTTTGTTTAATTGTCAATAAAAGAAAAGTGCGGAAAGTAAAACAGGTTTGAATTTCAAAGATAAAAGCTTGTCAGGGATGAGCTTCACTAGACTACGAACTCAAGTTAATCACTTAACAACGATCACTGAACTTGTTTAATGAATCACGACCTAATTCTCTGAAATACTCTTGCCCTAATTCCTTAGCGACAGAATCTTTAATTCTAAAGTAAACCCTAATTCCTTAGCAAGTTTTACAAATTAGAATTAAGCATGAACGGATTCGAATTACTAAATGGCTTCAAGGGTTTGCATCTATTCCTAGATTACAAAGGCGAGAATTTCTTATCTTAAAGCATTCATACATTCCACTTCCGTTTCACAATATGAATCATACATCAATTTAAAGGTGATCAATCAATAAAAGCATTAAGCGCAAAGATAAAAAACATGATTCAAAAGACTTATTCAATGATCGAATTAAGGTTACAAAACAAGAGTCATCATCTAGCTAATCTCATCCCTAACAATAGAGAATTTAGCTACTCATAATTGGATTACAAAATAGCCTAATCAATAAGAACATAGAAACATACGTAAACTGACTGTTGGTTGGATGGAGTGGCCACCTCTTCAGTTCCTTGCTCTCAAAATCGTGCTTCTATTCTTCCAATTTTTGAACCCTTGTTTCTGAAAACGAATCAGCTAAAATAGGCAATCTGAGCCCACAATCGTGACACGATGTAAGGAATCGTGACACGATTCTTCATTAAAGTTCCCAAGGGTTGCGCAAATCAGTTTCCCAATCGTGACACGATTATGCAATCGTGACACGATTTTATAGGCAGAATTACACCTCTTCTCTGGTTAGGAAATCGTGACACGATGCCCAAATCGTGTCACGATGCAGTCACTTCAAGTTCCTGATGATTTCTTGCTCTTTGCACCTCAAACTGTCTCAAAATGCTATACGAAAGAAGATAAAACTAACAAAAACTCTAGAAAATTACGTAATGACAGGGTGTCATCACAACCCCAAACTTAAACCATTCCTTGTCCTCAAGGAATTTACTTGCAATATTGACGACGACAGTAAATTAACAATCACCTAACCAAGTAGCAGTACCAAAAGTTCAACACCTTACCAGCCATGTGATGGGCTAGCCGGCCAGTCTTCTCCTTCAATTCACAACTCCACGCAAAGGTTTGATAAGGGTTTCCACACAATCACATGCAAATCTATGAATTACCATAAGCTTGAAAAGTTTCTAAGCATCAATCAAAGTCAATATTATGTACACACTTTTAAGGACTTCTTTGGGTTATAATGGGGCTTAGGTTACATGTGGGATCATTTGGAAAGTAGGTTTTCAACAACAATGGAGTTAAGCATCTTCCTACTGGTCTACCCAACAATACACACAAAATAACCTTAAGGGGCTAGAGAATTGCAGCTTACAAAAAAAATACTGATCCACTTATGTCTTGAAGCACTTTACTTGTTTTTTTTTTATTTGCATGCTTCTCTTTTTCACACATTTTTTCTCTAGCACCCCTACCCCAAACTTAAAAGGTTGCTAGTTCCATGAGCAACCCCAAACTTGAACTTTTTCGGGAGAACATACCTAAACAATGCTTAACTCCAATATACATTGGGTGAATAATCTTATGGTCTCTAGGCTTGTAATGTGGTATGTCACCGAAACAAAGGGATCTGTCCTAAGGGCTCAACTTGGCTTAAACAAAGGATAATTCAATAAAAACGCAGGTTGGCTAGAAAGGCTCAAGGGACAAGCAATTTGCCTTAGTGTGCACACAAAATAACCAATTAATAACAGAGAAAAATTGCAAGTTCTAGAATCATAGTTGCATGGAACACTCTTTAAAGTAAATTGAAAAAAATAAAATTTGGCAATGACCTTACTTGTTATGATTTCTGGGAGTTGTGACTACCTATGCTCATATTGCCGAACACTTCAACTGTGACATGCTGGGCCTCTACCTCCTTTGGACTTTTGGCATACCACTTAATCAAAAATTGTTACTAAACTGACGAGAATCAACACCACAAATAAAATCATCGATAATAAACAAGTGCAGATTTATTACAAATAGGGGACAAAAGAGTTAAAACAGAAATCTAAAAGCAGTTCGGAGTAAACAAGACAAAAACAAAATGCAACAAAACATAAATGCAACAAAACATAAGTCAAGGCAGCTCTCTGCCCATCTCATTCAGCTCCTGCTCCGAGAACCAAGTGTTCTAAGGATCACTGGCATTTATCTCCTCCATAAAATGCGCCCTATTCCTCCTGTCTCCTGCATCAAAGTCATCAGCTATCTCCTGCTCCCTGCTCACAGCCCTCTCTCTCTGCTGCTCAAAATACTGAATCATGCTCTCACGATTCCCATCAAAACGATCATACGACCCTTGGGGCGGCCTCCGGTTGACTTGAGCTTCTGCACCAAATCCTGGGAGAACCTCGGGCGGTTCACATAAAGCTGATCAGAGGTCTCATTCATCCAATTAGCAGAAGTGAACATGTATTCCAACAGCATCGGATGAAGTGGTGGATATGTGCTCTGCTGACTGCTGTCTTCTCCCGGAAATGTCTGTTGTTGCGGCTGAGTCTGTATAATACATGAACAAAAATTGGATAATTGTTTTAGTTAATATTGCATTATTAAATATAATTGTATAAGATTAGCAAAAAAAATAATTAATCAGAAAAATGTATATTACATTATAAGCTTAAAATTTATAACAAAAAGGATAGGGATAAGTTTATGATACCGTTTTTGTCAAAAAAAAAAAAAAGAAAGATTATGATACTGCAAAACAACATAAGAAAACATGTCGAGCTTTTTATTGTTTATAATAATACTGTAAAAGAAAAGTAATATTTCATTAAAGAAAAATAAAGAGGACAAGTGAACCAACTCAGGGAGTCGCCAAAACTCCATTAATGAGTGCCATTTGTCCGTCAAAATCAAAACAACTCAGCGAGTCACTAACTCCCAGTCATATACAAACTGAGACACCAACTCGGTGATTGAACTCAGTGGCTTGTTCTCCGCAAGCAATCAATTTCTCACTGAAAATCGCCTTATTCTCTTCTTCCCTAAAAAAAGCTTTTTCTTTTTCAACCACAGTGGACAGCTATAAGGGGTAATAAGGTCGCTCATTTTGGAAAAATGGTATTTTTCAAAACAAAAAAAAAAAAAACTATGTGAGGACGAAAGGCCCGTGAGAAATGGCGGTCCAGCATGGAGGGTGTTATGGTTTAGCAGCAAAACACGCAATCTTTACCACAGACTCCCTTCCGGCGATCTTAATTGTATTGGATCACGATTTCATGACAGAGGATTGCAATCCTACAAGCCAGCACTCGATCTTGACCATTGGAAATAGTACACAAAAACTAATACTAAAAATGTCTATAACAATATAATCTCTATATTTTCTCCTATTTAGTTTCTCAATCCCGTATCACCTGAGGAAAAATAATGTTACCATATCTTCCTGCAAATTAATAGTTAGCTATTTAGTTACAAAACAAATACTCCTAGGGGGAAATACTTAACTATTGTTCCTCAAGAACATCGTAAATCTGGTGGAAACAAAAGAATGAAATCCCAATGTTACTATATATCCAGTAATAGCAGCATTCCTCATATAACACTCAGATAAACTTCTCACTCACCTATTTTCCATCCTAATACAACCTACAGCTCCTGACCTTCCAACACTAACCATGTAGCAGCGACACTTAAGACTGAAGGCATACGCTTCTTATCTTCCAATAGTAACTATGTACCATTGATACTTCATATTGGAGGCGTGTTGGACAAATGACAATGTCCGACACTGACACTAGTGACTACTGACTACATACCATTACTTACATTTTCTCAAATGCTTCATAACACTATGTAGCAACGAACTTCAGATTAAAGGCGTGTCTGAGTCTCAAGCACATGTTGATGTCTGACACAATACTAACACCAAAATGACACTTATGACTACATATCATCGCTTCTATTTTCTCAAATTATTATTTGTGTCCGGTGTATGTCTCGGTGCTTCACAATAAATAAATCAAATCAAAATAACAACTTCAAAATTGACAAAAATAAAGAATCAAATACCAAGAGATTACAGAGTCAAACATCTATATCCAAATCAAAACCTAAATAGTAACTACGTAGCACAAACACTTACGATTGAAGGGGTATGTGTCATGTCTTACACTAAGGCACGACATTGACACTTGTGACTACATACAATCACTTCTATTTTCTCAAATTATCGGTGTCAATGTTGTGTATGGTGTCTGTGTCAGTGCTTCATGATACAATAATTCAAATCAAAATAGCAAAACATGTTGAATTTGAAGATCTATACTCAAATCAAAACCTAAATATTCAATTTCCCTGTTAAATCAGCTACGATTGAGTTTGAAGAGAAAATAGAAAGAAAAAAAAAAGGAAAATACCTGTGTTCTAGACAGAGTACAGTTGCGGTTGAAATCATCCATGAAAGCGAAGGAGCTTTCGTTTTCCAATGCAGCAGCTTGTGCCTCTTCGTCTTCTACTTCCATTCCCACCATTATTTTCACTTTCTCGAAAGCTTTGTTCATTTTTTCCATTGTTTTCCCTCGCTTTCTCGAGAAAATGAGAAAGAAAGAAGAAATTATGGATCTGTGGTTTATGGGAAGAAAGAAAGAGTTTTATTAAAAATTTGATTAAAATTAAGTAATGAAATTGCTTAGATTTTAAGAATTGAGTTTAGGAATCGATTGAGATGTTATAACGACTTGCTTCACTAAAACTAGCTTATTGACGGAGAGATCTCTCTTTAATTATTATTTTTTGGGATAATATTTATTTTGTTTTAGTTAAATTAGTCGTCAATGTATCCAAATTTTAAAATAGAGTCTTATTATTCACTTCGTTAATCAAAATAGTCTTTGACATTAAAATACAAGATTGGGTGCGTGCATGCGTGTGTGTGGTGAGAGGATTTAGTTTAGTTTAGTTTGTAGGGTTGTGTGTCATATATTTTAATTTTAGAATATATTTATATCATAGAAACCTTGTTTGCCCTGTTCTTTATTACATGAAGTTGAGTTTCTGAAGTTAAAACACATTGTTATCAAATATATTATTATTATTAACTAATTTTGTTTTACTAATTTAACCACTTTTTTACATGAGTTAGAAATAATAGAGGGTGTACTTAATAAATATTAATTACACCCTACATTAATGGAGGGTGTAATTTAACCAGTGTTTGACACCAAAGACTTGAAGTATATGTTATCAAAATTCGTCCCCGTGGCATCTAATGGATGTTCAACATTGTCACCAAGATTGCATGTTTTGGAGAGTCTTTTAGCAAATTCTGAGTCCAAACTTGGATTCCTTTCGATTAGTCGTTGCTTGAAAAAAAACACACTTTGCCACTCCTGGTGTGTGAGCTCTTGCACAATCAAAATCTCTAATGATGACACATTTCCTAGTTTAATTTTTTTCTTCTCAACTTAACTCTATATTTCTCACATTCTAATACATATCTATAATGTTAATTATTTCTAAACATGAGTGACATATGGTATGTGAAAAGTCTGGTTTCCACTATTTGAATTTTAGTCTCATATTTAAATTTACGAAAAAGAAACACCGTCATTTTTGCAGAAAATTTGTGTTGCCCAAAAATCCTTATGAGTTGAGAAGCATTGAATGTTGAGACTAGGAGATTGAAAATATCTTCAAGTTTTGTCCTTCTTCCATTCTTCCTTCCTTTTGGAATATCATACATGGGAGCCCTAACCTGCACATCTTAATATATACAAATGCAAAATAATTCTGCAAGTTTGCCCTAGAAAAACCCTAGGCAAACCCCACCAAAATTTACTGATTTGCCCCTTCAAGGGCGCCAATCCCGCTTGGTCGTGGATGTGCATAAAGACGTTAGTGTCCTTGGTTTATCTTGACCAATAAGTTATTTACATTGGGTGCTTAAATTGCATCATTGCATCACAGCCTAGAGCTTATGTCCTATGAGATATCAACCTCTATTTATTGAGAGGATTGCAGATGTGTTCACTTCAATTCAATAGATTGCAGTTGCTCAGCATATCACTTCATCATCAAGTCATCCATTCAATTGTATCAATGGCTCAAGGTGTGAATCCCTTAGCTAACCTTACTATGTATGCCATGGATCGTCGAGCTGCTGCTGCAATGTTGTCACACAAAGGTATGTTGTTTGTTTAAAAGATCATATAAACCTTTATGTTGTATTGTGTGACTGATGTGGTGTGCAATTTGTTCTCCTATGAACAGTTCAGAGTGGTTCCTGGATCAGACATTGAGGAAAGGGTTAAGAGAGATTTGGTTAATTTCAGAACCTTTCACATGGAGTATGACACATGCAGCGTGAGTATTCATTTATGTTTCAATCAATTTTGAAGTTTGCATTTCTTATGAGTCTTTGTTTGTCCATGCTTTGTTGGTCCATTTAAGGTTTAGTTGTTGGGAGTTTCCGTGAGTGTTGTGAGTTTGCATTTTTATAATGATGTTTGGTTTGTATGCTTACCATGCAATTGTTGTGTAGAGAAAGGGAAGGCTCCCTGCTTGCTTTGCGAGAGGGGTTGGGATAGAAGTTGCACCATATGTGATGTTGCGTGATCCAAACGAAAATGAGACAGATGTTGATATTGAAAAGAAGAATGGGAAGGTGTATTTCACTGATGGTTGGACGTCTTTGAAGAACTTCTATGGTATTTTGTCTGGTTCTTTGGTCACTATCATTTATGCAAATAGACACCTATTCCTCTTTGAGGTCAGAAATATGCATGGAGAGGAGCTGGGTTATCCTCAAAACACTCCTCAACAAAGAGTGATGTTGCAGAGTCGTGGTGCTGCTGTCTACAAAAATTCATTCCATCTTTATGGTTCGGCTGCATTTTTTCTCCCCACTAGCTTCTATCACACCATTGTGAAGGAGCTAACATCTTTGGACATAACATCTGGGGTGTTGGTGAGTTCTCCCCACTACTAAAATTGTTTTATTTGATTATTTTATGTCAATTGATTAATTCATAGTTGTTATTTGGTTTGGTCTCAAATCAGAAGTTGGGTTGGCTTGGTTTTTGTCAAGATGCATTGTATGCTGAGAAAGTTGAGTTAACCTTGATTGATTACATGGGTTATGCATGGAAGTTGTCTATGGACTTTGGTGATGAGGGTGACCTAACATGTGTTTTCTCTGGTGAGTGGCAAGCACTTTGCTCTTCTCGTAAGTTCGTTGAAGGAAGCAAGATCAAGCTTGGTGTGGCAGAGGCTGCCAACAACAAAGTGGTGTATCTGTGTGCCCCTCCAATGCTGGTATTAAGGACAGTGATGCCTCCCTCTGCAAGCACTCCTGCCAATGCTCCAAAATATCGATTTGAGCAATATTTCTGGAAGGATTAGGATTATGTAGGTCATTTGAACTCGGTGCTTTTGTGTATTAGGATTGTTGCTTATATGTTTTGTGTGTTGGTTTGTGTCTGTTTTGGTGTTAGCACAGTGTTACGTATCCATGTTTGTTGGTATGACAATGGCAATGTTTTTTGGGCATTTCTGTAATGTATTATGACTACCACCAGCAGAGGTGTTTTGGTATAATCTATCCTCTTTCATTGCCTATTTTGGTTTTGCAATTGTTTTTAGTATGGGTGAGTTTTGCATGTCATACAACATGTCTTGGCTCTATTTAACTTAGCCTTCAGGTTCTTTAATGTCCCTTAAGTTCAATCCCGTGCTATAATGGGAGTCATTAGAAATCCTTTGGTACCCTCTGTCATACCCCAATTTTTGACCTAAAATTTATTTTTACTCGTCTTTTTAGTTCGGAATTTTTCGTCGTCTCAGACGAAATTTCGACAGAGAGGTATTTTAAAACACCTCATTTTTTTAGTCTCGTCCGGGTCCGTCTTTTTTGTTTTTATTTTTATTTTTATCTTTATTTTTATTCTTTTAAATATTTTTATTGATATTTTTTTTATTTAGTTTTTTTTTCTTATTATTTCTTTTTTTAGTTACTTTTTAAAATTTATTTTTTAGTCTGACTTTGCTTGAGTTTTAATTGGTCCTTAATTTGTCATTACCGTTGAGGAGGAGACTTTGGGAGCAGAGACTTTTTTTTTGTGTTTTAATGTGTCAATTACACTGCTTTATGGTCCATCATTGGTTTTGATTGTCATTAAGTGTATGGTTTGCTTAAAAGAAGAACAGTCAGAATTACACGGGGGGAGGAGCAACACAAAATCAAAAAAGACACGGCCAAAACATTAGAAACCTCTACCACCCACACTTTCAACCATTCTCCCTTCCCATCAAAACACTAAAAGCCGTACGGCTCCACCACTCCTCTTCTCCCTACACCACCACCACTAACCAACCACACAAACATCATTCATCCACGGCCATTCCCCAAACCCAAACAGCCTAAATCAGTTACAAACACACAGCATACTTCCTCCCCACACATATCACCCAGCCGTACGGCTCCGCCCTCCTTCACACACACAACACGACCAACAACCAGCCACACCCACACTCCTCCTCCACCACTAACTCACGCCCCCTCAAACCCAGCATCAAAACAATCAGCCACCAACCCAAACCTGTAGCCGTACGGCCTTCCTCACTCGCAACCCAGCATTAAAACAACCAGCCTCTCTCTCAACCGCCCCCAACACCACCGCAAAGAAAAAACCACTCACTGCCTTCCTCCCCCTAAACCACCCAAACCCACATCCGGCCAAGCTTCACGTTTTCCCCCAAAACCGAAAACCAACCATTCATAAAACCGAATCCAAAGAAAGAGAGGTGAAAGTTTTTTTCTTTTTTTTAGATCTAGGTTTGTTGATTTTGTGGTAAAAAAAAAGAAAGAATCGCATAAGAGAAAGAGGGAGATCAGAGGAATGAAGAGATGAAGGGGAGAAGAGAGAGAAAGAAGATTGGAAAATAAAAAAAAACCAGCCCCTTGGCTATTTTATGTAAATCTTGAACCGGTTCGGTTCACTTGAACCGAACCGGTCTGATTTTCTTCCTCTTCTCCCTCAGCCCAGCTACAGCCCATTTTCGGCCCATTTTTTTTTTCCTCTGCCCCCTTTCTCTGATTACTCTTCCAATCCCCCTAATCCTTTTCTGCACCCCTCTTCCTTTTCTTATTTATTTTTTATTTCTTTTTACTATTTCATGCATTTATTTTTTTTAGTTTTTAATTATTACCATGCATTTTATTGCCCTTTTATTTTCAACACATCATGCATTTTCTTTATTTTTTATTTTCCTTTTTATTTCATACATTTTCATTTTAGTTTTAATCTTAGCGTATTTCTTTTCATGCATTTGCAATTTAGGTTTTTTTCCTTTATTTATCATTTTGTCATATTTTATTTTATTTTATTAGAATGTATTTAGGACCGATGTAAATATTAATGAGAATATGCACTGACACTCACATTTATTTATTCTGCTTTACGTCTTTTTATTTATTTTTATTTATTTCGCTATTCAAAAAAATACAAAAATATTAGAATAGTTTATTTTCAAAGGGTTTCGTGGTGATCCAACGTCACTACGGAAATTCCTCGCCTTTATTTTTTAGTTACGTTTTAGTCTTAGTCCATTATCAAAAAATACAAAAACATTCAAATAATCAAAATCAAAAAAATCTTTTCTTAATAAACCTTGATTTTCAATCAAGTGTCCGTTTTTTTCTCTTTTATTTTCTTTAAAAATCATTAATCCACTTTAATTACACTTTAATCATTTTCAAAATAAAAAACACAAACCAATCCCATTTTGCCATTTGGCTTTTATTTTTAAAACCTTTTTTAAAACTAATAAAAAACATCAAACAAATCAAACGTCATTTTTTACCCCGAACTACGAGGTTTTGATCCCTCACGGGTACGTAGGCAGAGGACCCTGTCCTTCCAAATCATAAAAAATACAAAAAAAACATTTTTATTTTTTTTCTCACTATTCCAATTCATTCTTTTCTTTCTTTAAAAAAAAAAAAATAAGCAAGTTATAGCCCAAAATAAATAAATAAAATCAAGAGGTTCTCGTAGAGTACTACGAACGTTTAGGGTGCTAACACCTTCCCTAAACGTAACTAACCCCCGAACCCTAATCTTTTAAAATGTGGTAATTTAGAACTTTTTTCCACTTTTCATTTAAAAAATTAAAAGTTCAGTCGTGAAATAAAATTAGTGAGTCAACGCTAATCAATAGCTTGATCTCCAAAAATCACCGCGACAGAAATGGCGACTTCACTGGGGATGAAACAAGAGGGTTGAGCCTAACTTGAATTTATTTAATTATTTTGTGCTATAACTTGCTTAAAATAAAAATAAAGTGTAAATATGTGCATATGTGTTTTTTCTTTCTACGTGAGTGGTGAGATAAGTCCTACACCCGGACTTGAGGGAAACATAAGATAGGATGGTGGTATAATCAAAGTGTCTTTCCGAGAGTAAATTTCGGATGTGGCACATGTGATAACCCCGCTCAATGGAGGAATCTTGGAAGTATTATTATGTTGGCATGAGTAAGTCGTGTTCGGCATTGATATTTTCAAGTGACCTATGAAGTTGAGGACCTTTAGTTACCTTTAACCCATCTTGGCCTTTAGGACGTAGTGCTGTGGCTAACCAAGAGTAATCTTGAATTAGTTGATACGCGATACTACACTCAAACGAGACTTTCTTACAAATATTATTGGATCGGGAGTCAATCTCGTAACCCGACGATATTTGGAAGGGGTTGAGGACTTTGGGAACTTGGTAGAACCCGTGATACAGGTACAAATGAAACCATAGTCCTTACCAAATGGCGTGTTTACCCTTGACTCCTACCTTATGGACTTAAACCTCACCATGTTTTCTCCGCTCTTTAGCATAATCATTCATACATGCATCCATGCATAAACTCTTTTCCTTTTCATCCAAAACATCGAAGGACTTAAATGAACTTTTTGTAAACATTGTAGATATGGACATTCCACGAAGAAGCACTAAAAAGTATCTTTTCAAGAAACCAGACTTGTCAAAATTAAGGAAGCTAGGATCTTTAGTAAACGATCGAATGGATTTTCAAGCTCATCATGGAAGGCTACTTAATATCCTTAGAGTAGATGTTGAGGAAGGATGTCTGGAAACCTTGGTCCAATTCTATGACCCACTCTACCATTGCTTCACCTTTCCTGACTACCAGCTTGTCCCTACACTTGAAGAATACTCATACCTGGTTGGGTTACCCGTGCCTGACAAAATACCGTTCCATGGCCTAGAACCTATCCCTAAACCCTCCGACATCGCAGCCGCTCTCCACCTTGAAACTTCCATCATCCAAGCAAACCTTACCTTCAAAGGAGGCCTCCAAGGTCTTCCCACCCACTTCCTCTACCAACAAGCCTCCATATTTGCCGAAGCAGCTAGCACTCTTGCCTTCCATTCCACCCTAGCCCTCCTCATATATGGCCTTGTACTCTTCCCGAATATTGACAACTTCATCGATATCCACGCCATCAAAATCTTCCTCTCCAAAAACCCTGTACCCACTCTACTAGCCGATACCTACCACTCCATCCATGACCGTACCCAAGCCGGCCGTGGAACTATTCTTTGCTGTGCACCACTGCTCTACAAATGGTTTATCTCCCACCTACCTCAAACTCATACTTTCAAAGCTAACCGCGAAGATCTTCCTTGGTCCCACAGAATCATGGCCTTCCATCCCTCAGACATAGTTTGGTACCAGGCAGCCTGTGACGTAGGGAAAGTTATTGTTAGCTGTGGTGAATACCCCAACGTACCTCTTCTTGGTATGCGTGGCGGGATTAGCTACAACCCTTCTCTAGCCCGTCGACAGTTCGGTTACCCAATGAAAACAAAGCCAAACAACCTTGCCCTGACCAGTGAGTTCTATCTTAACCATGGAGACCACTCAAACAGGAGAGAGAGATTCGCACAAGCTTGGAATGCCATCCGCAGACTTAACAGAAGTCAGATGGGGAAGAAATTTGATTATGTGCATGAATCTTACACTCAGTGGGTTATTGATAGGACCATGAGCTTTGGCCTACCCTACCGTCTACCTAGATATCTGTCCTCCACCGTTCCCCCACCATCGTTACCCCTACCCTTTGACACCAAGGAAGAATTTCAGGAGCAATTGACCAAGGAAAGGCTTGAAAAAGAAACTTGGAAGAGAAGGTATCAGGAACTTGAACGTGAGCATGAAACCTTGAAAGGGAAGTTAGCACAGAAGAATCACGAGCTTTTCATTCAGAACCAACGGATGATCGAGAAGGATGATTTGCTTCAGCAAAAAGATGCTTTGCTCAGCCAGGATTCTAAAAGAAAGCGGAGGTTTACAGATTCGTTCTTTGGTGCACATTCAGATTCCGAGGATTCATCTACTCCAGGAACTTGAGTTGAAGTCTTTAGAGTTTTATGTCTAGATTCTAGCTTCCAAAATCTTGTAATCAGTCAAAAAAGAACTATTTTGTAATATCTTAATGCTTAAACGAAATGTTCAAACCATGATGTTTACAGTTACTTCAACATAGTCCTTCGATAACAAATCTTTCTTCTTTTTTGCATAAGCATAATCATGCATCATATCGCATTCATAGTTTCTCAAAGCCGAGTCTCACGTCTTGTTTTTCCGAAGGTCTATCTGCCTAGTCCAAGAAGGTGGCCCGACGTCCTCAGCATAAACTAATTTACAACACTATGGCTGATCGGAAAAGAATGGAACATTTGGAGCAAGAAAACCAGAACCTCCGGGAAGAGGTGGCCAATCTCCGGGAAGGGATGGAGAAGTTGACCTCCATGATGAATGCTCTGTTGGCTTCCCAAGCCCAGACGTCAGTTCCTCAGCCTGCTGTTACTACTCTTGAGCAGCCAATCTTATCTGCTTTACCAACTTCTACCATACTTGCTCCACCGCCCGGCACGTTTAGAGCTTATCCATGGGGGATGCCATTTCTATCAGACGAGGGTTTTCATCCTACTTCTTTTGGAACCCCAACTCCGGCTATCCAGAAATCAGCTCCAGCCCCAACAAAGGTCTCGGCAACAGTATCAACAACAGCCTCGACAACAGGCTCCCCAGCAGTCCGACAACAGAATCGGGTTCAGCGGATATCCCATTTTGATCCAATCCCCATGGCGTATGCAGAGTTGCTTCCCGCTTTGCTTGATAAAAATCTTGTTCAAACTAGGGCACCTCCTAAGGTACCTGAAAAATTGCCAAGGGGGTATAGACCTCATCTTTCTTGTGCTTTCCATCAAGGGGCACCCGGTCATGACGTTGAGCATTGTTATGCCCTGAAAGCCGAAGTCCAGAAGTTGATCCAGGCCAACATCCTATCCTTCAAAGGGTCGAGTCCCGATGTGCAAGCTAATCTACTACCTGGCCATGGGACCCCATCTGTTAATTTGGTGCAAGATTGCCCAGAAGCTCACCCTGTTGAGGAAGGTGGCAGTGAATTTTGTAACACATGGCAGAGATTACTGCAATTGGGTCACTGTTGACATTTCCTCAGCTACTCATAGGTCCAAGTAATGTGTTTTGTTGTCTTGTCTTTTCAAAAAAATCCTTTCGTTCCGCCCGAGACGAAAGTGAACTTTTAGGGTTTTTGTTTCATGCATTCCCATCATCAAATAAGAAGTCGTTTTGTTCCTGACTATGTTTTTTTTATTATTCTTAGCTTTTTCTGGAAAATGGTAACACAAAAAAACCAAAAATATTTTATTTTTATTTTCTGTTTTCAATCAATTTCAAAAAAGTTTGCATTGTTCACTCATCTTCTAAAATCAATCATCAATCATATGCAGACTAAGCATCAATAAACCCGTTGAACACTGTAACCCTATGCTCTCTCCCGACTTTGAGTTCCCTGTTTACGAAGCTGAAGATGAGGAGGATGAAGGGATTCTCGAAAAGATCTCTCTGTTACTAGAATATGGAAAGAACATCATTTAGTCTCATGAAGAAGCACTGGAAGCACTAAACTTGGGTTCCGAGGAACTACTGCTACGGTATTCCTAATAAAGTCCCAGATGAGTGGTGCCATCGAGGCTGCAAAAAAAATCAAACAAAAAAAAAACATCAAAAAGGAACAAAAGCAAAAAAAGAAAAGAAAGGAAATACATCAAAAAGATGGTGCAGAAGATGGTAACCACTTACAAGGACTTGCATGAGATGTTACAGAATGCTTTACATGGATATCGTACTTCAGTGTGTACCTCAACAGGGGCAACCCCCTCTTCTTTAGTGTATGGCATAGAAGCAGTACTCCCTGTGGAGATTAAGATTCCATCAATGAGAGTTTTAATGGAACCCAAATTATCAGAGGCTGAATGGTGTCAAAGTAGGTATGATCAGCTGAACTTGATTGAAGAAAAACGCATGGCTGCCTTGTGTCATGGACAATTATATCAAAAGAGGATGAAGCAAGCCTTTGACAAGAAGGTCCGTCCCCGTGAATTTCAAGAAGGAGACCTTGTGCTCAAAAAGATTTTATCTTTCCAACCGGACGCCAGGGGCAAATGGACGCCTAATTATGAAGGCCCATATGTCGTCAAGAGAGCTTTTTCTGGTGGTGCAATGACTCTTACGACTATGGATGGTGATGAGCTCCCCCGTCCTGTAAACGCCGATGCAGTCAAGAAATACTTTGTCTAAAAAATGAAAGAACAGCTCGGTAAGTCGAAAACCCGGAAGGGCGGCTTAGACAAAAATGAGCGTCTCGGTGGACTGAAAACCCGAAAGGGCGGTCCAGGCAAAAATTAGAGACATGGAACAGAAAATAATCATCCTGATAGATCGAAAACCCGAAAGGGCGATCTATGCAAAAGTTAAGGATCCAAAGACAAAGTAACTGCATTGGTCTGATCTCTACTCACTTGGGGCACATTAGCGGTCCAAAAGACTCTGAATCTGAAGCATCCAAACGGCGGAATTCGAAGTTATTAGGGAGAATAGCGGTTATTTGTGTTCAATGTACCTTCCCCATATATTTACCATTTTCCAAACTTTGTGAGATCCGTGGAGCCACGCCATTGGCGGGTCACCGCTCTGTTGAATAAATTTGAACCTGTGCTTTTTATTTGGAATTCCCATTTAATCTGTTTATAAAATTTCTTCTATTTTTGATGGTAGTACTTGAAGCAAAATATTTTTCAAAAAAATCATAAATCTTTTTTGTTGGAAAACATAAATAACAAACACATTCTCTCTGAACACATGAATAAGTGAAGTATGCGTCAACGGTTATCCTGAGAACGAACAAACTCAGCAGGTTAAACATGGTCAATTGCTTGAGAAAAAGAAAGAAGAAAAAGAAAAAGAAAAGAGCTCGGTAAGTCGAAAACCCGAAAGGGCGGCTTAGGCAAAAATGAGCGTCCCGGTGGATCGAAAACCTGAAAGGGCGGTCCAGGCAAAAATTAGGGGCATACAGAAAGAATATATTCCCGGTGGACTGAAAACCCGAAAGGGCGGTCCAGACAAAAGTTAGGGATTCCAAAAAAGAAAAAAACAAAAAGCATGACCACAAAAACACCAGTTCTTCTGCCAGGTCTATGGATTAACACGTCTCCCCCAGGAAGTGTTTACTCCCCACCAGTTGTTGCATACATCGGGCCTTACCCCGTCAATGTTTTGATATGTCCCCAATGGCATCATCCCCAATGAAGATTGCTGAGTGTTTGTACTGCGTCGTCGGTCCACTTTCCATCTTACCTGTCCAGTCTTGTCTCATCAAGTTCATCGGTCATACCATCATACAAGTCAATCCTCCATACAGTCATACAAGTCGTATTGTCTTACATACATTCATACATTCATGCATATACACATTCATGCATACACAACATGCACGTAACATCTTTCAATACATGGTTGCATTAACCACCCTGAGTCTTGTTTTTCACATCAATCGGTCATGAACAATTTCTAACTCTCTTTGTCCCCAAGTGTCATCCCCAGTGCGTCTGGTCCAAAGATGTCACCCTCTTTTCGCCAAGTGACAGTTCTTTAACGAACAACTTGTGCATACCTTTTACTATCATGTCGTCAGTGGCAAGTTCGGCTACATCCCGAGCAGCTGGCATTCTATCATCTATCATGTCGTCAGTGGCAAGTTCGGCTACATCCCGAGCAGCTGGCATTTTATCATCTATCACGTCGTCAGTGGCAAGTTCGGCTACATCCCGAGCAGCTGGCATTTTATCATCTATCACGTCGTCAGTGGCAAGTTCGGCTACATCCCGAGCAGCTGGCATTTTATCATCTATCATGTCGTCAGTGGCAAGTTCGGCTACATCCCGAGCAGCTGGCATTTTTTCCATCAATCATGTCGTCAGTGGCAAGTTCGGCTACATCCCGAGCAGCTGGCATTTTATCATCTATCATGTCGTCAGTGGCAAGTTCGGCTACATCCCGAGCAGCTGGCATTTTATCATCTATCACGTCGTCAGTGGCAAGTTCGGCTACATCCCGAGCAGCTGGCATTTTATCATCTATCATGTCGTCAGTGGCAAGTTCGGCTACATCCCGAGCAGCTGGCATTTTTTCCATCAATCATGTCGTCAGTGGCAAGTTCGGCTACATCCCGAGCAGCTGGCATTCTATCATCTATCATGTCGTCAGTGGCAAGTTCGGCTACATCCCGAGCAGCTGGCATTTTATCATCTATCCTGTCGTCAGTGGCAAGTTCGGCTACATCCCGAGCAGCTGACATTTTATCTCTTATCAGGTCGTCAGTGGCAAGTTCGGCTACATCCCGAACAGCTGACATTCACCTTTGTTTCTCGTCGTCAGTAACATATTACTTTTGTTTCCGTCTTCACCTCAAGTGGCAAGCTCTACAAACGGGCAGCTTGTGGTCGGTGTCGTTCCCATACCGTACTTCCTTTTTCAGCTATCAATACGATGGTTGATCTCTCCCCCAGTGGAACTGTGTTATTCCCCAGTGGAGTCGGATCCCTTTGCTTTAACAAACTCGGGTATCCTTTGGTTTTGTTTTACCCCCAGTCGGGTCAGCTTCGCCGTCTTGCATTTGCATTTGCATCACGAGCATCTCACTTTTTTTTTCTTTTTTAGGTCCAAAATTGGCGTACTTTGTATTTAAGTCCCTTCGACCCGTCGAATCCAAGACTTTCTCTTTAGATCTCCGGGCGAAGAGACTTAAATAGGGGCATCTGTCATACCCCAATTTTTGACCTAAAATTTATTTTTACTCGTCTTTTTAGTTCGGAATTTTTCGTCGTCTCAGACGAAATTTCGACAGAGAGGTATTTTAAAACACCTCATTTTTTTAGTCTCGTCCGGGTCCGTCTTTTTTGTTTTTATTTTTATTTTTATCTTTATTTTTATTCTTTTAAATATTTTTATTGATATTTTTTTATTTAGTTTTTTTTCTTATTATTTCTTTTTTTAGTTACTTTTTAAAATTTATTTTTTAGTCTGACTTTGCTTGAGTTTTAATTGGTCCTTAATTTGTCATTACCGTTGAGGAGGAGACTTTGGGAGCAGAGACTTTTTTTTTGTGTTTTAATGTGTCAATTACACTGCTTTATGGTCCATCATTGGTTTTGATTGTCATTAAGTGTATGGTTTGCTTAAAAGAAGAACAGTCAGAATTACACGGGGGGAGGAGCAACACAAAATCAAAAAAGACACGGCCAAAACATCAGAAACCTCTACCACCCACACTTTCAACCATTCTCCCTTCCCATCAAAACACTAAATGCCGTACGGCTCCACCACTCCTCTTCTCCCTACACCACCACCACTAACCAACCACACAAACATCATTCATCCACGGCCATTCCCCAAACCCAAACAGCCTAAATCAGTTACAAACACACAGCATACTTCCTCCCCACACATATCACCCAGCCGTACGGCTCCGCCCTCCTTCACACACACAACACGACCAACAACCAGCCACACCCACACTCCTCCTCCACCACTAACTCACGCCCCCTCAAACCCAGCATCAAAACAATCAGCCACCAACCCAAACCTGTAGCCGTACGGCCTTCCTCACTCGCAACCCAGCATTAAAACAACCAGCCTCTCTCTCAACCGCCCCCAACACCACCGCAAAGAAAAAACCACTCACTGCCTTCCTCCCCCTAAACCACCCAAACCCACATCCGGCCAAGCTTCACGTTTTCCCCCAAAACCGAAAACCAACCATTCATAAAACCGAATCCAAAGAAAGAGAGGTGAAAGTTTTTTTCTTTTTTTTAGATCTAGGTTTGTTGATTTTGTGGTAAAAAAAAAGAAAGAATCGCATAAGAGAAAGAGGGAGATCAGAGGAATGAAGAGATGAAGGGGAGAAGAGAGAGAAAGAAGATTGGAAAATAAAAAAAAACCAGCCCCTTGGCTATTTTATGTAAATCTTGAACCGGTTCGGTTCACTTGAACCGAACCGGTCTGATTTTCTTCCTCTTCTCCCTCAGCCCAGCTACAGCCCATTTTCGGCCCATTTTTTTTTTTCCTCTGCCCCCTTTCTCTGATTACTCTTCCAATCCCCCTAATCCTTTTCTGCACCCCTCTTCCTTTTCTTATTTATTTTTTATTTCTTTTTACTATTTCATGCATTTATTTTTTTTAGTTTTTAATTATTACCATGCATTTTATTGCCCTTTTATTTTCAACACATCATGCATTTTCTTTATTTTTTATTTTCCTTTTTATTTCATACATTTTCATTTTAGTTTTAATCTTAGCGTATTTCTTTTCATGCATTTGCAATTTAGGTTTTTTTCCTTTATTTATCATTTTGTCATATTTTATTTTATTTTATTAGAATGTATTTAGGACCGATGTAAATATTAATGAGAATATGCACTGACACTCACATTTATTTATTCTGCTTTACGTCTTTTTATTTATTTTTATTTATTTCGCTATTCAAAAAAATACAAAAATATTAGGTTAGTTTATTTTCAAAGGGTTTCGTGGTGATCCAACGTCACTACGGAAATTCCTCGCCTTTATTTTTTAGTTACGTTTTAGTCTTAGTCCATTATAAAAAAATACAAAAACATTCAAATAATCAAAATCAAAAAAATCTTTTCTTAATAAACCTTGATTTTCAATCAAGTGTCCGTTTTTTTCTCTTTTATTTTCTTTAAAAATCATTAATCCACTTTAATTACACTTTAATCATTTTCAAAATAAAAAACACAAACCAATCCCATTTTGCCATTTGGCTTTTATTTTTAAAACCTTTTTTAAAACTAATAAAAAACATCAAACAAATCAAACGTCATTTTTTACCCCGAACTACGAGGTTTTGATCCCTCACGGGTACGTAGGCAGAGGACCCTGTCCTTCCAAATCATAAAAAATACAAAAAAAACATTT
Source organism: Medicago ruthenica (assembly GCA_018208015.1). NCBI lineage: Eukaryota > Viridiplantae > Streptophyta > Magnoliopsida > Fabales > Fabaceae > Medicago > Medicago ruthenica. Next base: position 16,358,349 of record CM031376.1, read on the forward strand.
TTATTTTTTTTCTCACTATTCCAATTCATTCTTTTCTTTCTTTAAAAAAAAAAAATAAGCAAGTTATAGCCCAAAATAAATAAATAAAATCAAGAGGTTCTCGTAGAGTACTACGAACGTTTAGGGTGCTAACACCTTCCCTAAACGTAACTAACCCCCGAACCCTAATCTTTTAAAATGTGGTAATTTAGAACTTTTTTCCACTTTTCATTTAAAAAATTAAAAGTTCAGTCGTGAAATAAAATTAGTGAGTCAACGCTAATCAATAGCTTGATCTCCAAAAATCACCGCGACACCCTCCATTTCTCATTTGTGTTGGGTGTCGTTATTGCTTGATGAACAAGGCATTGTGTCATGTTTCATTGTGGAACTGAAAATATTCACTCCTTAATTGCAAATTTTTTAACCACTTGACAAATTAGTTGTTTAGTCCTATAATCATCTCTGATGCAGTGGTGCCCTCATGATCTTGATAATTTGTCATTCAATCTAATGCTAATACCGAACCATGAGAATTGACACTACTACTGCTTAATGCAACCTCACACTTGGATGAATTGTATTGTTTTAATTAAGTGCATGTTTGGTGATGCCTAAATTGATTTTAGACTGAAAAATTGATTATAGGTGTGTTTATATGTTTTCAGTGTATTTGATTTTAGACTGAAGGCTTCCTTTTTACACTCAATTTGTTTTTCAATGACTATCCAAGCAAGCACTCACTAGCAATGTTGGATTTCCTATACTATGCATTGTGTGGAGAAATAGTTAATCTCTGCCTATAAGTAATGCATTGGTTATGAGCAGTGTAGATATAATTCATATAATCCTACAAGTAACTAGATTTGTATCCAAGGAAGTAGTTAGTGGCAATCTCTGATTTCCCACATCATGCATTGTGTAGAGAAATGGTTTTGCAATTTTTTTGGTATGGGTGAGTCTTGCATGTCATACAACATGTCTTGGCTCTATTTAACTTTGCCTTGAAGTTCTTTAACGTCCACTAAGTTCAATCCCGTTCTATAATGGGAGTTATTGGAAATCCTTTGGTACCATCCATTTCTCATTTGTTTTGGGTGTCTTTGTTGCCTGATGAACAAGGCATTGTGTCATGTTTCATTGTGGAACTGAAAATATTCACTCCTTAATTGAATTTTTTTTAACCACTTGGCAAATTAGTTGTTTAGTCCTATAATCATCTCTGATACCATGGTGCCCTCATGTTCTTGATAATTTGTGATTCAATCTAATGCTAATACTGAACCATGAGAATTGACACTACTACTGCAGAATGCAAGACTCACACTAGGATGAATTGTATTGTTTTAATTAAGTGCATGTTTGGTGATGCCTAAATTGATTTTAGACTGAAAAATTGATTATAGGTGTGTTTAGATGTTTTCAGTCTATTTGATTTTAGACTAAAGGCTTCCCTTTTACACTCAAATTTGTTTTTTAGGCACTATCCAAGCAAGCACTCACTAGCAAAGTTGGATTTCCTATTTATTTACTGTTAGTGATTTTGTGATGATTTTGTAACTTTTCCTCATTGTACCTGACACGCCTTGTGTCGGGTAGAATGTGTTTGACAGTAATATATTCAATTTTGGCGTTTTTAAAAAAAGTATGACCCATAAGTTATTATTTAATATGGGTCCATCCTCCCCTAAAAAAAGAGTCGTCTAATAAGTTATTATTTTTTTTCGCGCGTCATATTTTTTTTTCTTCCAAAAGCATCCTCGAGTATTTTGGATTATATATTCCAAAAAGTGTTTTCCCCTATTTTTGTGTGGAAAACTGAGTTTTTTTTTCTTCGAAAATTCAAATTATAAAATTTGAAACAATAAGTAGTTTAGATTTTATAATTCGAACACCTCATATAGAAGGGCACGTTCATTGTTTTTTTGGATTATAGAATCCAAACACCGTATATACACCCTCATGTGCCAATAATGCATGGGAAAATATTTTCGGATTATATAATTCGAATTGTATCAACACAAATAACGAACATGTTTGTGACTGAGATAGACACTTTAAGAACCATACTAACCATCCTAACCCCCATATTTTTGTGTTTTGGATCATTGTTAGTTGTTCCCGTGATGTCCTAGTTGAAAATCAGGTTTGCATGTTACTTGATTGGATTGCTCTGAAACTTGTCCATAAAATAAGAAGAAAAAAAACCAAGGAACAAGACTCCCCTATAGAAGAGACTTCTTACGAGACTCCACCCTAAAAATCGGAAGAAAAAAAACCAAGGAACAAGACTCCCTTTTAATTTTTTCATATTCTAAAAAAAATTGCATTAATTAGCTTTATTTGATTTTTAGAATTTTTCGGTTGTATCATTTTATTTGACAAATTTTATCATTTTTTACTTTTTTTTGTTGTTGTTTTTAATAGCAAAATTCGCAATTGCTGAAATGTGAGGGATTTGATTGTTGCTTATAAATATGCATATTTCATATTATATAATTTGAACCATGTTCAAATTATATAATCAGAAAATCCTAAATGTTAATTTTATAAAAAAAAAAAAATGGGACGCACATAAAAGAGCATATGGTTGAAAAAGGTAGTGGCTATCTTTAAACTTTTTTAGAGGCCCATATTAAATAAATTTATCAAATACTCCCTCCGGATTTTAAAATATTATATTTATTAAGGATGATAGTAAGTGTATTTAATTACCCTGATATCATGTCTAATACTCACAAAAATATTATTTAATGTAAAAAAGAAAATAGATTTACAATCATACCATTTTCATGTTAAAAATACTTCGAGGCCTGAAGAAGAGGCTGTAGAACAATATTTACAGTCCATTGAGATTTGAGAGGCAGAACAGATAATAATTGATTTTTCCTTCAAAAAAGATAATAATTGATTTAGTGAATTAATTGATTTTCCTTAAAAAAAAGATAATAATTGATTTAATTAAATCATGGACTACGTTGAGACAAATAACTTTTTAAAATTAAAAGGAAACTTGGACCTTGGAGTGTGTAAGACATATTTGTAGCAATTTACTATTATTATTTTTTTAAAGAAATGTAGCAATATTTGTTGTGAACCAGTATAAAAGAAAAATTGCATCTCTTTCGCTATCCTTTCTCTTTTGTCTTTATTTATATCTTTTTTTTAGATTTTTTTTAATTAAATAACTTAAGTTTAATGAAGAAAAACTCTTTGCAATAGAAGAAATTTATAAAAAGAAAAATATTTAAAAACAGTCAATTATAATTAATAAAAAATATCTTTTAAAGAATAATAAAATTAATATGTTAAAAAGAAAATTAAACTATGTTTTTGAAACCAATGGTGGTTTGGTTTAAAGTAAGGAGTTAGATTTTTCTGGGTTGGTCCCAAGAGCATTTGGTTGAACCAACAAATTAGTGTCCATGTTTAATGTTTGACTTTGTGTTTTTTTTTTGGAGTAAATCAAAGGTATCTTTTGTTCATTACCGGAGAGAGTGGTGCCCTACACATCAGTAGGGATCAAACTCAGGACCGTATGATTAAGAAGTTCAAACATACCACTTGTACCGCACTAAATTAGTTCCAAAATTGTGTTTAAATAAGGACAAAGTACCTGTTATAAAAAAGGACAAAATATCTATTTTTTGTAACAATATTTTGGTGAGAAGTATGTATTAACTTTGATTGATTACTAATCTCATATGAGACGTTGGCTTGCCACTTTTATTAGCTCTAAGAACCTAGCTTACCACTTATTGAGTATTTCCTTCAAACGATTTTCTTTTCTTCCATTATGCTCGAACTCAAGATATTATTTAAAGAATCTGAGTCCAATTATACTGAGACGGTGGTAATGTTGGTGACAAAGTATTTAATTAAATAGTTAATACTAATTTTTCTACTTCCATTAAATTAATTACCACTAATTGTCATTTTACAATATTATTCTCACTGAGTTACCAACTCTAAATTAAATTTTGCATCCCCAAGCCTAGAACTGACACTATCAAGGTTTAATAAATCTAGTGAACAACGATAATAATAGTTTGCTAGTGTATCATTTTCAGCACTTTTAACCAACTTATTTAATAGGTCCAATTGTTATTGAACACATCAATTGAGTATTCTGCAAGGTGGGCAAGATCTACACCTTTTGTTCCTCCTGACTTTGAGTTGAGAATATTTAAGTAATATGAAGGATTGGAGGCTTCTTTGCAAATGACATTTACTTCAATAACTTTGGTGGAAATTGATTTGGAGGAAGCAACACATGGAATAAAAAGCACCAACAAGAGACAGGAGTATTGCCTCATCATTTTGTGTTGTTTTTCTTCTCTTCTTGTTTTATTTTATTGATTTTAGGCTTTGTTTTATACTAGTTTTCATTGACGAAAAAGTGTGTGGATGATATGAGTTAATAATTTTAACTGCATTCTAGTCAATTTCAATCAATTGTCATTAATGCAAATAATTATTTTTTAAGAAGTCAAATGGTGCTTTTTTTTGTTACAAATGGTGTAGTTCAAATGGTGTTTACGCAACTAATTATGTCAAATGTTCTCATTTTAAGGCGTGTTTGATTTGTAAAATAGTAAGTACTGTATAGAACAACAAAAGACAGAACAACAAAACACAAGACAGAACATCACATGACAGAATTTTATGATATTGAATAATATTTGGTCTTCTACGATTTTTGGTGAACAAATGACTATTTTGATATTTTAGACAACTTGTACGTGGGACAAAAAATTGTGTTATGGTTTAGTGAGGGATACGAATTTCGGTTTTTGTCTTGTCTCTTGCCTTCAATAGGTTGAATCATCGCATTAAGCTAAAAGCAACCACACAAGTGAGATTGACACCACATCATCATCCAAAACCTCAAGGGGCATTACATATATTGGTCATCTCACTTATATGTTTCTCAACATCTACTCTTGCATATAATCACAATTGACATATTAACATATCTCCCTTAAATGTGAGACTCTCTACATATGTGACCTGGTGACATAGCCAAATAAGGTCATAGAGGTACAATATGGTACAAAGGTGGGTTGATGGTGGTTTATACAGTATTCTTTGTTCTCTCAATTTTACTCATATAATCTTAATTAAAAAAATTAAAATTCCATTAAATATATATGTTATGTCATTTTATATTTATAAGCTAGTTTATCCGCTAATTTTACTAAACACTATAAATTTAATCAACTAATTTATCGTCTACTAGCTATAAGCTAGTTAATAAGTTATTTTTTATTACTATGATATTGGTACGAAGTTTTCACCGTCGTTTAACCGTGATTTAACCGTGATTAATCTTCATCTGAAAATGTGTGGGGCACACACAAAGTGAGTTCAAGATGTGTTGTCTCCTCCAAATTGGATTTTTTTTCCATAATCATGAGTTAGGAATCGAACCGATGTGGCCACATGCTTAAGAATTTCAAATCCCTCACCACTTGGACTAATCCATTGATGTTATAAACTCTAATTTATCAACATCAACATAAAATGCTAACAAATACCCACTGACATTCGTTAAAAAACTATAAAAAGAAATATTATTTTAAAAATTATGTAATCTACTTGGGGCTGGACAACAACCCGCGGCCCACTTCAACCCGCAAAAGTCGAACAAAAAAAGACGAAGAAGCGAGCGATTCAATTCGAGCCCACGGGTTGTGGGATTAAAAACTTCAGTTTGGGACCGGTTAGTACGGACAGGTTCGGGTGAGAGTTGAACGAGCGGTGCCCGAAATGTGTATACTATGAAAATAGTGAGATATACCAAGGTCAGTGTGTCACACAATTTAACTTCCAATCAATAAAATAAGTGTCACAGTCCTTTTCAGTGGGTGTGTGACCCGAACTCATGGTAGAATTGGGTCTATGCATATCATCCGCGGTTTGAGATTGATCGGTGTTTCGGACCTAACCCATTTAGATTAATTTGGTGGTATTAACTTAAGACCTGAAAGTGTGCTCATCGTTAAAGTCTACGTCTTTTCTTTCGCGTTAGCATACCCATTTCCTTAGTTTTTTGTTGGACTAGTGATAACACTTATGAAACATTATTAGCCAGAAAAGAAAAGATGAACAGCATAACCACGACAATATCTTTGAAACCTTGGATTCCTCGCAACAACAACGTTGTTTTTCCCAAAACATGTTCCACAAAATCCACAACAACAATAGTTCGTGCAAATCTTCAACCACCCAATTCCACCAACACAACCCAACAACAGCTCAATCTCTCTGTTCTTCGCTTCACATTGGGTCTCTCTCTCTCTCATGAGTGTTCTTCTGTTTTGAGAATGTTTTTTTTTGTATTCATTAATTTGGTGTGTGTTTTTTGTTTGATTTCAGGGATACCTGGTTTTGATGAATCTTACTTACCTAGATGGATTGGTTATGCATTTGGTTCACTTCTTCTTTTAAATCATTTTCTTGGTTCTGATTCTGCCACTGTTACAACAGCACAGCTAGTAAGATTTTCATTTTCCCTTTCTTATTCAATTAAATGGGTTAAATATACTTTTGTCATGCAAATGTAACATTCTTTTTTGTAATGTTGATAAATCACAACCATACATATGTGAAACTTTAGATGTAGATACGTTAAAGTCAAACATTTACAATAATCTGATGGTTATGATTAACTGACACCGTAAAAAGCATTTACACTGACTGTGTATATTAAATTTATTCTCAGTTAAATACATGAGTGTTTGTGCTATAGTGATTTTTTAGAGACAAATTGTTAGTGGTTAACTTGTTAAGGGGAGAGAGAATTTGTTAGCAGCAGGGATCGAGCCCGGACCTCCTCCTTAAGCTTCCTAACTCGTTCCACCTTCAAGGACATGTGTGCTATGATGATTAGGAAATGTAACTACACAAGTACTGTTTTTTGGGTTAAATACAAGAGACAGTGTTGTCAAATAGCGGCGCTATAGCATATATAGCATAATTTGAATAGATCACTGTTGTTCTGTGATATCTTATTTAGTACAAAATATTTTCAAATAGCAGCTATAGTGACGCTATAGTACTATAGCACACTGGATTTAAGCAAACCGCTATTTTTTCATGATTGACTACACCAATACAAGGTTTTAAATTGCAATCGCACCTTAACAATGATGAAATTTGGGGTTAAATCTGGCTTTTGTGACCTCAACTGTGGTTGTGTTGCGGTCGTGGAGACGAGAAAAACCTCTGTTGGATTTCTTAAGGACTAAATTGATATTTTCATTTCTAAGGTCTTGGTAATTTTTGTTGGGGACTAATTTGAGTATTTACACTCAAATTTTATTTGTGATTAAACTAAAACCGTATTTAACCTTTATATGTTTTTCTGTGGTGATCTTAAATTGCTGTGTTTTTCATTTTTATATATAGAGAACAGAGGTTTTGGGTCTGTCTTTGGCTTCCTTCTCAATTGTACTGCCTTACCTTGGTAAATTTCTCAAGGTAACTTTATCCATGTATAGTATACATTTCTTTCAGCTTGAATTATATGAATAAATTCACTAAGACTTGATAGACATGTTTGGATCTTTCATAATTCAACAAGGCTTCTAGTTTCAGTATGACTTGCTCATAATGTAATGCATTTGGAAAACAGCTTAACTAAGCACTAATTGAATATAATATATTTCTATAATTAAAGAGAAAATGTGGTTAAATTGTGTCCATATCAGTTGTGATCTTTTTTCCATAAGTTATCCTAGAGAGTTCATTGACACTGACATAGATACCGGACACGATATTGACGTCGACGCCGATAATAATTTGAAAAAATGAAATAGTTGAATGTAACCACATGCGTTGGTGTTGTGGTGGTGTTAGATATTGATACATGTTGGACACACCATCGATTTGAAGTGTCAGTATTACATATCTTAAAACAACTTATGGACGTGCCATTAACTATTCTACAAACTCTCTAAAAAGCTAACACAAGTGGCTACACCAGTAGATAAACTCAAATAAATTGTCACTCTAAACACCTTAATTTTTGTCTATTAGTACACAACGCTTAAATATGAAGTATTTCGCATATGATATTGATCCTCAGACATGTCTGAAAAATTGTTAGGGTGCTCAACCGGTGGAACAAACAACTCTACCAGATGAAGCACAACAAGTATTTGTCATGTCAACAGATATAGTGGATGGTTTGAAGGAAGATCTGGCTTGGACATCGTATATTTTGCTGCGTAATACAAACGCCATAGCTGCGGTATGTCACATAGAGTATCATTATTAGTTTATTATTATTGTTATTAATTTAAGAGCCTTGCTAAACATTACGAAGGATATACACAACAATGGCAAGAATATGTCTTCGTGTTGTTTTAAAAAAAATTTAAAACTATTACATCCGGTTTTTACAAAAATCATGGCCATCGGTGAGTGAAAATCTATGGAGCATGACATGTTCGTGCTTTTCGTCATTATTGGTTTCGTAAGATTTATAATTTTCCCTAATTTAAACAAACCCATGGTTGGTTGGTTGCTATAGAAAACAAGAAAAGAAGAAAAAATGGTATGGACAGTTGTGATTATAAAATAGTATTTGCTGTATTGAAATGAGATATATCTGTTTACGTTCAAAATTTGGAATTATTGTTTCAAAAGATTAAATTGTCAATGTGTAAAACTTATGTGATTTCTGTTGGAGGACATGCATTACTCAGTTTTCTGTTGGTGAAAATTGTTAATAGTTAGCAATATAGTTAGATGGTTACTTACGTTGTAGTTAAAGTTTAGAAGTTATTGTCATGTAAATATAAACATTGTACTCTGTTCATTCCTTAGATCAATTTGGTACTACAATTTAGTCTCTCAATCTCGCAATCTATTTTTCTGCTCTTAAGCTTTTATTTGTTTGACTTATGCTCGAACAATTCCAATGTGTTCAGCTCATTTTTATTCAAGGAGAAATATGTGCAAGGGGCTACTGGAACGTAACCAATGATTCATCGAAAGAAATTCTTCTTGGACAGTTTAGGAAAAAAATTGAAAATACTGGCCTCAATGATTTGAAGGACACCGTATATTTTCCACAAGATGCAGGTAATGATAATAGTCATAATAATAATAACAATAATATATATTATGGAAGTTGCATATGGTTTTGTACAGTGTTGTCAAATAGCAGCGCTACAACATAGTAGAATTTGAACAAGTTGCTATGGTTCTGCAATACATTCAGTGCAAAAGTTTTGTCAACACTGGTTTTGTATATTGGATTTGGATTACGAAAATTGCTTCTTCTCCTGGCTAATTCTGCTAGAAGCTAAAACAAGATATGTGTATTTTAGTTGATTTCTTAGTTGTCTAGAATATATGTTCTACTCCTACCAATGTTTCAGACTAAAATAGGTGGTTGAAAAATTATTCTTTCACTCACTAATAATGCTGATTCAGAAACAAGTATTTTTTTTGTATGAAGTTTTGTTTCTTTTCCCTTGAAAGGTATTTGATCAGTTTTTAAAAATTATGTTAACGTAGCCCATCTAACACTTGCTCATTACCAAAAAAGACGGTTCATATCATTTTCATACACAATTATGCATTATCTGAATATTTAGCCTGCATTTTGTGATGAGTTCCATATATGCTACTCCCTTTGTCTCATATTTAGTGTCGTTTAAGTTTATTTGCACTTAGAAAATAAAATTGAGTGTACTAATTTCTATGATAAAATAGCTTCATTTACTAAAGTGTGAATAGTTATGTTGTTGGATACAATAAATAATGGTATATATATAAGTGGGAAAAAGGTAAATAATGCATCATTGGTAATTTAAATTACAAATAATATGTGACAAACAGATATTCCAAACATGACAATTAATATGATACGGAAGGACTAAGGAGTATAATTTAGTCCAGTTTTGTGCTTGAGATTTTTACCCGACCTTTCGTCTCTTTCCTAACTGATTTAACTATAAAATAGAAGAAACTAGAAATGTATTTTATAAAAGTTGTAGAATTAGAATCTGATGTGGAAATTATTCCAGAAATTGCATTTCTTTCCAAAACATTTATGACTCAAAAAGAAACATCAACAATGTTTCTTTTCTGTAAAAGGGTTGTTAGCCGATTTAGTTGAGTCTAACAGATGACTTTCTGAACTGTATTACCGTGTGTTTGAAATATACAACGGAGTTTGTTAATATAGGCTTAATGCAATAAATACGAATAAACTATACAATAATTACGAAGATCCTAATCTTATTTTCACCAGCAATAAACTGTATTAATTGAATGCACTCCTTATTAGCATGACTTGCACTTCACTTTGAACATTGTCTTGTACCTTTGTTAAACAAATCTGGAATTTTGATGAATATTTCAGATTCTGAATTTCAAGATCTGGTACCTAAAGGGACTCGCTCGCTTCTGGTGCAGCCAATATTACAAGTTGCTATCGAGAGTGCCACTGATTCGCAAAAACCAGTTGGATTTATTCTGCTGGTCTCGACTATGAGATATGCATTTAGCATTAAAGACAGAGCTTGGATTGCAGCTGTGGCCAACAAGCTTAGAGGTAATAGCATATTAACATGTTTACAAATTTATAGATGAATTTACACATCATTTTTGTAATTTTTTTATCAGTCGAGTAAGCCTGAATATCATAATAGAATTTCAAATATCTCAACAGAAACATCAAAATGAAAGTCCATTCAGGTAAATAATAAATCTGTATGGAAGAAGACACACATCTAGAGAGGAACAAAGAGCCCTCCAATGAAATTGTTGAGATATTTGATTTTCTGTTGTGATATTCTGTTCTGTTAGAAATAGGATAGATTCAAATAATTTTATCCCTGTAGTATAATCATGGGATTTAGATGTACACTGATGACATCTTGTCATTACGTAATTTTTAGAGTAATTTGTGTTTGTATTGAGTATGTAGCAATTTGAGACAGCCTGGAGGTGCAAAAAGCAAGAAAACATCAAGATTTTGGAATAATTGCACCGTGACACGATTTGAGCATCGTGTCACGATTTTCTGACCAGATTGGAAGTTTGTCCCTGCGTACAAAATCGTGTCACGATGGCATAATGGTGACACGATTGTGAAGATTGATTTTTAAGGATCCTGGGGCCTTTAATGCTGATCGTGTCACGATTTCCCCAAATCGTGTCATGATTTTGGGCGCAATTGTTGCCTATTTAAGCTGAACTATTTTTAGAAATAAGGGTTCGAAATTTTGGAGATCTGAAGCACGATTTTGAGAGCACAAGACTGAAGAGGTGGTCATTTCATCCAACTCATAGTCAGTTTATGTATGTTTTAATGCTTAATTTGATTATGTTATTCGGAATTCATATTATGAGTCGCTAAATCTCTTAGAGATTAGGTTTGGAGATGAATCTGATGTAAGATTGTTTGAAACATGTGGCTGTAAAACTCTATTGTTTATGAATGTCAATCTAGTTTTATTCAATTCTATTGTTCTTGATACTTTTTATATATTGACAACTTAAAACATGAAATTGTGAGAATGAATGACTACAGACCATAGTTTTCAACTTAGACCTAATTGAATTGTTCAAATAAGCAGGGTTAGTCTAGAAATAGATAATCGTTTATTTGTGATATTAGGTTAACGTTTTTAAAACCTTAGAGGAATATTAGATCACCTAAGAAATTAGGGGTTGTAATTCGAAAAGAGGGTTCTAACTCAAGGGATTGATTAAAACTATTTTTGTTAACCATCGTAAAACTAGAGGAGTATTCATATAAAATAGGTGCAATTACCAAGCAGTCGTAATCAGAGAATTCGAAAGACCTAATCCACATATCTCCTATACTTTCAATCAACTTTTACTCGCTTTCTTACTTTTTATGCAACCAAATCCAACTGCCTAAGGCAACCCTAAATTTTATACATCCGAAATATTAACCTTATTGTTAAATTGAGATTAACACAGTCCTCATGGATACGAACTTAGAATTATTACTTCGATAGATTTAATACACTTACTAAAAGTCTATCGCTCACATTTTTAATGATTTCTGAGCTTCTGTTTAGCTCTGTACTACCTAGTCCATGTTACTCTATACCCTCTTTTGTTACTCATTTTCCTGTTATCGCCATATATCAACAAAAGGCTCCATGATATAGGTGCCCTTCGTCTCTTTTTAACCTTTCGTTTCTACCTTTCAAACCTCTGCATTTTTTGTCTACAGGCTGATGTGGATTTACTTCGTGCTTATAAGCTTAACTTCAATTCAATTTTATACAAGTAGATTGAAGTGGTAAAGTATTTTCTGCAAGGATGAAGGAATGTATTAGTAATAGTAGATGCAGAATGATATAATGAAACTAAAAAAATCAGAATTCATAAACCTCGAGGTGTAGAATGTTTCTGATGGCTAATATAATTCCAATCCTGACATGAGATACTGCACCTTTTTTATATCATGATTGGAACTGATGATCAGAAGATACACTTAAAAAAAGTTGAATCTAGGTGTTCACATTTAGTGTCCCATTGTGCCTTGAAGAGAATTAAGTCCCTCGGAGGAAATTTGTGAGAAAAAAAAAATTTGACATCAGGATTATACCTTCCTGTATTAGAAAGTGAAATTTTGAAGGACCAAGTTGTACATAAATATTCTATTATCTCGCAGAATCTTGATCCAGTGATTTGTGGTTCAAGTAAATGTAAAAGTTACCTTTTGAGGCATCAAACTAAACATGTTTGTCCATGCTTTTGTATATTGATTTCACATTTAACCATTTCCACATGACATGATGTGCTACTATGCCTCTACATGTGCATGTTAGAATTATTGAACTTTTGCTTGCAGTAATTCTTTTATGCTTAAAATGTGTAATGGATTTCACCATGTTATCTTTGTTTGGAGTAAAGATGAGCAATAAAGGATTATAATGAAGTCAGGGGGGTTCAGTATAGTTTTGCATTCTTAAGTCTTTATTATTATAAACTTGTATAACTAAATTCATAAATACTAAAACCATCAGGATTCTAAAATGAATTTTAAATTTACAAGGTATTGAAAATATATTTTTGTAAATTTTTGAAATAATTTTATTAAAAAATATCAGAGCTCATGGGCCACCACATGTTTTCAAAAATATATTAGAAATGTATTTTGTCTAGAAGTGTATTTTAAACAACACAATATACATTTTTTCAGATGCGTACATCTAAAGTAATGTATTTTCAACACCTTGTAAATTTCGGTGGGGTAATTTGACTTCTTAAAAAAAAAAACGTATTAACATTTTAAAAGAAAAATACTTTCCCTAGAGTCATCTTAATATGTACATGATCAACAAAGGTATAACCTAAAATGTGAACCTGGCATGCCCTACACCTAATGATACCTATTAGGCCTTTCTGTTATATACAAACTTCATTCAGGCCTAAACAAAAATGAAAAGACAAACAAGAAAATATTTTATATACAGATCTTGTCATGGCTCAATGAACATCAGAAAGCACTGTAATCCCTTTGCAAAGCAACTGCTACTACCACTAACTAACATATGAGGATTTGACTGGGAAGGGGCCATTTTGGCATTAGGGAGGTGCAGACCCTAGAATTTCTGTGATATTATTCTGTAATCAAAGGGATTTTCCCTATTTAGTTCTTATATATCAGTTGTTTTCTATCAGAATGTCAACATATAGTATGCCGCGGCGGCACACTCCACATTTATCATCATCCTTAACCCCACAGCTACATTCCACATTCCACCTCTCAATTCCACGTTCCATTCGGAACTTGCTCAATCCCTTCTTCCCGATGCATCTTCCTCAGAGACAAACTGCTTCTGCTGATCCTAACGAGAGCTTGACCAGAGATATCATCTCACTACTCTCGTCAACTCGCTCATTGACTTACAAATCTTCTGAACATGAGATATACGTCTTGAAAAGCATTTCCCGCTTCAATTTAAGGTCAGATACAAATGCATTTATGGGTAGGACAACCAGTTCTGATGGAATTGGGAGATTTTCAGATTCGTTGACAAGTTTCACCTGACATGAGAGGCGTATTTGGTTCAAACCTATCATTGGCAACATCTCGGGACTATAATCTTTTACCAACTGCTTACAGTTCAGAGCCACACTATTATTTTCGTGGCACGAGACACCCTCATCATGCCACGATAATGCCCAGAAAGCTATGATCGTGGCACGATGCTGTATTATCGTGTCATGCACGATATGATCACTATCAGCATGTGTAAAGGGTAATGAAAGTAGATGGTGAAGCCAAAGAGGAAGAAACAAAGGGTAGTAGCTAGTGTAGGTTCTAGGTATCAGCATGTTTTGTGTGTATTTGTTTTGCAATTCTTGCATGACTCAAACCTTTATTTATAGACCTTTTGTAATTAAGAGATCATTCATGTTTATCTAATTTTTTTATAAATGAATAATAAAATTAAACCGATCAATTGAGCTCAAGTGTCTAATGAGCTTCACAAAAGACGAATCGTTCGAAAGAACCCGAGTTCGATTCAAAGCTATCAAATACATATAATAAGGATCTCTCTCAATTCCCTCCCTAATGATATAAAGGTGGATAAAAAAGTTAATTTAATATTCAATTAATCTAGTGGTAAGTAGACAATCATTGAGATTTCAGGTTCGAGTTCATTAATGCTCTAAGAGGAATGTAAATGTGAATATATTTTATAAGTATTCTTTGAGTCTTAAGTATTTCCTATATTTGAATAGGCTCCATCCTCACAACCCTATATTTTTCTTAGAGGGATGTAAATGGATTTAAGTATTTTTTATTTTTTTACAACTTTAAGTTTGATATTCCTTTGTGTGGTTCTTTTAGGAGGACAATAAACACTACTTTCTCCGGTCTCAAGTATAAACAAATGTTCTTTTTTAAATTTATTAAATAAACAGGGTATCAGATTTATATTATAAATCAAATACATCAATTATTCAATTATTATCAACAAAGAATATTTCCTTAAATTTAAAACTAGAATGAGTATGAAATTAAGGTTGCACTCCTCGAGACAACATATACACAAAATAAAGGTTATGAATCCAAGACTTTGCACGGGAAATGTTTTGCTAAAACATTGTTGTGTATCTATATTATATATAAATGGAGTATATGGTTATGGAATGACTTTTTTACTTTCAATTATACCCTTAAACAAATTTATCTTTAAAAATGTTTTATTGTTGGTGTCGTTGAAAAAGATAAGTATAATTTCTTACAATATGAAAGTGCAAGATATCTATACCTATAATCGATAATGGGTGAGAGATACATGCAATGGATATGAAGATTTGTTCATCAATTCTTCTTCAACTTTGGTCTCTATTGATTTTATTAATTTTTGTTGGGTTTCTTCTTGTAATCACAAAGATATGAAGATGGATGTAGTAGTATTGACACGAGCTATTTATCAAAATCAAGTACTCATTTTTTTTATCTAAGTTTGATAGATTATGTTTTGTGTGAAACATGTTGAAATGTTTGAATTTTTTTTAAGTTGTTGTTCGTTTGCGTCTGAAACTGTTCCAACCCACCAGCACCAACCAACAATCCACCTGATCCAAAACCGATCAAACCTAATGACACTAGCAGACGGAATTGTATGAGATTTTATCACCCACAGTTGGCCAACAGTTTTTATTTTTTGGTCTGCCACCGATCGAAACCAACCGTTGTACAACCCTAAAAAATTTAATTAAGAAAATATAAAATTAAAAAATATCAAAAAAAATTAACTAAGATATACGTTAATAATTTCTCATATTGTTTTCATCTTAAAAAATTTACATTTCTACTAATCAAATAGTTTATATTTTTTAATCTAAGAATTTAAGAAAAAATGGAAAACTAAAAATTTAGGGGACATAAACCTAAAAAAATTAACATAAGAAATGTACTCAAGCAAAAGTTTTCACCTCTAAATCATTCAACACATACCTTTTATGCAGTTTTGACATTTTTATTATCCTACTCTTACAATGGTGTTTTCATCGCAGAAACATAAACGACACTTGAACACGAGGATGATCAAACTGAGTGGAAATGGATATGATCTGTGCTTTGGTAGTTTGGGTGGTGCTTGTTAGGTGTAGGGGTCTTTCATTTTTTGTTTGCTTCTGATTTTTCTCCGGTATTTTTGTGATATTGTCCGGTGTTTTTCCCATCTGGCTAGGGATTTGTTTCCTCTTTTTTATTTTTGTTGTTTGGTGTGTTGGTGGCCCTCTTTGGTCGTTGTGTCCAGAGTTTTTTGGGTAATGGGTGTTTTGGTGTTTTGCCATACTCGTTCATTTTTATATATATTATTTGCCATTCGAAAAAACAAAAAAACTGAGTGCAAAATGGCCTAGAAAAGTACAATACACACATATAATTAAACAATACAGACACTGAGTTAATTTGCTCTTTCCACAGGCATAAAATCAAACAACAATAACTTCAGTCTCTTCATGTTTGCTTCATTTCACTTCAACAACAACCACAACAAGACACTCTAACACCGTTAACAATAAAAACACAACTCTAAAAGTTAGAATATGTAAAAATTCAAGGATTTAAACACACCTCTTCTTCATGGATATATTCAGACCCAAACTTTAATCTAAGAATAATAATAAAAAAGAATAACCAAAACTAATTCCAGAAAATACAATATGAAACCCTAAAATATAGAATTAGACAACCACGTAACACCCATATTCATCATGAAACAAAAATACAAATCGAAAGATTTGAGAGAAAATTAGCCGTGGATTAAGAAAAATCGCGGTTGGGTTTCACAACACAAGTATATATATTACCGGTAGTTCCAATTTCATAATAAATCAGCCAATTTTACGGTACAAGAGTCATTTTAAAGAATCCAAAATGAAAAAAAAAACCCTATCAGTAGATGTTCAAAACAAAAAAGGGAGATTCACTATGACTGTGTTGCTGAGTGTTAGGTGCAAAGGAAAATTTTCAGGGGTTCAAAATGCATGGAAAAAGCTCAAATTTTCTATTAAGAGGTGGAAAAAAAATATGGCGACACAACAACACACAACCTACAATATAACTAAATAAACCCCAACAATCCAACTGTAACTCATCTAACTAACCATGCAAAGAGTACATTTTTTTTTTAACAGCCAAATATTATTAGAATAAAACCACACCTCTTAGGACAGGAAGTGGGTATCACCATACAACCAGGACCTGTAGCACAAAAAGCACCCACCCCAAGAAGCTTATCTACTAAGACAATCTTTTGGGTTCCAATACCACTCATAAAACAAACACCTACCAATTTTGACCATATTCATACTCCAATGCCACGCCATAGCCTTAATTTTATAGTGTGTAATAAGATTAGTTTATTAATATAACACTCACTATAACATATCATAAAGTGAGTAATAAATAATTTTAGAAGTATTTGTAGTTACAAAATATTCAAAAAAACAAAAACAGTGAACCCATGCTAGCATTTAGAGTTTTTGGTGTAAAAAAAATAACACTATTTTGGAGGTATTTATATATTTGATACAAAAAAAAGTATTATACTTAAAAAAAACTGTGTTTACGTTTAAAAAAAATTCACAAAGTCATACTGATTATATTATGATTTCTTCATTTCTTCAGAGTAGCAATTTCCAATTCATTGGGCCAAATTTAGAAAAGCCCGATATAAAAAAAGATCCAGCAAGAGCCCAGCTTCCACACTACCCAAATCTCATCATCTTCTTACTCCAAACAGCCGCAGCCTACAGATCCAGTTTCTTCAACCTTCTTCAACCGAGTTTCTTCACTCTTGCTCGCATTCTTTTCACTCGGGCTACAACATCTTTCTTCAACTCACAGCTCTCCCCCTTACTCTCATGGCGTTGGTTTCTGTGGGTACTCTTGGTTTGCTTGTTTTTGCGGATTTCTTCACGAATTTGTGCGAACCAATACGCGAAAGTACCGAACCGGTTCGTGCGAACCAATTCGCAGTTCTCTAGTCAATCTAGCGAATTCTGTAACTATGATTCGAATTGACTAAGGGGTGAGTTCAGGGCTTTCACTCAGTTAAAGAACAGACTAATGGCCACTCGGGAAGGAAGGGGGAGAACAAAAACCAAGATCCGTTCAAAAAACCAAGATGTTTGTTACAACCAACTCTCCAAACCTATATATACCCTCACACACTCATTTGAACCAATTTTTAAAAACACTCTAAAGTCTTCAAACCCTCTTTTCTACAACTTCTTCAGATTAAACACTTTTTCTAAGAACTCTTGTAGGATTTGAGGTCTAAATTATTAGGGTGTTGTATGATAATTGTAAGTTTGGTTTCTCTCAAGGATTTGGAGCATCAAGGATCTAAAGGAAAAGAATGTACTTTTCACCTTCAAAGGTAATTGTGGGGGGTTGTTTCTCAACAATTCAAGGTTCCATGAGATTGAAACGGAGGCATAGCAAAGAAGATTTTTTGGAGTAGATGATCGAAGGATTGCATGTAGCCTTGAGATTCGAAGACCTTGTGGATTGTCCAATTTCAAGAGAGCTTGAAGATTGGATTGGTAGTGTGATTGCTTAGCATAAAAGATTAGGGAATCGGAGTAATCTTTATAATCATACTCTTGTAAATATTTTCAACAACATAGTGGAAGATCATAGAAGAGGCGTTTTCTTTTACGAAGAAAGGACGTACCCATGGAGAGGACGAAAAGGGAACCTCTATAAATCCGATGTTCTTTTTTCCCTTATCCTTTACTTCTGCAATTTAATTGTGATATATGAATTTATTGAATGAACTAATTTCCATTTGATTTTGAGTGTTAATTTTGCAAATATCGGGAAGAAAAGGGAGATTCTTGCAAATATTTTGGAAATTTACTTCTATATAATTCATTCATATATCAAGTGATCAAATTCTTAGATAGTGTATTTTGTTATCAATTGTTTTGGTTTGAGATAGTTTAGTTTTGTGATTTGAATTGTGTATTCATTATTGATTTAGTAAATATAATTCATTGTTGAATTTCTTACTCATAGTTGAATTGTTATTATCACACATTGATTTGGTCTTATCATTTGATTCGTGAGCATAAATCTAATAGTCATAACCATTCTAAAGTTTTTCAAAACTACGCTTCCGCAAACGATTTATCCAAAAAAAAAACTATTCACCTCCCCTCCCCTCCCCTCTCCCAGCTTCTTTGTTTAATCGTCATATACACTAACATTCACACGATGATGTGGATTTCCCTCGAGTTCATAAGCCAAACTTCAATTTAGTTCTATACAGGTAGATTGAAGTGGTAAACTATTTTCTGCAAGGATGATAAGGTAGTAACGAAAGGAATGTATTAGTAGGTGTTTTTAAAGCGAATTTTAGTATTTTATCCTTCATGCCTGACATGAGATACTACATGTTGGAACACTAGAGAAAATGATTGAAAGTTAGAAGAGTAAACATAAAGTCCCGTATTAGATAGAACTAGTGTTGTGTGAATTAAAAAAAATAAAAGTCTCACATAGCACATAATACATACATTAGTAGTGTTTATATAGAGAGGAGTCACTCTTAAGGGTGTTTCTTTAGGGTACCCAATTTCCTTTTGTGAACGGAGAGAGACCTCATGAAAATATATACCACACGTGCGACGTCGCCCTCCGGCCGGGCTTAGGCTTGGGTCCAAAAGATATATATTTTTATCATCTAAAAATGTTAAATTAATTAAACTAATTAAATTAATTTAATCATTATCCGAATGCGCTTTCTTAACAAATAAATTTCGTTTAAATCTGATCCAGCAAAACTTTTCAGATATTTCAGATCTTCTCCGCTCGCGCGCTCCAACTTAAGCTCCAACCTTATCTGATCTGTTTGTTACTTGAACTGATACGCGTATTACTTAATTCCTAAGTTTCTCCACATATTAGTTACGAATTCTCCTCTCTCCCTTTTTCGACTTGTGTTGACGAGTCTTTTTTCTCTGCATCTTTTATTTTTGTCTCTTCGGTTTCGAGTGGTACCCGTACCATAACTGAGTGGTATTCGTGCCAAATTGTGGGCATTTATTCTCGAAAGATTATCTACGGTGCACTAGGTAATTGCACAGTTCGAACTGGACTGTTTTATATTAGAGGCGGCACGGTTGATAGTCTATCTTACACAACTTTGGGCAGTGCCGCGAAACGTCTTAAAAAGAGCGATCTGGTCGTGACTCAATCCAGTAATTTCTTCCGTGATAAAATCTTTTAAGGTATTTTTGTAAATCGAAAAACAACACTACACATATGTGATATCATGCTTGGGTACGTAATTTGCAGCCAGTTGACTCGATGATCAAGTGATAGATTTGCAAAATTATGTGGAATCAATGTGTCAATATTTAGGGTCCGATTGTGCATAGAACAAAAATGTGCATCAGGATTATACCTCATGGATGGAAGCCTTGGAAGAACCAAGTTGTGCATAAATAATCCACTATCTCCCAGAATCTTGATCCAGTGCTTTGTGGCTCAAATAAATGTAAAAGTTAACTTTTGATTTGAGCTATCAAAGCTAAACATTTTATTTTTGGATAGAAAAGCTGAACATGTTTGTTTGTACTTGCTTTTGTAGATTGATTTCCTATTTAAGCATTGCTTTCAATGCTTCATTTATGCTTAAACTGTATATCATGTTAAAATTATTATTGTACTTTTGCTTTCAATGCTTTTTGGGATAAGATCCACAAACACTTTCAATCTCACATGAAACTTCGATGACCCATAGTGTATTTACTTCAAACAAAATAGTACCACTAAAAAGCACATAAGATAGCATGGTTAAATCCATATACAGTTTAAGCATAAATGAAGCATTGAAAGCAAAAGTACAATAATAATTTTAACATGATATACAGTTTAAGCATAAATGAAGCATTGAAGGCAAAGGTGGCATTTAGGGTGCACAAATACTAAATTTGTGCACCATACACAAGTTAGTTACTCACATTGATCAATTTATTTTGACCATTAGATCAACTGAATAACATATTTTTATGATAGTCTATCACTATCAAATCTAACACCCATCTTCCTCGCCACATCATCCACGAAAGTGTGCTGGTTCTGCTGGTCCTTTGAACAAGTCAGAGCACCTTCCTATCCTTCCCAGCTCTTCTCCTTCCCCATCTCTCAAACCTGACTTTTTCTGCTTCCTAATCAACAAAACCTTATTTCTTTGACTACCACCACCCTCTTCTTATTAAATTTTGGCCCGGGACTGTTGTTGCTTCTTATAGAATTACAACACTTCATCAATTGAAACGATTCTCCACCCACCCACCATTCTTCTTCTCCCTACCCCTTCTCTTCAATTCTCTAAAAACCCAACTTCTCACTAAAAACAATACCCACAAACATTGATACTTTTTGCTGGATTTCAAAGTTTCCAACATAGATTTGCTGTTGTTCATGCTTGCATCACTATAATCAGTGCCATTTTTTTTCATAGAAAAATAGATATGCATGAGATTTTAGATCTGAATAAAATTCTTCTCAAATACCCTTGCTCAAGACATGATCAAAACTTGGAGCTTCAATGGGTTCAACATGAATGATTATTTCATTTTTTATCTGTTAAATTGTAAGGTTTTATTTTATTTAATGAAATTAAATTAAAAATAGAAAGCATGAAAAACAGAAGGAGACGGGGTTGATGTTGTTGCTGGTGGTGGGTGGCTGGGTGGGGATGGTGGAGAGAGAATGGTGAAAAGAATCTAGTATTGAGGGTCTATAATAAAACTATGTTATTCATTTGATCTAATGGTCACAAGAAAACCTGTGCATGGTGCACAAATTTAGTATTTGTGCACCCTAAATGCCACGCAAACTTAGATTAAAATATGTTTTGAAAGTCACTCTTAAAATAGAAGGAATCTGGCTAACCCTAGTCGTATTGGAGGACACATACTTTAACAGGATTCAATTGAAAAATTATTTCACTAATTATTTCACCATATGGAAAATAAATTATAAAATTAGGCTTAAATACACTTTTTATCCTCCTATTTACATCAATATATAAAAGTTTTAGACAAGCATCCAATAAGAATCAAAAGATTAACACCAAAAACAAAAAAACAAACACCCCCTCCAAACTATTTTGTTAAAAATCATACCCCTCGAGATTTTCTTTCCCCTTTTTAGGAAATGAAAGAACCAACTACAAACCCATGACATGTACCAAAACAATAACTTTAATAACATCCAGTCATTAGATAGCTGCATCATTGATATATAAAAATGCAACAAGATTGAACATGAAACAAAGTT
Source organism: Medicago ruthenica (assembly GCA_018208015.1). Taxonomy (NCBI): domain Eukaryota; kingdom Viridiplantae; phylum Streptophyta; class Magnoliopsida; order Fabales; family Fabaceae; genus Medicago; species Medicago ruthenica. The sequence goes on from CM031376.1 coordinate 16,380,652, forward strand.
AACCAAAATGTTTCTTGAGAATACAAAAGTCTAATCCAGCAGAGCAACTCCCACTTTATTGGATACAAACCTCCATGTATTGAACAAGAGTAATGCATTCAATAAAAATTTCAAGTTTTTCTCTCTCATTGGAACCCCCTAATTCATCACTAAATTATGAGTTCCTTATGCTAAAAAATGGTATAAAAAAATACCCTTGAATTGATACAACATGAGTCCTCATTTTACAGTACAATCAGGATTTGCATAGAATTCAAGGATTTCTTCCAGTACTCTGAACTCAGAAGAAAAAAACTAAACAACTTATTATTACTGTCAAATTTCAATCAATGAGACTTGTGTTGATGTATCCCTCTTCATATTTTGTTTGATATTAGTACAAGAATTATGCACATGCAATGAAAGAATAATGTCTCCAATTTTCACTTCCTTCACCTGCACCTCTGAACAACACAATAATTAGCAATCTTATTTTGCCCGTTTTTGCGAATAGCAACAAATAGTTGGCCTATGCTTGGTAACATGTAACAACAGCAGAGAATGGAACAATTTGGAGAGACATTTGTTAAGATGTTTTCATAAGCTATCCCGGAGAGCTTATGAAAATAAGCTGAAAACAACAAAAGGACATGTCATAATCTATTTTCATAAGCTCTCCTCTCCCAAACAGTCTCACAAGTACTTATGTCAGTAGGAAAGCTCATATAAGCCAATTGAAACAGGCCCAGGGTCATAAAGATAGATGCAAAAGAAATACTCACATGGAAGTGATTCATGCCTAAGAGTTGCATCACAATCTCACTAGTTCCCAATCTTCTTTTGACATGTCATAGATTTCAACACGACCATCCTCAAACATGATCTGAAAAAGTAAATGCATATTCATATTTAATCACAATTTTCATCTAAAGTGTCAAAACCCGACTAAATAATCTCTAGAATTTAAAGGATATAGACTGTCACCGTGAAAAATTAGTTTTACGACATCCAATAAAAATCTATTATTTTGCCACAGTTCCATTTTCATAACTGCTTTTTAAAATTAGTGGTACTGGTGTGACATGGACAGAAGGAGACTTTCAATTGGATGTTAGTGTAAAACAAACTAACTAATTTACAATGACAATGTAGGTCCATTAAAACTCTAATCTCTGACCTTGTGTTTTCGAGAATATTCATCGAACCATTTAATAATCCCAAATCTGTAGCATTATAAAATAAATTAGAAAATGATTAAACTTAACTTCAATTAATAACATATGAAATTAAGGATAGTACCACAAACTTCACAAGGATAGTATGACAATTCAAAAGTAGAAATTTTTAATATACCTCACATTTCCAAGTTGTTTTATCATAATAACTTCATCGATGCAATTGAGTAAGCATTTCGAATGGTCAACAACCCGAGAACTACCTGTAAAATCAATACAACAGAAAAATGAAACTTTCCTATTGTAGAAGACAACAAAAAGAAGGAAATGATAGCAGATAAATCAAATAGTTTATACATAATAACTAACAAAATAAAGAAACAAGCTTACCAGTTTGCAGAGCTCCATTCTGGTAAACCTGTCAAGACAAAAACCCACAATTAGTCCAAAATGTAGATAATTATACATTACTAATATATATGCAATACATAACTAAATTCAATAACAGTGACTGCACATCATCAGAAAGGGAAAGTTCATTCAATCAAATAAACAGTCATTCCTTCCAGAAAGGGAGAGTGCATCTCCATATCCATTCTCTAGAGAATCATTGTAATTGTTATTTACCTTTATATATTTTCAAACCAGTAATTATCCTGATATTAAAAAGTAAAACCTAAAATCCAACAATCATGCTTTATTAGAATTTATGCCAAGTGTTTAGAGAGTCTTGAACTCTATTCTCTGAATTGTATCGGTTTTCTGCATTTTACATAGCGAGCATCAATCTATTTATCTATTGTTCTAGACGACTAATTAACTGACAGCTGTCAGATAGTTACAGGCAGTTTGACAGCTGTCTACAGATGTCATGAGTTAGTTACAAGGGAGACTATTGACCGTGGTAAGGACAACAGGAGCTATCATGAGCTAAGCTATTCCTTTACTACACTTTCTAGTTTCTACATGATGTCCAAGAGCAGAGTTCTTGCCTGCAAGTACAACCTAAGCGGTCATAACCAGGGGAATGTTAATTATCTCAGGTGTCCTCCTGAGCTATCTTAAGATCATTCTGCTAATCATCAAAGCTAATCAGCGCCCTGGATTTTGAATTCAATGGAGATATAAAATCGTTCATGGACCATTACCTAATAACCTAGGTTATTAGGAGTTGGTCTTTGCAAATGTATCAAAGCTAATCAGTGCTCCAGATCAAGTGTTTCAATCAGCACCCCCATTCTTCATAATTAGGTTATTAGCAGGGCTGGCCCCGGTAATCATGCAACGTGCACTGGTGTTTTTAAATGTCCGACATAGTGCCGACATGGCGGAGCCATGTTCCGACAGCGTGGTGGATTCTGTTCCAGCCTCAGTGCCCTATCAATCGGCACTGTTTCACCATAGCCCGCAACACTGCATTTATATGGTAGATTTATGGCGGGCTGCCATAATCCCGACATCTGCGATAACATCGGCACACACTTTGAGCAACATTAAAAAGTGTATCGTAAAATTTTTTTCGGGAAATACAAGATACAATTACAGTAGAGTAATTAATTTCTGAAAAATTATGATATGAAAAATATCTTATAATATTCATATCGTGTTGAGTCCCACATCGACTAGAGATACGGCATAAGTAGTGCTTATAAGGTTTGGACATTCTCACTTTACAAGCTAGATTTTTGTGGTTTAGTTAAGCCCAAAGCCCAAATTTTAAGCAGGCTATTGCGTCATTTGGGTTCAAATACCGGTGTTACTGAGACTCAAGAAGCACAAGCGCCGGCGATTGAATGGAAATGTCGACCTTTGGCCTCAAAGGCTCAAAAACGTAAGTGCAAGCCTTATAAGCACTATCTAAGTCCTATCTCTATTTGATGTGGGCCTCTCAACAAACTCCCTCATGCTCGCGATTGGTAATTTGACAATCTAGGTCATATCTCTATTTGATGCGGGCCTCTCAACACACTTCTTCATGCTCTCGATTCGTCATTTGAAATGCGGACTAATGTGGGTGCCATTTGTATCTTCCTCACTTCACAAGCTGATTTTTTGGGGTTAAGCCCTAAGCCCAAATTCTAAGTAGGTCGTTTGTCATTTGGGTTAAAATACCAAGGTGTCACTAAGACTCAAGAAGCACAAGCTTAGGCGATAAATGGAAATGTCGACCTTTGGCCTCGAAGGCTCAAAAACTAAAGTGTGAGCCTTATAAGCACCATCTAGGTCATATCTCTATTCGATGCGGGCCTCTCAACACACTCCCTCATGCCGGCGATTGGTAATTTGACAATCTAGGTTATATCTCTATTCGATGTGGGCCTCTCAACACACTTCTTCATGCTCGCGAATTGTCGTTTGAGGAGGAGACTAACGTGGGTGCAATAAAAGGGATCTCGACAGATCGTGGAATAATTTAGATTTTTTTAAATAACCGTTAAGGATTGGTTTCCTTTTTCATTTTTATTATGATTAGGAATTAAATTTTAGTAGAAATAAGTTAGTGCCCTTTCTTTTGTCGTAATAACATCTCTAACATATCATTCACATTATTTCAATGTATAATTAATTATCTTCCTTTTTCTTCCTTTATACCTACACGACTAAACCCTATCTTCAAATTCGTATTATCGCTAAACCCTGTTATCATTTTGTAGACAAATTCTCGAAAAATCTAATACAGTTTAACAATATCAATATCTCCACGATCATAAATTGAAGTTACCCTCTCTCTAAAGTTCTATCCTTGGAATTTCTGCCTCTTGCTTCCACACTTGTCTCAAATCCTTATGGTCAAGCATAAATTGAAGTTACCCTCTCTCTCAAGTTCTATCCTTGGAATATCTGCCTCTTGCTTCCACACTTGCCTCAAATCCTTAATATCACTTTTGCCCAACAGTCATATCCTCCTTCCGACAGCCTCATAAGTCATAACATTTATGGCCCTACCAATTTTCGCCCAATAGTTTGGCCCCTATTGCCGCAAATGCAGATGGGACTTGACGATCTCAAAAGCAATTTGACATCGGCTATGCAAGAGAAATAGTCTTGCTTTGGCTATCCACGACGATCTCAAAAGCAATTTGACATCGGCTATGCAAGAGAAATCCAGCTATTTCAGCTGGAATTTAACCCAATTGTCTCATAGCTGCAGTTTATCTTGTCTTTTGTCCCAGCTTAACTTTTAAAATAAATGTAACCTCTAGTATGTAACCTCTAGCTTCATCGTTTTCCCAAATAGTATGTTTTAGCTTGAGGGGAACTATTAGGGTATATGAAAAATATGGTACAACTCATCGCTTAGAGTAATTTAGAATATCATAATATTATCTTTTTTGATTTGTTTTCATGTTACCTCATATTTTATATGATTTGTTCCCCTGTTTAATTAAGATAGAATCTAGTTTTAGTATAAATAGAAAAATTAATACTGTTATATAATAACAGAGCATTCCTTTTCCTCCAACTATACCTAAAGGACTAAACCCTACAACCTCAACATGTTTTTATCAAAACTTAAATGATCTATGGTGTAGTTTCATCATCTAAGAATTAGTTTTTATGTTACCATATATATTATGATTTGTTTCCCTTTTTAATTAAGATCGAGAGTCTAGTTTTAGTATAAATAGAAAGATTAATGTTTTGTGTTATAGTCTTCCTTTTCTTCCAGGTATATCTAAAGGACTAAACACAATAACTTCAACAAGCTTTGATCAAAACTTAGGTTCCCACCACTGTGAGGGGTTCGACAGTGACCGATGTACAGAACCCTTACCCTGCAAGCGAAGAGGTGGTCTTTGTGACACGAACTCGTGTTCACATGATCACAAGGCAGAAACCTAGCATCATTTTTGTGAATAAAACTTGTGACTACTTCTCAAGGTCACAACGCAACAACCTTACCATCGTGACAAGGCTCGGCCTCTGAACCGCAAATCTAACAGATTTTTATATTTGATAGTTTTGAATCATTTATTGTCTACTTTTGGTAATTTAGCACCAATTTTAAAAAATTATAAATCCTACACTACTGTTTCAAACATATTATATTGTTCACCCAATAAGCACATTTTCAACTAGGGGAAAAAAGAGTAAAAAGCATTCTAAGAATTTTATGAATTCCAAGGCGCCTCAGAATTCGTGAAACTCCGTACGTAACGGCAACACAAATAGTCACTAATAACTCTCAGGAAAAATAAAGGAATTGATACGCATGCAAAACACAAACACATTCCCGAAAGGATTTTGAAATAAGTGGTAAGCAAAATAGCCAATAAACTTCCCTCCCTTCACAATCCAAATAAGGATTTTACAAATCAATGCACAATCAATATTTGTATCTATGATTTTTAGTACAAGTCACAATAGTAATCTAATTAAACAGACACACTAGAAATCTCATCTTTAAAAGAATTCCAAAACTACCAGCTATGAACATATATTTTAGAGTATAGGTTTTTATTTTCTCATCAGACGTCACTAACTTCAGCAATCTCACTTTATCATGATATGATATAATTTTAAAATCTTATAATATTTTCAACCATCGTCGATCATTCAGCAAATATGGGAGGATATACCCTAATCAATAATAGTCTAATGAAAATTTGACAATGTATAGTTATTCAACCTGTTCAAAAGCACTAGCTCACAACAGAGCTTTGAAATAACAGAAATTTGATATTATTGAAAAGACATGGAGAATTAGAGACATATCTACTCTATTTATGAGAAGATGAAGCCACCTGATATGCCACTAATTTTAATGCAGCATCTGATGAAATTTTAGGCTTGGTAGGTCGCGCACCCAGCTTAAGCCTACACTGAACAGCACCACAGTGGCAATCTTGATCTGCACCAAATTGAACAAACCTGCTATGCCGTTAGAAACTTAGAATCCACCATCACTACAACAGATTCATACAAATATAATTCCAGACACCAAAGAGAGTACTACAATTCAACTCTATTTTCTTTTGTTATAAAAATAGTTTATACATAAGTACTTATATGATGAGCACTTAGGTTGTAACCGTTTAATTAATCTATTTACCCAAACAGGGCCTTAAAGAGTGTAATCAAAGAAAGTACTCATACTGGTAGTCGTAAGTCAGATGCTCGCCCTTTTGTATATCACGAGTTGCAAATATGCCGATTCTAGTTTCACCGTCTATTATCCTATGGAAAACAAGAAAGAAAGAAAGAAAAAAGAAGAAAAAAAAATTATTAGATGATGTGCCTAACTATTCATCTATCAAATAATGTCGGTTGAAATAAAAAGTAATACTAAAAGACCATGTGTGAATAAAAATTAGAAAGTAAACCATTTCTGCATCTCAGTATTCGGGCAGCAACTATGGTTGATGTATCTTGACTTGTTTCCTTTATATGTCGCATCTATCACCATATCTCGATTGATTTCGCATAAGTAAAAGTTTGTTTCCCCGCGATCTTTCATATTCCAAAGCCTCTGTTCGCATGTTTTATCATCGATGACTGAAGAAAGAGGTGACAATAACATCCAAAAGTAGGTTTAAAAAAACAATAGAATTATTGTTTTATAAATGTTTATCATAAAAACAATTAATCATCACCTTCTCCAACATATTCGATGACAAACTCCCCAAGCTTTATATCTTCATCTGCTACAATTCCAGATCCACATTTCTCAGTCTACAAGCAATATATTACAACTCATTACGTCAAGTGTGAATATGAATAAGCAAACATTACCTAAATAAAGTTCATCTAAAATCTAAATTTGCAATGACAGACGTATAGGACCAACTTGCAATAAGAAAATCATATATTCTAGTTTTTCAGTGTTGAGCATACAAAAAAAATACTTGAAAACAATAATAAAACATGTTGAAAGAAAATGACAGTATAGCAAATTCCCAAAAATAATCCTGATTCAGAAGTTTATACCGTTACTAATTTCATCTTTTTTACAGGGCGATGCTGAAAAGCTTTGTTGAGACATGAGATCCCACATTTGCAGCCTGAAGAACAGCTAGACAAAAGCATCCTACAGGGACAGTGAGCATAAGGAATAAATAATGAACAATGCATATCCCATTCCCATTGAATCACACACATAAAATAGGATATGTTTGTGATTCATAAAAACGGTAGATTCATAAACTAGAAATGCTGGCCAACACATGAAAAACGTAAACCAAATATTAGTTACTTACCCACAGTGGCAATCTCTACCACATACAGCCGTAGAATCAGATGAAGATTCGCAAGAACAGAATATACCATCATCACTCTTTCTCTTGCCCTTCTTAGTGACATATATATCTTAAATTTTAATAAGAATCAACAAAAAGATTATCTGAAATATAAGTATAAACAGACAAACTGTGTAACAGGACCAAAACAGAAAAAATGAGGGAACTAAAGACAACTGAAGATCGCATGTAAGCTCTGTTAAAGTAGATAGAGACACTCATAAAGCAAGGGTGATACTGTAAACATCGGAGATAAACAGTTGCTGTGAACAATCTGATCAACACTATTAAAGGATACTGCGCTTTATATGGGTGTACTGCGTTGTCCTGTTTTTAATCGAATCTGGAAGTTCAAAGTCAACGGTTTCACCAAGATTGTTCACCATCTTGGTGAATACAGCTTCAAAACGATTCTGCTCAGAATTCTGTTAAACAGAGCATCAAAGGAACTCCCTTAACAAGCCAAAAGTAATCTAAAAAGGTAAATTTTTCATTGACTAATGCCTGATAGAAATTGTCATAAGCACATACATATAGTGAAACATGATATAGTGAAACCTATCAGAACCGAAGTACAGTGTTTCTTTAGAAACACCATCTTAAATTTAAAAAGACCAACTTAACAGAATACAACAGCGGGATCAAAGAAAATTCAATATTGAAACATAAATAGAATATATAAGGAACTCAATAGAAGGACTAATGAAAGAAAACATGAAACAACCTTTTTCATGATGGGCATGGAATCCACAACAAGACTTTCTTGCTTCCTTCAAAGGTATGCTCTGCCTACAGCATGAAGAACAATTTGTCAGTTTTAAGTAAAAGTAATTCAAGGCACTAAATCAAAAGCCGTCTCAATCTCAAGGTATATAAATCAAAATTAGCATCGTCATTGAGATATGTGCATAAATATATTATTCTAGTGCAACAAGACAAAACTTAGCAGCGGAAAGATGTTCAATACTTGTTCCTTTTAGACTGTCAAACAGAGTCAAGGTGATACAGAAATTAAATGACAGTTAATCTAAAATGAACTGCTCAATTTAAAGATGCATACATATTTTGAAAACATATAACACCAATGTCTCCATAACTACAAACATCTAAGCAAATTGTAAAGTCATAAGCCATCTTATCTCACATTTTCATAACTTCCGATAACCGCATTTTCATAACTATTTATAACTTCGAATAACCACTTTTTATCTGTTAACAATTTTGAAATTTTGAATACAGACACATGTGCCTGTATAGAAGAACAATACAGATCCTACAGGATTTAGTTTGTATTAGCAAGGATCAATTTAATTTCCTGAAATCTCATCATTTTCAATGCTTAAAACAAATTATTTTACGCAAATTGCGTTTCAAATTAATCTATGCAAATTAAATGAGAAACTAATGTTAACCACAACATACATAAAGTTCTACATTTCCCTTCACCCAAACAAGAGAAATTCAATTCAATTCAACATTCAAACATACATAAAATAATTCGGATACAAAATTCTTCAAAAATTTAATGACAGAAACTAATGTAAAATCCAACATACATAATACATAAAATTCTACATTTTCCTTCACACAAACAAGAAAAAATAAATAAAATTTAATTCAACATTCAAACATACATAAAAAAAATATTAGAATACAAAATTCTGGAAATTTTAATGACAGAAACTAATCTGAAATTCAGCATTTCCCTTCACCCAAACAAGAGAAAATCCCCAAAATGTTTGAAAAGAAAAAAAAACTGAATTGAATAATTAAACAATTGCAAAATTCAACACTCAAGCATACATAAAATAAGATACAAAATTCTGCAAAAATTCAATGAGAAAAACTAACATACATAAAATTCAACATTTCCCTTCACCCAAAAAATTAAAAAAAAAATGAAAAAACTGAAATGAATAATTGAACAATTGCAAGATTCAAACTTTTAAATTCCCGCTGATTTTTTTCACTGAACTGAAACACAACACTGATAAAAACAATTGAAGTAACCAGAATTTCAAATTCTGAATTGAACTGATACACAAAATCTTGTCAAAAAAAAACCCAGAATATTTTTCATTATTAAATAATTAAACATTAAAAAAACACAATCACAAGGAATTGAATAAAAAAAATGAAATTTTGATGAAAACCCAATAAAGTAGAGTGAAGAAAAATGAGAATTGAAAAAGGGTTAGAGTGAAATGAGCGAGAATCTAAAATGGGTTTGATTGCATAAGCAGTGAAAGTACAGAGAAAGCAGTGAAAGAGAAAAGGGTAAAATGGGTAATATGAAAAATCTAGAGAGAGAGAGAGAGAGAGATAGAGAACCTGAAAGAACGTTGAATTGAATTGAAAGAGAAATGAATTGAAAATGGAAATTGATGGTTAAGTAGTGTGACTGTTTGAGAATGAAACTGCCGTTGTTAGTATTAAGTTTGTTGAGATTTTGAGAATAATAGATATCTTCAACAAAAACTGCAAAATTGGTACATTGGGTTTTTTTTTTCTTTTGGTACATGTACTTTGGGGTTTTTGATACATGTACTTTGGAGTTTTTGGTACATGTACTTTGGGGCTTTTTTTTAGGGGAAATACTATTTAATTTTATAAAATATAATAAAGGGAATTTAATTAATTCATTGTTTTTTAATTAAAATATGCTAATATATATATATAAGATTTGTTAGAAGACATCCACTAGTTTTTACGAATGTGTCTTTTAGCAACTCATACCTCAAGATGTAATTACCCACTTTTAGTTATAACTTGCTAATAGACACCTTCATAAAACTAGTGGGTGTCTTCTAGCAAACTCTTATATATATACTATATATATAATTTAATTTCAGATATATATAATTTAATTTAAGGAAAAGCATTGTCGTATAAACTAATTTTATACCAATATTTAATGAGAACTATGTGTTTTCTTAAAAATAATTATTGTCTTTCAAAAATAAATTACCGAAAAATATTAGATTTCATTAGACGTTAATGTAAAAGGTTATTTGAATAAATATGTTATTCTAATTAGCGGAAAGACGAGGAATGTCATAGTGATTAAGGGTGTGAAACCAAGTATTTTTTTGATAATTGTTGACCTCCGCATCATTTGGGGTTAGGGGTGGGAATAGGTTAGGTCAGGCCAGACTTTGATAGGTCTGAGTTTGGCCTATGAAATTTTTTGCAAGTCTAAGTCTGGCATATGGTCTTTCGTAGGACTATTTTTTTGGCCTAGCCTAACCTATTTAAAAGTCTGTCCTGACCTGAAATCCTAATTACATACCTACTTCATGTTAAAGTCATTAAATAATCTATTTTATCTACTTTTAAATAGGCTAAGTCGGTCTTAAAGCCTATTTCACTACAAGGTTTGTCTATCACTATAAGGCCTTAAAAGCTTATTTCAATATAAGGCCTTAAAGCCTATTTAAAAAGTTTATTATTTGAGTTGTTTCTTGATTTTTATGTTTAATATTAATTATATTTTAATATAAATAAAAAATAAGTTTTAATAATTTGCATAAACAGGCCGGCCTATTAGGCTTTGTAGGATTTTTTCATAGTTAAGTCTGACCTATTTACTTAAATAGGCTTTTTCAAAAGCCTAAGTCTATCATTTTTAATAAACAGGCGAGGTTGTGGGCCCCTGTATGCCGGCACCTATTCCCAACCTATTTGGGGTGTAGTAAGTAAGGATGTTGATTGGAGATGAAACTATGAGGTATTTTATGGTTGAGTAAGTGTGAAATCTAAGAGACATGTACGTCGACATAAGGACTTAAGTCGTGAGTGGTGATGCCAAATGTTATTATTAGGTAATGATTGGAAGATTGTAATAAAGTAACCTACGATCATATGTTACAGGTTAATAAATACTTGTAACATATGATCGTAGGTTCAGACCTAATAAAGTAACCTACGATCATATGTTCAGACCTATATAAAATTAATTTATTTATATATTTAAAAGAGGAGCAGATGCATCACAAGCAAAAAGACATCCCAATTAAGCTAGTAACCCCAAGTCCTCACAATCATTTGTAGCACCTTAAAGGAACATATTATTAAAAACTAAGGAAATAAAAAAAAAAACTTTGGGGGAACAAGGAAAAAACCTAAGGGAACAAATATTACAAGCAACTGCCTTATTAAACATTAACATAAAACTAGACTCTAACCCATGCGATGCATGAGTTTTTGTAGAGTTTCATATATAACTATCAAATTGGTTATATTATTATTTTTATAGTTACATTCAATATTATGTTATCAAACTACTTCAAAAAGCAACAAAAACAAAAGATGGACTGCAATAAAAATGTCAAATCAAAGAAAAATATATATATATATATATATATATATATATATATATACAAAAGTTAGTTACACTTAATCAATCCAATTAAAAAAATACAATGATTAACTCAAAAATAATAGATGAAATAAATGGGTATTGTACAAACGTATTACAACCGAAATCTAAAACAATCTAACATCACAAAACTGGTCACTTTGGTAATCAAAATTATTAAAGGTGTGCTCCAGCATCCGATATATTGCCATCATAATAAGTTTCACCTTTTCGAGCTTTCATATATACTGTCAATATTAAGAATCTGATTTCCAAAAACAACAAATATGTTAAAAGAAAAAGGGTAAAAAAAAAAGGAATAATCTTACAATATCACACTGAGGCGCCGCTAAAATATTTCATATTCACTTTGAGGCTTTTATAAACACAACCTGCAAGTTCAAACTAAGAAAACAAAAGACACAATGGGATCCACAAAAAAAAGTATTTTCAAACCATTGAAAATTATGAATTTTATTGATGGAAAAGTGAAAGAGAAATCACAATTGGGTGGAATTTGATATTCCTACGGTAAAATCTCTCTCCAGGTTCTTCTCACTTGTCTCCTTGCTTCTTCTCTCCACAACCCTAGTTTTCCTTTGATCTCTAATCTTTTCTTGTTTGTTGTAACCCTAATTCTCTAATGCTCTCCTCTATTTATAATCTTTTAACTGAGCTAGGTTTCTCTCATAACTATTTAACGAGTTTACTCTTCAATTTTAAAATATATTATTAAGTACAAAAATATATTAGATTTAGTACAAAAATATCTCAAATTGAGTACCAAAATATATCATATTCAATATAAAAATAGTATATTAGATTTAATTCAAAAATATCTCAAATTGAGTACCAAAATATATCATATTCAGTATAAAAATATATTATTGAGTATTAAAATATATTTCATATCACAAACAAAAATATATTAGATTGTGCATAAAAATATAAAGATCAAAATATTTTTCATAAATTTCTTTCAAAAGAAAAGTTAGGGTTAGTCATTAGGGTTGTCAAGACCAAAATATATCATATTCAGTATAAAAATATATTATTGAGTATTAAAATATATTTCATATCACAAACCAAAATATATTAGATTGTGCATAAAAATATAAAGATCAAAATATTTTTCATAAATTTCTTTCAAAAGAAAAGTTAGGGTTAGTCATTAGGGTTGTCAAGACTACCTAACATTTATATATCTTTTTATAATTGCCGTAGATATATATAAAATAAAAGCAATTATAAGTCACAAAAACCATTAGTGATCCAGTGGTTACAGCTGTGACCTATTAGAAGTTGGTCTGTGGTTCAACTCTCAGCAAGGATTGATGATTTAATGCAGTTAAAAATTTGATTAATTAAACTATGTTTAGTTTAGATTTAAAAAAGAACAATAATTATAGTTATAAAGAAAAATAAAATAACTAAAAAAACAAAAAATTGATATAAACAAAATATGAAATTGGAATTAATGTGGAATACATATTTATAAAATTGAGAAAATGTATGTATTAAGCAATAAAGTGGGGGTAAATCAGTAGAAAAGAGTTGGGTTAGATGTGTGGTGGATAAGCCCATAGAAAAGTACATTGTGGTCCCTTCGCACGGGTATCCGTTGATGTGAATGATTTATTTAATTTCAGGATTTTTTATATGGTAGTTTAAACAATAATAATATCAACTTATATAATTTTTGTCTTAAAAAAAATATTGACTTGTATGCTTTTAGAATATGTTTGTCAACTTGTCGTGTGTATAATGACAACTTGTCTTGTATATGATAGTTCTACTCAACATGTCTTGTGCATTTTATCAATGACAACTTGTCTTGTGCATGATAGTTCTATTTAACCAATGTCAACTTCTCCTATGCATTTTAGTTGTTTCCAATGATTTAGTCAATGTTCACTTATGCCGTGCATTTCAGTTTATAAGTGTACAATATCATTGTAGAATTAAAGTGAGGTGATATTCTAAATAATGTTGATAAATACAGAGATAAAGATAAAGGGTTCAATGCCCACTTTTTGAGAAATAAAGATAAACATAAACATAAAGATTGTTCGTTAAATTACCGATTTTAACTTTTTATGAATGATAACTTTTCCCGTGTATAATAATAATTTTATCATATATATTAGCGATGACTTGTTACATGTATAAAAAATAGACTTAGAGGTTTTATAACCTTTGGACAATCATCGTCAGAAACACAGGGAACGGAAGCTGTATTGTCAAATAAGAAAAAAAATGTTACTAAATATGATAAAATATTGTGTATATGACAAAATTAGAAAAATTGAAAAAGGTGTAAAAAATGCATACTTCTTTTCGTCGTTACAACAATAAATATTGAAAGAAAGATGATAAAAGAAAAAACAAACATGAGAAATTGAGCCATATTGTTCCTCCTTTGCACATACTAAATAGATTTTTTTTATCTATTATAGTTAAAAAATCCATGCTATGTAATTAATTTCAAATAACTAGTTTTTAGCACTTTAGAGTTGCAAGAAGCCATTTATAAAATAGTAATTAATTGTAAACATCTATAATCAATATGTTATGTGTATCCTGTAACACCCCAAATTTTATTTATTTAATTTAATAATGTTAAATAAGTAGTGTCTTAATTACTATTGCGGTGACAAGACATTTTACTTGAAAATAATATGCCGTTGTTGAGAAAAATAGGGTGTTTGGTGGTTATTAATATTTTATGTCAATTATCATAATCCACTTTTGAGGCTAAGAGATTGATTTTAACCATAATCCACTTTTAAGTGCAAATATCATAATCTCTTAATCTATAACACACTCCAGCTCATAACAGATTTGAGGATCACATATTGTGAGTGTGTTCATATCATCATACACTCAAACACGAGTTGAGTGTAAATCCGATCCCAAAAAATCTCATCATAATCATTGTACCCATTTCTCAAGTCTATTCGTAACAATAGTTTGAGAACGAATTGTACCAACTTTTCTTGTGCGAAGGCAAATAATTGTAGAAGCCTGTTGAAGTTGATAATACAGGGTGTAACAGACTGATCTGGTGTGATCAAGATCTTATAGTGCTATTCAGAAGGTTCTGATATCTGGATACTATAGTGGACAATCTCACACGAAGTATGGAAACTGGAAGTAGCCGGATTTGGTGAACCAGGATAAATCTCTTGTGTTATTCTCTCTTCCATTTCTCTTATTATTTGTGTTACACTATACACACACTATCACAATTATTATAATTATTATTAATCTATCTAGAACATTTTTGGTCCTAATTAAATACAACCAAATTAATCTAGAGTTCTCTGTTCTTAAATTAATTTTAAGTCTATCATATAACTGCATCCAGAACATTTTGGTCCTTGATAAACAATTGTTTAATATACAAGACTTCTCACTCTATATTAATCTATAATATTGTTTTATCATTCTGCTCATATTATATAATTATTCTCCAGAACATTTTGGTCCTTATTATAACTGCTTAAAAACTTAGCCATTGTTTAATCCAGAACATTCTGGTTCTAATTAAAAGCTACTTATAAACTTTGTTTAATCCATAATATTCTGGTCCTTGATATAACAATTGCTTTATATAAAAAAAATATCTAATCTTATGTCTACCCACTACCAAGAATTTCTTGAGTATAAGTTTTATAAGTTGCAGGACTCCCCCCCTCCTATAAAAAGGATCTTGAACATTTGAAGAATAAAAAACAAGAACTACACTCTTTCAAAGTGTGTCAAAACTCTGACCAAATTTCAAGCCCAAAAACACTGATAAATTTTCTTACAAACTTTCAATCTTAGAATTTCTTAAGTGTTTAGAAATCATTTGAGATTAAGTTAGTTTACCACTCTTTGAGTTTGAAGTGTAAACAATAATCAATCTTTTTGTACATTTTGATTGTAGAAGTCCTCAAGGAGAGGCAGTAAATCTTAGACTTGTGTGTCAAAGTAAATAGTAATCTTATGTCATTATAGTGAAAAAATCTCTTAAGTGTGAGGGGACTGGACATAATCCCATATTGTGGGGTGAACTAGGATAAATATCTTTGTCAATCTCTTCTCTCTTCTTTGTTTATCTTTTGCATCCTCTGATTTACTTTTAACTTAGAAAGGATTTTCAAAAAAAGCTTTCATAATTCAACCTCCCGTTCTTGTGTTTTTCTTACCTTCAGTTGGTACTAGAGCGTCTGGTCTGTTGATTTAACACTAAACCGTGTAACAAATAAAAGATCCTGAGAAAAACGATGTTTGTTATTCCTTCTCCTCATGAATACAACAACACTTTTAACACTGCTTCAGAATCCAATTCTAAATCCGATTCTTATTTGTCTAGACCCTCATACCTTTAGTGGTGATGCTGAGCAATTTTTCTAGTGAAAAACAAGTTGTATAGTCATGTCATATCCATTACGTAAGAACTATGAGATGTCATTGAAGATGACACCAATATCTCAGTTAATGCAGATGGAGCTGCTCCAAACAGGAAAATCTTTAGAGATGAGAAAAAAACATTTACAAGAAACATCATAAAGCTAGAAGTATCATGGTGAATACTTTTCCCTTCCCTGAGTATGCTAAGATTGTTGACAGATCTACTACTAAGAGTATATTTGATTCTCATTTGTGCCATATATGAGGGAAATCAACAAGTGAAGGAAGCCAAGAAAAATCTTCTTATCCAACAATATGGAATATTAAAAAATGAAGGATGATATAGATATTGAAACTTTGTTTTCAAGGTTTCAAACTCTGGTTTATGGTATGCAAGTTTTGAACAAGAGCTACACCACATCAGATCATGTAAAGCAGATTCTGAAAAGTCTTTCTGTCAAATGTAGACCAAAGGTAACAACTTTCAAGAAGCTAAAGACTTGAATAATCTGGGTCTGAAAACTCTAATAAGTTCTCCGAAGAGTCATGAAATGGAGTTATTTGAGGATGGTCCTTCCAGAAAAAGCAAGCCTATTGCTCTCAAGTCTAAAGAGAAATCTGTCAAAGTGCATAAAGTTGTAAAGTCTGAAGAAGACACTCTAGAAGATGAGACTGTAGAAGTCTCTGACGAGGATGAATTGAGATTCTTGTCTAAGAGACTTCAACATCTGTATAAGAAGAAAAGGTTTCCAAGAAGAAACAGTGATGCTCAAGGGTCCAGCTCCAAAGAGAAGAAAGATGAACCTAAAATATGTTTCGTGCCAAAGGGATTCTTGTCTAAGGCTCTGATGATGATGAACTGGAATCCTTGTATAAGAGACTAATTTTTAATTAATAATTCAAATAATAGTATAAAAATAATAAAATAATTTAAACGAAGGGTAAAAGAATTGATTGTGATTATTTATGATTCATATAATAATCCCATGTATTATTATCATTCCAATGAACAATAATATTTTACTATAACCATTTAATAAAATAAAGAAATGATATTTGTACAACTATTTTGAGAAAATTCTTTCATACTCATATTGTGTTCTTGCTCTCTCCATCTCTCAATATTGTTTTTGTTCCAAAAGAAGAGAAAAAAAATTGTTCCAAAAGTTGTCCAAAAAATTATTGTACAAATATCATTTATCTTAAAAATAATGCTCCATTGTTTAAGAGTAGGGGTGACAAAATGGATGGATTGGACGGATATGAATTTGGATCCTAACAGATGGATCAAAAAATTTCATTAGTCCATTAAAATCCACTAATTTTTTTGTTGAAAAAAAATCATTTAATCCATCCATTAAGTATAATGTTCATCCAATCCATCAATTACTAGATTTTAATGGATGGATATTCATCCGATCCATTTAATAAAATGTATTATTTTTTTAAAATTTATTTTAGAGAACTATTTTGTTAATAAATTGGTGCAAAAAAGTAAAAATATTCAACACAATATTTATTTATGTCCAAGCCCAAAACAACTTTTTTTATAAAGTCCAAAACATATTTTAAATAGTTAATAATTAAATCTATATATATTTTCTATCAATAATAAATAATGGACAAAACTTATGCACAGTGTTATAAGTGCAGTTTTTGCTGTTCTCCAATAAAAATATGACACTTGTATTAAATTTCCACGTCATTTAATGTTAAACCTTAATTGCTAACTTCCGTTTTCTCTTCCATGTTTCGTGCATTCCTAATATCTCCCCCTCCATCTGTTTATTGCAAAACCTTTGTGTTTGGCGCTTCAAGAAACTGTCAATTTCAAATCCTCTTCTTTTCATGTACCCATGAACAATTAGTGACATTAAACCTTATTCTTGCACATGCATCGTTCCTCTTCCCTCTCTCCCTCTCTGTCTCTCTAATTCTTGCACCCATCTTTTATCTCTTTGTTTCCAGTTTCACATACTTTGAAGTCACCAATTCCAAATCCTCTTTGTTTCATGTATCCATGAACAATTGCTTCAGACCATTGTATTTTTAGTTCAAGAAGGTACTCTAAGATGAAAAATTCAAATTTGGCTGCAAGCAATGTCAATGTCAAAGTCAAAGTCTAAGTCATGGACAAGAGCATCTAAGTCAAAGTCTTATGCTTAACTCAACAAATGTAGAGCCTGAAGCACCATCTGCAGAGTTTCAATTTCAACCAAGTCATTTGGTATTTTAAGCACTCAATGCTTTATCACTAATGTTGTCAATACTCATTACAAGCAAATTTTTTTAATCACTAGTATATTTTTTGTTGGTGTAGGAATTTAGCTTAAATGATGGCTTGTCATCTTCTGGTGGAATTTAGCATAATATTATTAGTAATGAAATTGGTTTGACAGTAAGAAAGGCAGCAGCAATCATAAAAATTCCATTTGATTTGCTTGTTTTCCATTGGTTTATTTTGATATCAGTGGGACATAAATCACACAAACTCACACACTAACTATGTAGCAGAGAAAGAACAGAGAAGAAGAGATTTTACAACACTATATTTTCATTCACAACATGATACTACACAATGGTTGCTTCATGCCTTTTTATAGGCTTAGTTTCTTAATACACAAGCTAAATGAAATTCTTAAATGTTAAGTAAATAAGACGGTGCTGCAGCTGTACTATACATGTAGAGAGAGCATTCTGGACCTTTTAAATAGTTTCTTGCTATGTAGTTTGGTTCATAATTAAATCAACCTATTTTCCCTTTCTCTGAAGTGATGTGCAACAACCAAATCATTAAGTGTTTAAAAGAAAGGATGTGCAACACCTAATTGTTTCGAGCAATATGAGAATATGTTGAGCTTTAGGTACGCGGACAAATTAAATGTAAGCATACGTGTCGTACGTTGTCAGACACTATAATACATTGTACACCAACACCGACACATGTTATACACCAACATGTGTTGAAAGCCGGACACTTCTTCAATCGAAAGTGTTTGTGCCACATACCTTATACATCAACTGATTTTCACAACATTTTGAAAAGGATCACGTTTTCAAAAGAAAAAAAAGTCCTTAAATCATTCCCAAAACTCAGTTCTCAAATAGTTTGTGTGAGGAAGCTTTTTTAATGCTTTGAAGTTTGAATGAGACATGTGTGTTGTAAGGAAAGTTTGAAGAAGAATCATAAAAAGATGTTAACTAAACTTCAGAACACTTCAATGGACATAACCAAGTCTGCATTTCCTTGTATCATACAAAATCTGAAAATTCTGCTATTGATAGTTTCTGAATTTCCGAATCCAAATACAATTCGATTTCTTCAATTCCACCCACAATTTAACATGACTTTAAAGATGCAAAACTTTCAACAAATTAAATACCCTTTAAGTTTCAATTTTCTTCATGAATGATTTCTTATTAATCTCATAAGTAGGCTAAGTAAAAAAAGTTAAGATGGTACAAGTATCAATTATTGTACCACAAACACCTTCTTCTTCTGGAAAATTCCAAATTTTCCACTTAATATCACCAATTTTTAATGGTATATAAAATACGAAAGTTTTGGAATTGCTGGTTTCTTTTCCGCAAAACAGATAGAGGGAGAGAAATTAGGAATGCACGAAACAGGGAAGAGAAAACGGAAGTTAGCAAATAAGGTTTAACATTAAATGACGTGAAAATTTAAGCCAGGTGTCATATTTTTATTGGGGAACAGCAAAAACTGCACTTATAGCACTGTGCATAAGTTTTGTCCATAAATAATATATATTAATAGGCGTTGACCACTGTTGACCGACATTGACTGTTGTTGACCACATCGGCACTCCGACGTGTCACGGTGGCTGACGGTGGAGCACGGACGCTGACCACCGTCAATAATAAAATGATATTAAATTTTAATAATATATTAAATTAATAATATTTTAATATTAAAATATTTTAAAAAAAATTTCCATTGTTTTTTTCCTTTTTTTTCTTTTAGTTTTTTTTAAAATTAATTTTATAATAATTTTTTTGTTTTATAAAATTAATGTGTTTTATTATTTGATGTGAACCGTTGGATTTGTTTTTTAAAAATAGATGATCCATTGTATTTTTAATATAAGATGGATGAATCAAATCCATCCATATTTTGAAATGGATGGATCCAAACCAGTCCTTTCACAAACTTTTTGTTTGGTGGATGGATATGGATTTGGTGGATCATATTGCCACCCCTATTTAATAGACCTTCAAATCAAGTCATAAACTTTATGTTTTATTGGACAACTTAGCTATTTGTGAGCTTTTTTATGTCACAAATAAAACAACATAATAAATAAACATCTAATAACTAAATTCATAGAAACATAAACCACAACCATCATGATAGAAATACAAGAGACAATAAAAAATAATCTTAATATCTGTTAATCTAGTGTGTGACAGGCCAACTTTTGTTGAGCCAGTGGTTTTGTCAATGGTTTGAAACATTTTCTAGTGTGATGATACCATGCATATCTTCACCTATCCGTTATCGGCAATCTCTCAACTGAAACAGAAAAGCCTAAGTATATGTTTGGATTACTAGTAAGATGTTTGGATTACTAGTAAGATCTAGGTTTCTTGGTTTGCACGATTCCTCCATTGTTACAACAACAGAGATCGACCAGGTCAACGACTAAGAACAATATCAAGTTCATAAATAAACTTCCGAATCCAAGTGACCTCATTTGTGGGAATGGAAGCAACAATATACCCAATCTCTTTTAACATGATAAACGATTGTCTTCTACCTTGAACTTTTCTAGCTCACAACGCCACCATTTATGCAAACCACAAATTTAAATTATGATATGGAGCCATACTTGCGGTTTGGAAGCTAGCATCGGTGTAACAAGAAACACTTCTTCACCGCCGCATACCATAGTTGTAGGGAAAAAAAGAGCATAAAATTACCTAAAGAGGATGGTGTACCGAAAAAGAAAAACTAAAAACAATGTGACAGTTGAATTTTTTGATTGAATGGAATGTGACATAATTTTAAAACCTAAACAAATTCTTGTGAACTTTTGGAACCAATCGGCATGTCAATGAAATTCTATTGGAAGTTCTTGATATATTCTTATACTCATCTTTTCCTATTGCTTCCAGAGCATCCTCCGAGCCAAAAAGGTGTTTATCTGATTCATTGTGTTTCAAAGCTTCAATTTCATTTACAGCCTGAAAAGGATAAAGTTTGAAGCATGAGAAATAATTAGAAATGCAATCAATTATTTCTCATAAAAATTTACTATATCTGTGTAACATTACCCCATCATAGCCATGTACTGCACAATCTTTTATACCATGCAAGTAATCTGTAAAATCACATGCAGAATGTTATGTTACTAAAATTTTAGTAAGACCATGAGTTTAAAGCTTCAAGTTTTAGGGGCATTTGGATATAGCACTTAATCAAATGCTTATTCCATAAATGCTTTTTTTTTTATATTCAAATGTTAGCAGCAGGGATTGAATTCTAGACCTCCTGCATATAGCTCATTTGGAGTCCCAACCCAAACCACTAGGTTACTCTTTTGGAGACAATTCATATTATGTTATCATATAAGAGTTTGTATGTGTGTTTGGAATAACAATGAGTTTGTCAAAATCATGGTAGGCTACAATGATTTTGGCAAAAGTTATATAGTACTTTGGAGCTTCAACAAAATCACATTGTTGGCACCGTGATAGCATCAAACTCAGTGATTCCAAACACGCACTAAATTGTTTCTACAATTGAGAATGAACATAAACTTTGTATATGCTGAAAATAATTTATTAATGACAATAAACTATCTAGAGAAGTTTAAGAAAAAAATCATAAAATATACACGCATCATAAGCTATTTTCATAAATAAGTCAAGTTCAAATGAACTCTCCCAAATGCCCCTATATCCTATTACCAAACACAAAGGTTTATTGTAGTACTAGAAAAAAATAACCTGAGTATGCCTTATCCTTGAATATCAGTAAACTGCGAGGCATCAATATAACAGAGAATGGACGGTGATCATCAAGCCACTTATCTTTCCCAATCTCAAAAGTTCCTCCATCTGATTCTTTGTCGACAACTTCTTGTGAATCCAGTTTTAATCTGGCATGGGGAGTAAAATCCATGACAACAGGAGATCCAAGTGATAAAATAGCTACAACTGGAAAATAGGAAGGTCCATCCTGGTGTGGCTGTAAAAGAAAACAACCTTCATTGAAAACTAGCAAGTAGCAACATGCATCAAAATGCACTCTAGACCTATGAAGCACTGACACAGACGCATACACCGGCCCCGACACTGCATGTCGACACGAATAATAAATGCATCGGTGTCGGAGACGCCTTCAATGTGAAGTGTCGGTGCTGCATAGCAAGACTCTAGACCTTGCTCATGAATCGTGATTATCATCAAATAAACATAAAGGACTGACAACAAGCATGAAATGTTAAAAGTTAAAACAATCTACATTTAACTTCTAAAAGGAAAAAACAAAGTGAGCAAATAAATGGAAAGAAGCAGGGTGGAGGTCCAGGACAAACCATTATGCCTTGGTTAGGTTGGTATTCATTTATGAGAACATGATTGATTGGTGATGGGAATAATCCTGATTCTTCAGATATTTTTTGTGTGAAATTTGTCAACCATGGAGGCACTGCAATAGAGATATTCCATTAGCAGAAAAAAAAATCAACAAATAAATAAAACTAAAGTAAACTAAACTAAAAGAGCAAATAGCTGGTTTGGTACTTGAGTTTGTAGGACTGCATCAACCTATTTCTAACATTATCAATATTCTAAAATGATTTTTGATAATTCAAAATGTTAATCAGGTCCGTCCCTCGATTGATATCTGCACAGACTATTTTGCCATTAAGCTGGTAATGTCAGGGATGAGTTTAAAAGTTAAAACTAAATGAATAATGTCAGAGATGCATTCGGTGATATCCTGACATAGGGACAAACTTGATCAACAATTTTTGATTTCAAGGATAATTTTGGAATATTGATAGTGAGTAATCGGTGGTGAGTAAAGAAAAAATGGATGAATCCCTAGATGTGGAGTTCAAGAAGCTGCTTCAAAAGTTCAATGGAGACACAAATGACGAATGCCACCAATCAGTGAAGGTAGAGTTACCTCTATGTTTACTGGTGATGATCATGCCGGGTGAAAAAGATTACCGATGTTTACTGCTAAGTTGATACACTGCCACAATTTTAGGAACTACGGTTTACTCTAAACTAGTTACTAGCACGAGGCTGACCTTAATCATTAGTTTTATACATGCTTATTTTATGTTACCCTTATTTTCCCGGTTAGGTCAGTTTGAAAAACAATGAAGTGCAGATCAACGGTATAACAAATTAACAAGGTCGTAGAGCTAGTTTGTTTTGGCTAGAAATTAAGTTTTGGCCAAAATAAATGTGGTTGTAAGGTAATAGAAGATGTTTGGTTATATTTAGGTTGAAAAATCAATTTTGACTGAAATTGATTTTGAGAAAAGTCAGTGTCGCCCTAGAAGTGATTCTTCTTTACTATTCAAACAATACCAATTCTTTTAAACTCACATTAAAAGTTTCTTTCCAAAGACAAATCAATTTTCTTACCATCAATTATTTAAAGACATTCTACATATTCTAAAATCATATTCAAAGGTTGCAACATTTTTCCAACCAAAGGAGAAAAGTTACAGAAATAAACCCAACAATGCATAGAAAGACAGGAGCAAAATAGATTTCATCCACTTGCAGAACTACAATGAAGCAGGTATCTAACAACAAATAGTCTGAACAATTGTCAGTAAATCAACAAAATCCACAGGAACCGCCATGCTATTTCAGGTGCGCCAAACTATTTTATCATCTTCCAGCATGTAGATAAAATGTGTAAAACATAAGTTACAACCTCGATATTTCAATAAGAGTGATGCTGGCAATACACTCTTCAACACACTCATTATGATCAGCCCATTTTATAAAAGCCAACACTCTTTGTAAAAGTAATCAATTTACGAAGGCTCTCGTGTTGTCAATTGTGGATTGCGGAATATAACGGTTCGTTCAAATTCAGCTACGTAACAGTGCTACAACGCCACTATAGCCGCAATTTGACAATATTTTGCTATACACCAAAGTGCCGCTATTTGAATCACTGTATGATAATAGTGCTACAACGCCGCTAAAGCCACTACAAATTCTGCTATGCTATAGTACTATAGTGCCTCTATAGCTGCTATTTAACAAGGCAATCATGTTTAACATACTAATCAAAGGACTAATCATAAAAAGTATGTTCGCTACTTGCTAGAATTCCATCTTCAACAAAAGACTGAAACACTATTACAGCAGACTGGTCACTGTTCGAGACTATCAAAAAGAAGATGGACCATAATAACTCATAGAACATAGTGGCATCTCACTTGTAATAGACAGCATCATGAATTTCCATGCAAATACAACATTGAGATTATAAAACAAGATATTTTCACTTACAAGGTTGAGGTAGAAGGCCCTTCTCGTGGACAACGCCGCCTACAATAAAAAGTGACAAGAAATGACTGATCAACATTTTGTTTTTTTTTTAAACAAACTGATCAACATCAATAAGAAGGACAAATTTTCAAATTATCATGGTAATCATTAACAAATTGGTTCAAAATACAAAAGAAATAAATATTCTTGACATGAGCATTTTCAAATTTCCTTAGGTTGTGAGAAAAATAAATTCCACTACAAGTCACAGAACATTGTTATTTTTGATTCTTCGCAACAAAGGACTACTCAATCACAATATTTCAACTATGATTTTCATAGAGGTAAATACGAAATAGGCTATGATGAGACAAATTTTATGTCAATGACAGAACAAAATAAGGATTATGGTATGGGAAATCCTGCCACACTCCTCTCCTCCCAAAAAAAGAAAGAAGAAGAATTCATTGTGAATCATAATCTATGAAGAACAGACACTAACACAAAGTTTTGTGAGACTATTTGGGAGAACTTATGAAAACAACCTCTGACTTATAGGAAAACAATTTAACTTCATTATAGAATTTGCTATTTAAAAACTTATAATATAAGCAGCCAATTAAGTTGTTTATCCAAACGATATGTTTGGGGGTGCGCAGAAATTAATAATCATAAATCATACCCCAATTCTGAAGCCTTCTATTCTTCAACAACTTCCACTTTGATGAAGGAGCTCCGTATATCTAACAGCAGAACATAAACAAATTCAGATTTTTACAAAAAAATAATAATAAAACAATAACATACTTAAATTAAAGTTTAAACCTGCAAATTAAAAAACTATTGCTTTTAATCTCTGCATAAGCTTATTGAAAGCAACAGAAAAAGGACTAAGCAAACCAAACAATGCCGTAATTACAGGAACTAAACTAAAATTATATACTTTAAACATTAGGTTACATTGTTGAGAAGAAGGGTTTGATCATTCTCAGTGATGAAGTCAGGAATATAAAATAAAGTTGGCAATGACCCAACTTTGAAATCAGATAAATTTTGCTGTTTTGGTTCAATTTTTTCCATTACACTGCAAAATCAAGGGTTTGAAATGTGATGAGAGTTTCTTGTTTCGAATGAAGTGGTTGATAAGAGTGGTGAAGTTGTAGAGAGAGAGAGAGGGATACGGTTGTGAGAGTTTTGTAGGCGGTGGCTGGAAAGGAAGAAAGGGAAAAAAAAATTGTTTTTTACTCGCCATGGGTTTAATTATAAACTATAAATAAAAATATTTTTTTTATTACGGTACATAAAATTAATAACTATTGAATTTTTGTAAAAAAAAATAAAATAAAAAATAGTTTTCCTTCAAAAAATAAAATAAAAACTAGTTTCAATTTTAAGTTAGTTTAATTGTTTTTCTTTTAAAAAAAATTAGTTTAATTGTTTTAAAACATTAATCGGTCTCGGTTGAAGTCATAAAGTCTAACGTTTCTCCTATTCTTTCTGATGTTACTCCAGATCGATACATAAAGTGGAACAATAATAATCACTCTTGTGCAATCCTCAATGTTGATGGTAGCTGTCATGGATCTCCTATTAAAACTGGGTTTAGAGGGATTTTGCGTAATAATGATGGTTTGTTTATATCGGTCTTTTCCGGTTTCATTCCTAGCTTGTTTGATATTTTGCTGGCTGAGCTTACTGCCATTTATCACGGTCTGATCGTCTAAGGATTCGGGGGTTGATGAGCTTGTTTGTTACTCTGATTCCCTTGTCTGCATCAATCTTATTAATGGTCCTGTCGAGAAGTTTCACATTTATGCGGTTCTTATCAAAGACATAAAAGATCTGTTGACTCTTGGTAATATCATGGTTTGTCACACCCTTAGAGAAGGGAACCAGTGTGCGGATTTTATGGCAAAACTCGGAGCCGCTCCTGATAATGATTTTCTTTTTCATAATTCTCCACATGAGGGGCTTGTCAATCTTCTTTGCAGCGACACCATGTGAATTTTCTACCTTAAGGAGTAGTTTGCTCGTGTTGGCTTGTTTTCTTTTCTTTCTTTTCAGTTTTTTAATTATCTTTGTAACAAAAAAAAACATTAATCGGTCTAACACCAATAATTGTTTAATTGTTTTTTTAAGGAATAATTGTTTAATTGTTATTCCTTAAAAAAATTGTTTAATTATTTACAAAAAAAATGCTTAATTACACTTTTGGTCCTCGTATTTTAACCATTTCACGAGATTGGTCATCTCTTTTTAAAACCAAATAAAGTTGTCATTATGCTACCATTTTTTTTGCAGTTTTGGTCCTTGCCCCTATTTAGTCCCAAAAACGTTGATTTGTCGTATTTTTAAATGATGTGGCCAAAAAAACACTTAGATGACATTTCCAACATGGAAAATGACATTAACATGTCATCAAATCAAATTTTTTTAATTGAAAATAAGTAAAATATTTCAGAAATTAAAACAAAAACATTTCATGGTCAATTAAAAGATGAAGTTAAATAAATTATGGGTTTCCAAAAATAAAACTAAAAACCCAAAAATATTCATCTTCTTCATTGTTTTTTTTAAAGGATTCTTCATTGGTCTTCATCTTCAACCTATGATAAAACTCATACCCAAAAACCATCACATACCAACACATCTCTCTTTTCTCCTGTCTCACATCTTTTCTTAAAGCACCATCCTCTTCACATAAGCAAACTCAAATCAAAATCATAGATCACAAATTCACAAAATCCTCTTCACAAAACTCTATTCCCAATTCAATCAAAACCCCAAATTTTTTTTAAAAAAAAAAATCCAAACTCTGAAATCAAAGTGGGAAAATGGGTTGCTTCAACCCAAATCCGAAAATCCCATCTCCAGATTCGCCCAAATTAAACTCAAATAACCTCCACCACTTCTAGATTTTTCTTTCACCTTTGTTTCTTTCTTTTTCTTTCACGAAGCCATGGACTGTCATGTTTATTTGACAGGGGTGTAGGAGACTGTAGTTTCTTTCTTTTTCTTTCACGAAATTGACAAGAGTGAAGGAGACATATCTATTTGTTTTATGGGCTGTCATGTTTATGTGTTGTGTTCGATTTAAACCCAGATTTGGTTAATGATGGTGATAAAGATGGATATAAGAAATTAGCAAGTGTACTAATTCAAATCGTAGTAATAATTAAATTCGTATCCACAGGGACTATTGTGACTTCAATTTAGCAATGGTGTTCATATTTAGGATGTGTAAATTAAGGGGGGTTGCCTTTGGCAAATAGGATATGGTTGCAATAATGAATAAATAACTGAAAATAAAAGTGGGTTTCAAATTATGATGAAGAAATGATTAGGTCTTTCGAATCATCTATTCGCCGCTCGTAAGTAATCTGCTTATGAATCTTATTAGTGTCAACTAGTTCAAGACGATTAACAAAATTAGCTTAGATCAATCCCTTGATTAAAAGCCCTCTTTTCTAATTATAATTCCCTAATTCCTTAGGTGAACCTATAATCATCAAAGGTTTTTAAGTCCGTTAATCCAATGTCACAACTTATCAACGTTCCACTCCTAGATTGTCCGATAAGTGGTTCAGTATAAATAGGTCTAAGATTATAAGCTAGTGTCAATAGTCAAATAACCTTTCAAATCAGTTATATTGGGTCAGAATCATAAAAGCATTAGGCACAATTCATACTGAATAAACTAGATTAACATTCATAAGATTCAGAGTTATAGATTACATGCCAACAAGCTTAGAACAGACTCATCGCAAGACCTAATCACAATTAACTTAGCTACTCATGGCTAAAGCATAAATAACTAACTCAATTTGACGACTCATTACATGAATTGAAGAACCGGCTATGAGTATTTGATGGTCTCCCACCTTGGCTCAGACCTCCAGCTCCAATTATGTCACTTTTTCTTCTCCAAAATCGAACCCTTGCTTCAGAAATGGTTTTGGCTTTTATAGGAAAATTTCAGAAACGCATACATCGTGCTCCGATATCCATAAATCGTGCTCCGATTCCTTCAATTAATTCTAATTCAAGTCTGACGCGCCTGAAAATCGTAGCACGATTTGACACCATCGTGCTCCGATATTTTACGAGCCAAAACATCTTCAAAGCTGCTCCAAATCGTGCTCCGATGCTGAAAATCGTGGCACGATTTCTTTGCTCACAAGGATCCTGAAAACTGCTCTTTTGAGGCTTGCTACCCACACAAAATCATCTGAACTCAACTAAAACAGTATAAACTTGCTACAGAAAATAAAATATGACCAAGGGTCATCACAACCCCAAACTTGCATCGTTACTTGTCCTCAAGGAACAAACTTTTAACCTGAAACTCACCAGTAAAACAACAGTTTCTTCACCAATGGTATAATTCAAAGTTCATCTTCGTGTTAGCAATTGAGGTGCTAACATCGTGTTCCAACATCCAACCCACAACTTCTCGCAACAAAATGGATATTACAAGGTTCACACAGTCGACATGCCAACTACTATATTACCAAGACTTGCAAAATTTCTAAACATCAATCAAAGTTACATCACCATACACACTTTTAAGGACTTTAAGGTTATAATGGGGCTAGGGTTAAAGGTGGGATAATTTGGGAAGTAGGTTAAATCAAACACCATTGGAGTTAGGCAAATCCTACTTTTTTGAGCAAGTAATACCCCCACAAAATTTTTTCTTATTACAACAAGAGGTCTAGAGAACACACAATAATGTATCAGTCTCAAAATTTTTTTTTAATGAGACAAAAGTGATCTTTTCAATTCGTGTTCTCTAGTACCCCTACCCCAAACTTATAGTGTTGCTAATTCCGAGAGCAACCCCAAACTTGAACTTTAAACAAGAACAAACACATATACACAATGCCTAACTCCAAAATAAATTGGGTTACATACTCGAAAGTCTCTAGGCTTGTAACATGGTTTATCATTGAAACAAGGGGTCTAACTTATCGGCTCAACTTGGCTTGAAAAAGGATAATTCAATATTAACAACAGGTTGGCTTCAAAGGCTCAAGATACAAGCACTTTGCCTTAGTGTGTATAAGATATAACCAATTGACATAAAGAAAAATCGCAAGCCCTAGAAATAGCACCAGCATGGAACACTCATTTTTGTAAAATTAAAAAATAAATTGTGGCTATGAAACTTACAAGTTGAGGTATATGGAAGTTGTGGCTACCTAAACATCCAGCGGCCGTACACTTCACCATTGCAAAATCATGAACACATCTACCTCCTTTGAACTTCCAAAAATACCATTGGTGAAAACAACCTGTCACTAAACCGGTAAACTTCAAGAGAAAAGAAAGCTCATTAATAACAAACAAGTTCAGATGCAATTACAAACAGCGGGGAAAGGCAAGTTTACACAAACCGATACTACGAAGTTCAAATATTACAGACCAAGAATTAAAATGAAAAGTACAGCAAAACAAAATGCAAGCAAAACAAGATCAAAACAAGCTTGGGTCAAACCCAGGTGCATCAGCTTGGCCACCCAACAAGTCGTCCAGCTCCTCATTAACCCCCACGTCAAAGTCAGCCTCAATTTCCTCTTCCCTCCGAGAAGCTCTACTCCTTTGCTCTCCGAAGTAAGCTCTCATCCGATCTTTGGTGCCAAACCGCGCATAAGAACCTCTCGGTTTCTCTCTGTGTAAAGCGGCCGCCTCAGTAAAGCGCTGAGAGAAACGTGGAGGCTCCACATACAGCTGTGCAGAGGTCTCCTCCATCCAATTTGCCGCACCAAACATGTAGTCAGCCATCAGAGGGTGGAGTGGCGGATAATCTTCTTCAGGTTGCTGCTGCTGCTGTGGTTGTCCTTCTGGTTCAGCCTCTACCCCCCTTGCTCCTCTAAACTCTCTCATATACCGTTGATGAGCCTTCTCATATTTTGCCATTGCAACGTCATTAATCGGTATTTGAGAGCGGAAATAAATGTCCGAAGGCTCCGGTAAAACCCCAGCATCTTCACACAGCAAGTTAATCAAGCAACTATGGCCCAATGTGGTGTTTTTGGTGTGGACCAGGTCCTTCAAATTCTGGGCCATCAACTGCCCCACATTCATCTCCTCATACTCAGAAAACAGCACCAGAAGTATAAAAACTCTCGAAGTAATCATCTCAGCTGCCGCCGAAGTATTGACAATCGTAGACAAAATGAAAGATGCCCACGCTCTAGGTACCGGCAGCAAATCCGCAGTGTCCACCCGTTGAGGGTTGTTTTGAGGAGTTCTTCTTCTCCACCCCTTACCTTCCTTCATCAATCCTACCAGCAACTCATCCCAAGCCTCCTGACTTTCGGGCCAATTCTGTGGTAATCTTCGCCTCTCGACATCGCAAACTTCCGGCACTCTTAAACCCAAAACCCGGTTAATGTTGTGAGGGCTAAAGTCTATCTTTTTGCCCCTCACTTCAGAGACGTACTCCTGCTGCTTTTGGTCAAAAGCATTGGCAAAGAATTCCAATGCAATTGACTTATTGCTGGACTTGGTCACCATTTTATTCAACCCTTCCCAACCTTTCGCTACAATGGTTGCTTCAAAAGTCCTGTGCCCAGTCAGATTCACCAAATCAAACCCTCTTTCCCCTATAAAGTCGAATTCCTTGATCACCTGATACCTTTCTTCAGCCTCCTCTGATTCAAATCTTCTGTAAGGTGTTGGATGGGTCGGAGGATTAGGAGGTGGGACGGATGAAGTGGCTTCTGGGTCGGTCCCTCTCCTTCTTTTAGCAAGGTTTGTGTTTCGGGAAGTTTTGGGTGCCATTTTGTGGTTTTTGAGTGGAATTGATGGGTTTAGATGTGGTGGGTTGGTTAAGGATGAAGATGAATGAGAAGTGGTGTTTGGAGGGATGAAAGATGAGTGGTTAGGCAAGAATTTGTGTGTGCTGGAAAAATTTTGGCAGGGCTTCGCTTAGGGTTCTGATGAGAATGCAGACAATTTTCCTGATATATATAGAAACAGAGGAAATCGTGCTCCGATGCCAGTCCATCGTGCTACGATTTCTTCTGTAACGGTCAGAATTTGAAAAATTTTCAAATATCGTAGCACGATCTGACCGTATCGTGCTCCGATTTTTTACGAGATGGACAAGTTTGCTGGTTCACTGGATCGTAGTCCGATGCATCACCATCGTACTACGATGATTTGAAAAGAAGTTTGACTGCCAATTGACTAAAAATCGTGGCACGATATATTACAATCGTACTACGATTTTTTACGAAA
Organism: Medicago ruthenica; assembly: GCA_018208015.1. Taxonomy (NCBI): domain Eukaryota; kingdom Viridiplantae; phylum Streptophyta; class Magnoliopsida; order Fabales; family Fabaceae; genus Medicago; species Medicago ruthenica. Next base: position 16,412,532 of record CM031376.1, read on the forward strand.
GAATGTGCTCAGCTGCTGAACAAAATCGTGCCACGATGCTAGGTGATCGTGCTACGATTTTGTTAAATCGTGCCACGATGCTAAGTGATCGTGCTACGATTTTTCAAGACTTGTTTTTTTTTCTTTTCTTAATTTCACCCACACACACTTTTTTTTTTTTTTATACTAAAAACCAAAATGTACCTGCAAAGAGTGGGTTGCCTCCCACCAAGCGCTTCTTTATCGTCACTAGCTTGACTTCAAGCGACCTTTAAAGGTCCGCCAGTACCAGTCCTACCCTTTCTTTAGGTAGGTCACCTCCGAGATAGGGCTTAAGCCTTTGCCCATTCACTTTGAAAGTCCTGTCTCCTTCTGGAGTTATCAACTCCACTGCTCCATGTGATGATACATTCTTTATCACAAATGGTCCTGACCACTTAGACTTGAGCTTTCCAGGAAACAGCTTCAACCTGGAATTATACAACAAAACTAGTTGCCCAACGTTAAATTCCCTAGGGATTAAGTGTTTGTCATGGTATCTCTTGGTTCTTTCTTTATAAATGAGCGCATTCTCATACGCTCTCAGCCTCATCTCCTCTAACTCGTTGAGTTTCAAGAGTCTTTTCTTACCAGCAAGAGTTTGGTCAAAGTTTAAAGACTTGATTGCCCAAAAGGCTTTATGTTCCAACTCTACTGGTAAGTGACAAGCCTTACCATAAACCAATTGATACGGGGACATCCCCATGTGGGTCTTGAAAGCTGTCCTATAAGCCCACAGTGCGTCGTCTAATTTCCTAGACCAGTCCTTCCTATTTGACGCAACAGTTTTCTCTAAAATCTGCTTAAGTTGGCGGTTTGAAACTTCAACTTGCCCACTAGTTTGAGGGTGATAAGGGGTTGCAACTTTATGCTTGACATCATATTTCTTTAAAACAGTTTCAAGGTACTTGTTGCAAAAGTGCCTCCCCCCCATCACTAATCAAAACTCTAGGGGTCCCAAACCTAGTGAAGATGTGTTTTCGCAAAAAATTAACAACCGTGTTGGAATCATTAGCAACACAAGGTATTGCCTCAACCCACTTGGTTACATAATCAACACAAACCAAAATATGCAGATAAGAGTGAGATGACGGGAAGGGTCCCATGAAGTCGATGCCCCAGCAATCAAAAGGTTCTATTTCAAGAATGCCATTTTGGGGCATCTCATTCCTTTTAGAGATATTACCTGTGCGCTGGCACTTGTCACATTGTTTCACAAACTCATGGCAGTCTTTGAAAAGTGTGGGCCACCAAAAACCGCTTTGCAAAATCTTGGCAGCGGTTCGGTCACCACTATGGTGGCCCCCATAAGCTGAGTTATGGCAGTGCCACATGATCCTTTTGGCCTCCGCACCTGCAACACAACGTCTAATCAAACCGTCAATACTTACCTTAAACAAGAAAGGATCGTCCCACAGATAATGGTTGGCCTCTTTGAAAAACCTCTTCTTTTGTTGCCAATCCATATAATCAGGAACCAAGTTCCCGGCCTTAAAGTTGGCCATATCGGCGAACCATGGCCTCTCCTCCACCACAAACAACTTCTCATCCGGAAATTCTGCAGCAATTTCCTTCTCTCTTGCTGTGACCTCCCGGTTGTCTAATCGAGAAAGGTGATCTGCTACCACATTCTCGACTCCCTTCTTGTCCCGAATTTCAAGATCAAATTCTTGCAACAACAAGATCCATCTCAATATTCTAGGTTTTGAGTCCCCTTTTGTCAACAAATATTTTAGAGCAGCATAATCTGTAAAAACAATGACTTGGGACCCAATTAGATAAGACCGAAATTTTTCCAACGCAAACACTACGGCAAGCAATTCCTTTTCAGTTGTGGAGTAATTAACTTGATTTTCATTCAGAATTTTGCTTGCATAGTAAATTGCATGGAAAAATTTCTCCTTTCGTTGGCCTAAAACTGCTCCAACCGCGTAATCACTTGCATCACACATTAATTCAAAAGGAAGATCCCAATCAGGAGCAATGATTACGGGTGCAGTTACCAACTTGGTTTTAATCACAGAAAAAGAATTGAAACAATCAGAGTCAAAATTGAAATCATTTTCTTTAACTAGGAGGTTACAAAGGGGCTTAGCAATTTTAGAAAAATCTTTGATAAATCGCCGATAAAAACCAGCATGCCCCAAGAAACTCCTTACCCCTTTCACATTAATCGGGGGAGGTAGTTTCTCTATAACCTCAACCTTGGCTTGATCCACTTGAATGCCTTTCTCTGAGATTTTATGTCCCAAAACTATACTCTTTAACCATAAAGTGACATTTTTCCCAATTTAAAACAAGGTTAGTTTCGGTGCACCTCTCGAGAACAGCATTCAAGTGATGTAAGCAAATATCAAAAGACTTACCAAATACAGAGAAGTCATCCATAAATACCTCTATGTTTTTCTCCAGCATGTCAGAAAAGATGGAGAGCATACATCTTTGGAAAGTAGCAGGTGCATTACACAGTCCGAATGGCATCCTCCTGTATGCGAAAACACCAAAGGGGCATGTGAATGCTGTTTTTTCTTGATCCTCCGGAGACACTGCAATCTGATTGTACCCCGAGTATCCATCCAGAAAACAATAGTACGCTTGCCCCGCTAATCTCTCCAACATTTGATCCATGAAGGGCAAAGGAAAGTGGTCCTTTCGAGTGGCCTGATTCAACCTCCTATAGTCAATGCACATCCTCCAGCCTGTTACCGTTCGGGTAGGGATCAATTCATTCTTCTCATTTGCTACCACTGTCATTCCACCTTTTTTCGGTACAACATGTACTGGACTTACCCATGCACTGTCTGAAATAAGGTAAATCATTCCTGCATCCAAAAGCTTGAGGACTTCCTTCTTGACAACCTCCTTCATTGTGGGATTTAAGCGTCTCTGGGGTTGGACCACCGGTTTGTATTCTGCTTCCAAGTGGATTTTATGCATGCAATAAGCTGGGCTGATTCCTTTGAGGTCTGCGATATTCCACCCTAGTGCACTTTGGTTTCCCCTCAGTACCCTCATAAGTTTTTCTTCCTCAAGGGCAGATAAAGAACTACTGATTATTGCTGGCTTGGTAGCATCTTCACTCAAAAACACATACTTCAGATGTCCTGGAAGTTCTTTTTCATCTTTGACTATCTCCAGTGCTTCAATTTTTCTGGCCACGGACTCAACCTTGGAAGCGTTCAGCTGCTGCACACACTTGTCAATCTCATCACCCAGGTCTTTGTTCCCAATGTCAATTGAGTTAACCATTACTCTTTCTAAAGGTTGCGCCGGTGTTTCTTGTTGTGTCGTGTTCTCAACCAACTCATCAATAATATCCACCCGATAACACTGAGGATTCTCATTCCTATGTTTCATGGCCTCAAAAATATTGAACACAACCTGCTCATTCTGAAATCTCAGCATCAACTCCCCCATCTCAACATCTATCAAGGCTCGCCCAGTTGCTAGAAAAGGTCTTCCCAACAACAATGGAGTCTCATCGTCTTCTTCCATATCTAAGATTACAAAGTCAGCAGGGAATAACAGATCATTCACCTTCACGAGCACATCTTCTAACACACCATAAGGATGAGAAACTGAGCGATCCGCTAAGGTAAGAGTCATTTTAGTAGGCTTCGGCTCCCCACATCCTAACTTCTTCATCATAGACAAGGGCATCAAATTCACGCTAGCCCCCAAATCACACAATGCTCTTCCAATACTCACCTTCCCAATAATGCAAGGAATGGTGAATGCACCAGGGTCTTTTAGCTTAGGAGGAAGTTTCTTTTGAAGAATAGCGCTACAGTTTTCTGACAAAGCAATGTTTTCGCCATCTCTCGGCTTCCTTCTTCCAGATAATAGATCCTTCATGAACTTAGCATAGACTGGCATTTGATCAAGAGCCTCACTGAATGGAATGTTCACCTGTAATTGACTGAACAACTCCATGAACTTCTTAAACTGACCTTCTTGCTTTTCTTTCTTTTTCGACAAATGAGGATATGGCAATTTAACATATGATGGCACCTCCTGCTTCTTATCCCCTTCTTTCAAAATCTGGTTTCTTGTCCTCCTAAGAATAGAATCTACATCAATCAACTTCTCACTTTTTTCTCCCTCATTTTCTGCATTTTTTTCTCCCTCTGAATTTTTTTCTTCCTTTTCATTTTCAACTCCGCCATATTTTTGTTCAACCAACACCTCTTCCTCCTCTTCCTTTTCAACTACACCATTTTTAGTAGCCTTTGGAACCACTGGTAACAATATTTTTTTACTTCTCAACTCAATTGCCTTGCAGCTTTCATTCTTTGGATTATCTTGAGTATTTCCTGAAAAGCCTCCATTAGCTTGATTAGCTATTTGTTTTGCAAGCTGACCAATCTGATTCTCAAGATTTTTCATCGAGGCCTCATTGTTTCTTTGGACAGCTTCCTGATTCACCTTGATCTCTTGAAGGTTGGTTTGGGTAAACTTAACAAAACTAGTCATGGCTTCTTCAAAAGCTGATGGCTTCCTCTGTTGTTGAGGTTGGGGATTAGGTAGAAGAGGGTTTAAGGTATTGTTGTTTGAGTATTTGAGGTTGGGGTGTTGTGCCCATCCAGGGTTATAGGTGTTAGAATAAGGGTTACCTTTTTGAAAATTTCCCATGTAGTTAACATCCTCACTCACTCCTTCAGGTACGCACTCCCCATTTGCATGTCCTTCACCACAAAAATCACATTTGAGAGCAGCTGCTTGTTGAATTTGTTGGACTTGAGCTTGCTGAGCTTGTAATTGTCCCATAGTAAGTGCTTGAACTTGCTTGGTCAGAGCCTCCATCTGTTTGGTCATCAGGGTTTGATTAGCTAGAACGGCACTGCTCTCACTAACCTCAAACACTCCTCTTCTCCCCTTTTCAGTTTCAGCACGATACTCATTTTGGGCCATGTTCTCTATAAGGGTCTGGACTTCAAGGTCAGTTTTCGTTCTCATACTTCCCCCAGCTGAGGCATCTAACAACATCCTATGGTTAGGTTTCAATCCCTCCGTGAAAACTTGCATTTGAGTTTTCTCGCTCAAGTCATGTGCAGGACATCTCTTAAGTAACAGTTTAAACCTTTCCCAAGCATCATACAACGATTCATTTTCTCCCTGCTTAAAGTTTGTGATCTCATGTCTTTTCTCCCAATATCTGGACATGGGAAAAAATCTCTCAAGAAATTTCAGCTTCAGCTCATCCCAGGTTTGGATAGTTCCACTCGGAATAGATAACAACCAGTCTTTAGCCCTCCCGGTGAGAGTAAAGGCAAACAGTCTAAGTTTCTTTTGATCCTCCGTGACATGGGCTGGTGGTACACAGAACTGACAGGTTTCATAGAATCGGCTTAAATGTTCATGAGGGCTTTGAGCATCTCTCCCCTCATATTGGTTTTCTTTCAGACCTTGTTGAACAGAGGTCTTGATGTCAAAAGCTACGGGGTTAGCTGGTTGAAAAACATGGGTCAGTTGTCCTCTATTGGCTGCCAACCCATAGTCTCCCATCATCGGTCTTAGCGGTGGTTGGGGTGGATTATCTCCCATAGTAACAGTTTCAGCTTCAACAGGTGCAGGTTCAGTGTATTGTGTTCTGGGATTAGGGTCAGCTGATCGAGCTAACCGGACAGCTCTCCGATTGGCTCTTGCGGTCTTTTCGATCTCAGGATCGTGCAACAGTTCTCCAGGCTGCACTCTACCTCGCATAAACAGCAAATGAATACCTTAGTAGCACTGCACAATACAAAATAATGCAACTGTTTTCAGCTTTTTCGTACAAAAATTTAAAATACAGAAATTAAATTGCAGAAATCCTAAATAATCACAATATTGCCTTGTTGAAATGATTCAACAGTCCCCGGCAACGGCGCCAAAAACTTGATAAGAAATTAGCAAGTGTACTAATTCAAATCGTAGTAATAATTAAATTCGTATCCACATGGACTATTGTGACTTCAATTTAGCAACGGTGTTCATATTTAGGATGTGTAAATTAAGGGGGGTTGCCTTTGGCAAATAGGATATGGTTGCAATAATGAATAAATAACTGAAAATAAAAGTGGGTTTCAAATTATGATGAAGAAATGATTAGGTCTTTCGAATCATCTATTCGCCGCTCGTAAGTAATCTGCTTATGAATCTTATTAGTGTCAACTAGTTCAAGACGATTAACAAAATTAGCTTAGATCAATCCCTTGATTAAAAGCCCTCTTTTCTAATTATAATTCCCTAATTCCTTAGGTGAACCTATAATCATCAAAGGTTTTTAAGTCCGTTAATCCAATGTCACAACTTATCAACGTTCCACTCCTAGATTGTCCGATAAGTGGTTCAGTATAAATAGGTCTAAGATTATAAGCTAGTGTCAATAGTCAAATAACCTTTCAAATCAGTTATATTGGGTCAGAATCATAAAAGCATTAGGCACAATTCATACTGAATAAACTAGATTAACATTCATAAGATTCAGAGTTACAGATTACATGCCAACAAGCTTAGAACAGACTCATCGCAAGACCTAATCACAATTAACTTAGCTACTCATGGCTAAAGCATAAATAACTAACTCAATTTGACGACTCATTACATGAATTGAAGAACCGGCTATGAGTATTTGATGGTCTCCCACCTTGGCTCAGACCTCCAGCTCCAATTATGTCACTTTTTCTTCTCCAAAATCGAACCCTTGCTTCAGAAATGGTTTTGGCTTTTATAGGAAAATTTCAGAAACGCATACATCGTGCTCCGATATCCAGAAATCATGCTCCGATTCCTTCAATTAATTCTAATTCAAGTCTGACGCGCCTGAAAATCGTAGCACGATTTGACACCATCGTGCTCCGATATTTTACGAGCCAAAACATCTTCAAAGCTGCTCCAAATCGTGCTCCGATGCTGAAAATCGTGGCACGATTTCTTTGCTCACAAGGATCCTGAAAACTGCTCTTTTGAGGCTTGCTACCCACACAAAATCATCTGAACTCAACTAAAACAGTATAAACTTGCTACAGAAAATAAAATATGACCAAGGGTCATCAATGGATCTGTTAATGATGATGTTGGCGATGATGATGATGATGGTGGTGGTGAACGATGGTGTTGGTATGATGAAGGATGGATGATGAATTGTAAATGAATCTGCCATGGTGTTTGATTGTAAATGGATGAAGATATGAAGAGATGTTAACAATTTTGGGTTTTGATTTACTTTAGAGGTTTATTTTTTTTAATTCTAAACATTTATATTTTTAATTGTTTTCTATTATTTAATTGATTTAAATGTATTTTTGAATAATAAAATAATTGTTTTTTCATGTATGATTTGCCATATAAGCGTGTTTTTGGACACCTCGTCTGAAAATCTGACACATCAGCATTTTTGGGGCCAAATAGGGGGTAAGGACCCAAAGTGGAAAAAAAATGGTAGTGCAGTGGCAACTTTGTTTGGTTTTAAAAAAGAGAACCAATTTCGTGAGATAATTAAAATACGAGGACCAAAAGTGTAATTAAGCCTAAAAAAAGTTGATTAATTGTTTATGAAAAGTTGTTTTGAACCGTCAACCTACCACCAATAATTTTGTCAAAAAAATACCTACCACCCTTAAAATCCTTAATTTTTTTTTTCAAACAATTTTTTTTCATCCTCGCCATGTGATATGTTTTTTTAGTATAAATCGAGTATGCTCCACAACGACAAACTTTAATGTTGATGTATGCGTAAGACTGAATTCGAATCGAAGACTTTTATTATTAAATCATAAGAGATCCGTGTCATCTCATCGAATTGCTCGCATTTGGGTTCTTGCCAGGTGGCATGAGTAATAAACAGTACCATTATCATCGTACAATAGTCGACACAAACACATGCTCTGTATATTGTGAACGAACGAAACAGCTTTGCAACAATGGCACACAAAATCATCTTCAAACCAACCTTCATTCTCCCTCTCAAACAACAATTCACAACACACCACCACTTTCTTCATCATCACCATTCTCACCCATTTTTCCACCTTAAAATTCGTCCAATCTCCCTTCACTCCACACCAACCACCGCCGCCGCCGCCGCCAACCACGGCGGTTACCTAGACCTTACCGACGATGACCTAATGAGACAGTGCGAAATGGGTACATTCAAAACCTCTGGTCCCGGTGGCCAGCATCGTAACAAACGCGAATCTGCTGTTCGTCTTAAACACTTACCCACTGGTATCATCGCTCAGGTTTTTCTTCTTTTTTATTTTTTATTTTTTAATTTTCTAATTTTTTTTAGTCCGGACATTTTAGTCCCGACTTATATGAACACGGATACCACGCGTTGACATCGATAATAATTTAAAAAAATAACATAATTCAGTGATTTGTGTTGTGTTTTGTCGGTGTCGGACACGACCTAGACATAACTAATCCGAGAAGTGTCCGTGCTTCAGTAGAGTGTCCCGACTTACATGAGACTAATTTGTCCCTGACATGAAAATGTAGAGACTATTTTGGGTTTTGTTTTTGTAAGGGACTAAATTGACCCGTAAGAAAATTGTGAAGGATCAAACTCTTTATTGTAATATCATGGTTTGTTAGTTTTTTTATTTTATGAATTTTTTAGGCTGGTGAGGATCGGTCTCAGCATATGAACCGTGCTTCTGCAATTAAACGCCTTCGGTCACTTATAGCTCTTAAAGGTATTTCCTTCTTCTCTATCTGTTTGGATAAACAACTTATTGTGCAGCCTATAGCTTAGCGATTGTCATGATAAACACTTATGTATAAGATATTTTTATAACAAAAGATAAAAGCTGTTTTCATAAGCTAATACCAGCTTACAAACATGTGATAAGTTCTCCCAAACAGCCTCGCAGGTGCTAATAGCAGCAGAAAAGCTCAAATAAACCAATCCAAACATGCCGTTTGTTTCCCTTTGTTGTTTCCTTAGAAGTGTCACATTGCAATTTACAATTTGGGTAAACTGCGGTTAGTGTTTCAATTGTGTTGGATATATGGTTAGCCTAAATGTGATAGGATTAGCAATGAGAGCATTAAAGATAGTTGGGGTAGCACCTATTGCAAAGAAGATGTCGTAAACTCAAATTATGTGGTTTGGGCTTGTAGAGAGAAGATCTATAGATTATGTAGTTAAGAGAGTAGATCAGATGGAGCATAGTCAAATCACTAGAGGTAGAGAAAGACCTAGAAACTATAAGAGAAACTATTAAGAATGATATAGAGATTAACGAGTTTGATAGAAATATGATAAATGACATAACATTACGGTGTCTTCTGATCCATGTAACCAACCTACTTAGTGGGACAAATATTGTTTGTTGTTGTAGTGTTTTGATTGCAGATGACAGACCATGGCAGAAATCCAAAAAAAACTGCCATTTTAAGCTGCCATATCCTCCCTAAAAGCCACAGCTGTTGTCGAAAATTGAGTTATCGCTGTTCAACCTGGTTTCGCCATATTACGATTCAAAAGGGTGGTTTAATTGATTCGATTCGGTTCTGTTCGATTTGACTTGATTACAGTTCAAATAGGACTGAACTATCGGCAAACTGGTTGGCTTTTAAAACATTAGTTTATTGATTTAGAACCAATTTTACCTAACCTTACCTTTTTGTGTATCCTTTGCTGTTCCTCTAATTATAAAAAATAACATTAACAATTAAGAGTGATAATGGTGCCGTGTTAAAGAGAGAAAAATATCTTTTTGTTTAGTGATAGATTGTTTTCTTGTTTTTTTAGAGGAGGAATAGGAATAAATACCAACAAAGGGAATTGGGAATTGGGAATTTTAGGGACTCAGATTTGCTGCCAATAAAAAATGTCGCTGTCACTTTAGTATGTTTGGAAATCATCATTTAATGGTGATGTTGCATGGTCAATACGAAGGTACACCTTGGATTGGTGAGCTGCTGTGCGGTCAGAGGTATGGTACACGTTTCCAAACATGCTGTTAGTCTTGAAGATGCAGATTAGTCGGACGAAGGTTGAATTACTCTTTGACTTCAGAAAATTATATTCGAAACTAAAACACATGCTTGTACTAGAGTTGTACATTTTTCAGTAATAGCACTGATTTGCTGAATGTAGTAATTGTATTATTTTTTAACTGCTGAAATCAGGGTCATAATTTTAGTGCTTATTATTACTCACCAATTATTATTGCATAAAACTGGTGCACCCACATTGAGTACTCTAGTCAATTATTGATTAACTATTGTAATTTGGATGTAATAATACCTCTACTGACTTTGTTTGCCTGGGTATGCGCATGGATTTTTCCTAGTTTGGAATAAGTATTTATTTCCTGTTAAGTCCAATATCACTGATTAGTGATTAAGAGATCACTCTCCTCGTATTTTGGTCCTGAATCTTGTATCGGTCATGCTGGAATATCGAACCGGAGATTCATATGGCTATAGGTACAGTTTGTGGTTCAATTGATTTAAGTGACTAAATTTGGCGGGATCATGTAACAAAAGATAATTAGACTAGAGATATTGATGGTTCACACTTCATTGAAGTGACTTCACAGTCTGACCGTTTGAGCGGGTCGGTCTGGTCTATGGTTCCAAAATTTGATTTTAATATGTTAAGGAGCTTCCCCCCTATGTGTGTACTGTTTTGTCGTACTCTATGAAGTACTAAAACAGACGCCGGACACGACTGACACATGTCGGACACCCGACACACCTGAAGCATCGGTGCTACATTGAGATAAATAGTTCCTTTACTTATAGTAAGCAAAGCTTTGTCTGATAGAGTTTTTTTTTTTTCCTTTCCTTTCTTGATCTAGTCAGGAAAATGGTAGACCTTGATGCTTATTCACCACCTCGAGAACTTCTTCAGATCCTTCCTCCCAAGTCATCAATTAGAGGGTCAGATATTGGTTCACAAATTGGACCCAATAACCCAAAATTTGCAATGGTATGCTCAATGGTAAAATAATCTATTATTGAAAAATCAAAACTTAATTGCAACTTAACTAAATATATTTATGATCCTTCAACAGGGAATGCAAGCTCTTTTGGATCTTATTTTTGCAGTGGATGGATCGGTCTCAGATGCTGCAAAATATCTCGGGTATTTGATATATTATTTAAGTATTATAAATAATATTTAATTGTTTTTTTATTTGGTTATGTTGTGGTTTATAACGTGAAGCCTCATTTGATACTATGGAATTTAAGATTTGTAATTTATGAGTAGGGCCTTGAAAATGTTCAGAGTAATGGTCTCAAGGGTGTAACGTGGGGCCTGGAAGTTCATTCCTTGGCTAAGGAGCTTCTTCTATTATTTTACTTTAATTTCTTTGTTTTCATTCATACAGTATTCTTTTGTGTTTTATTCCAATCGAACAATTCGATAACTGGTTTGGTGTTTGTTAATTATGCTGCAGGTTATCTACTGGAGCACTGTCTCGGTTAATCTTATCTGATGATTCACTTAGAAAGGAAGTAAATGATCTGCGAGCATCAAAGGTATACCTTCCGACGTTTCACTGAACTGATCGATAAATCTAATCCCATCTCATCACTGCATGTTTAATAAACTGATTAATAACATAAAATTAATGAATTTTACAGACATAACCTGTGTTTTAACTTCTTTTTGTTATATAATATAATAATATAATATTAAACTAATGTAGACATACTAGAATGATTTTCTTTTTTGAAGAAGCTACTAGAATGATTTTCTAATAACGTGATCAGAATTAATATTTAAATATTAAAAAATCCGCAAATCATTGGATTAGAGGAATATATTGACACAGTCTCTGGGCACAAATTCAATAAATAAGTAATTACTTTTGGATTACCGTTCACTCTCCAATCATCAATAATGGGTGAATGCAGTGTTTTAAAAACCGAATCGAACCGGACGGCTCAACTGGTTAAATCATGAACTTGCCTTCACTACAGTTCGGTTATTTGGCGGTTCGATTGCGGTTTGTCTCAGTTTGAACTGTTGAACCATGGCCCTAGATGTCTTGTCGGTTCTATGACCAACTTGCTTTTTAAAATATTGTCCGGATGTGCAATAAGTAGTAACTGATAACAACCAATAATGTGGTTTGATTTCTTTGATATATACTTGGTGATGAACCATGATTATGTGTGTTTACAACTCTAGAAATCAAAATTGATTTAACTTGGTTATAAAATATTGTATTAACTTCGGTAGACTTTTATAGATTCGTAATTCTTTTAGACTTGCATATAATCACAAGCTTGAGGACTATTGGCCGAGTCTACATTATAATGGTTGTTTTCCTCCGCACATACTTAAAATGACAGTTGTTCAGTGTTTTCCTAAAATACCCGAAATGCAAGAGCTGAATGATAAGGCTCCATAATGCAGAAAATATTAACCTCAGATTTGTAGCACTTGACTCCACAGATGCATCATAGATTCCTAACGTGAAACCATCTGAATAGGAGTTGAAAGATATTGTACCGAGTTTAAACCCCTTAGCTCTTAGCATAAACAAAGTCGTGAACTAAAAAACATGTACAAACTTACCATTGCATGCTTGCAATCAACTGCTTGGAAAACAAAGTAAACAAATTAATGAACCCCCATAATCCAGTTTTTTTTTTTTTTTTTTGTAATTTTGAACATTTTGATTTTTCGATTTGTCCATCGATTTTGAACTTTTTATGTTCATCTCCGTGTGTTGAGTTCTTAACCTATATTGTGATTTTGTGAACCTTACTGGTCAGGTCTGTAAAATATTCTTATGTCAGACAGAGTTCATTGTGAGAAAAAACTCATATTTGTGATAATAATTGCATCCTCTATTAACTAGTAAGTAACTTCATTTACCGAATACAACTAAAAAAGTACATAGTAAAGGATTTCTTGTGTGTTTTTATTGGTAGGAAAGAAACTGCTGTTTATTGCTGCTGAATTCATTACAACTTTCAGTTTTTCATAATGACGAAGACCAAGGGTTCAATGGAAGATTATAACTTATTTGAACTTATCTATTGACATAACCACTCATGAAACTATTTAAGAGAGCTTACGAAAATAACTTATGACATTATTTCCAAAAGCTCTTTAGGATAGGTTATGAAAACTGTAAAGAATGTATTTATGTGTGAATGATTGTTAGGAATAAATTAGTCAACTAGTTTGATTAGTCTTTATTAGTATTAATATTATAGTTAACAGTATTTATTATGCTAATCAATTGTAGTCAACTCTTATGAATATAAATATATTATCACTGTGGTCACATTAGACACACACATTCAAACAAAAATACATTCTTCACATGGTATCAGAGCAGGTTCCGATTCTGTGACCTGTCTTTGTGCTTCACCACCGCTGCCGGCGGCGGCTTTTGCCAGCACCGCCTTTCAGTTTTCTCCATTTTGGCCACATTGTCCGTCATTGTCAACTCCGGCAACCTTTCTATCAACCAAACGGACCACTACAACCGCCTACTCAAAACCGACCTACCCAGACGTGCGCCTCGTCCTCTCAGACGTTGCCTTGACACATTGGTTTTGGATGTGTCCTTGGTTTTTGGTTTCGGTGCACAAATACTGAGGTTTTCTTGTGGTGACTTCAATTCCCACCCGACGATCATTTTGGTGGTGACTCTTTTTCCACATATGAATCATATTAGTGGTGTCTCTTCCCACCTATGAATCATATTTGCGGTGACCTTTCTTCTCACCGACGACGATAAATTGGATGGTGTCTCTTTTCCCATTTTTGGATCATATTTGTAGTGACTTTTCTTCCTACCGACGACGATCAATTCGGTGGTGACTCTTTTCCCACAGATGAATCACTAATCGTGCATTCTCTTTTTGTTAATGATCATAATATTTTGTTGTAACAAGCTTAAAACATAGTAAACTTTAGCTTACGGGGAATGTTAAGAATAAATTAGTCAACTAGTATTAATTAGTGTTTATTAGTTTTAATATTATAATTAACTGTATTCATTACGTTATCAATTATCGTCAACTCATATGAATATAAAATATACTATCAATGTGGTGTCACATTAGACACACATACATTCAATCCGAAATACATTCTTCACATGGTAAAACAAGATCAATTATTTTGGTCTTGGTGTGTTTGGTTTCGGTGCATGAATACCTAGATTCTATTAGTGGCGATCTTTCTTTCCACCGACGACGATCAATGCGGTAGTGACCCTTTTCCAACATATGGATCATATTAGTGTTGACTTTTCGTCCCACTGACGACGATCCATTTGGTGATGACTTTTTTCCCACATATGAATCTTTTTTTTAAACAGCTAAGGAAAATTAACATAATAAACAGATAAATCATAATTCTACTAATCAAACGGTCTTTAGAAGACAAAAGAAATGTTGTAACCCTTAAATATCAGCCTTTTATGCAACACTTGAAGCAGCTTAGGAATCTCCTCCAACTCCATGTCGCTCTAGTAGTGGTTTGGTGATTGTTGGTTTGGTTAGTTTTGGATTCATTAGTATAAGGCTTGAGTTCCTCCCGGTAACTAAAATTTGGCATTTTTTTTCCACTTCTGGTTTTCCGGTTTAATTCCATTGAATAATTTGGCAGCTTTGGCATTATTTGCCAAGAGTCATTTTCAGCTGAAGATTTTCTTTGCACTGTTCTTTTATTCGACTGAGTACAAGCAACTTTGAACTCCTTTTCATTTCCTCTAACTGCCTTTCTATTATGTTTTCTTGTTTTCAGAACTTTCACATTATTCAATCGAATTCACCAAAATATGAAGGGCCCATTTTTGGATGATTCCATGGATTAAGCGAAAGTTTTGAAAACAAGAAAACATAACAGAAAGACAAGTATAAAAAATGAAAAGCAGTTCAAAGTTGCTTGTATTCGGTCGAATAAAAGAACGGAGCAAAGAAACTCTTCACCTGAAAAATGAAAATGACTCTTGGCAAACAATGCCAAAGTTTCCAGATTATTCGATGGAATTAATCCGGGAAAATATAAGTGAAAAACAAATGCTAAGTTTTAGTTACAGGGAGGAACTCAACCATTATACTATAATGAATCGAAAAACTAACCAAACCAAACATTACCAAACCACTACTAGAGCGACATGGAGATGGAGGAGATTCCTAAGCTACTTTTAAGTGTTGCATAAAAGGTTGATATCTGTTTGGTTAGTAGAATTATGATTTATCTCTTTATTATGTTAATTTTCCTTACTTGATTAAAAAAATATAATCCATATGTAGAAAATGAGTCACCACTGGATTGATCATCGCTAGTGGCAAGAAAATTCACCACTAATATGATCCCTATATGGGAAAAGATTCACCACCAGATTGATCGTCTTCGGTGGGATGAAAGGTCCCCCCACCAATAGAATCTAGGTATTCGTACTCCAAAACCGAACACCAAACCAGTGTGCCGAGGAAGCGCCTGAGAGGACAATGCACACATGAGATCACTGTCGACAATGATCTCTTTGGGGTAGGCCGGTTTTAAGGAGGCGGTTGTAGTGGTCTGGCTGGTTGATTGAAAGGACGCCGGAGTTGACAACGACATGCGATTGTATGTGGCCTAAATTGAAAAAAATTGAAAGGTGGTGTTGTCGGCGGCAAAAGCCGACTCTGACAGCGGCGGTGAAGCACGAAGACCGGTCACAGAATTAGAACCTGCTTTGATACCATCTTAAAAATCGTGGTTGAGCTTAACACAACCCCACTAAACTCTCAACCGATGTGGGATTCTTTAACGCATCCCTTCACGGTCGACACTGATGGGCTTGATGCGTAAATATAAATGATGGGTGGTCTGATAGCAGGTGGCGAAACGGATGTTGGAGGATGCTCTGATACTATCTTATAATGCATTTTTGTGTGAATAGTTGTGTGTCTATTGTGACCACACTGATAGTATATTTATTTTCAAGAGTTGACTGCAATTGACAGCGTAATGAATACTGTTAATTATAATATTAATACTAATAAAGACTAACAAGACTAGTTGACTAATTTATTCTTTACAAAAACAACTTATAGTTTACATGAAAACAATTTGAATTTGTCCTGTGAGCTTACTTCAGTTGGTAAGGGATATATATAGGTGCCGGGGTTCAAACTTCGAACACCCCACTTAAAGTTGAATTCTAGCCACTAGACTACTTGACAAAAAAAAACAATTTGAATTTATTCTCTTTTGGTATAGAAATAGCTTATTCATAAGCCCTTCTATGATAAACGCTTCCAAACTGGATCTAATGTATTCAATTTATTTCATCTGGAGCCTTGTACATAAGGAATGCTGAGAAATGTTCTTGAATTTGGAAAGGCTAGGCAATTCATGATTTGTTTCTTATCTAAAAAGATTTTTTTTCTTAATCCTTATTCTATACTGTTTGTAGTTAAGCTACGTTTGAATTAGATACGGTACAAGTTTTCCTGTTACAGAAATAAAGAAAACACAAGAATCCTTCTATAATGCTTGCTTTTATGGAATACTGATACATTTTGTTCTCACTTCTCAGCTTCATGAGAAAGATCTATATATTTTTTTTAATCTAACAAACAGTAACTGAGAATCTGCTTTTCGGGATTCAAACAGGGTATGAAGCCTCTCAAGTAGAACCCTAGAAACCTGACCCAATTGCAAAGGTTAAAAGTGAACAATATAGAAGCTGATGAGATTGGAGGGTGAGGATGTGAGGTGAATTTTCAGATGGTAGAGATAACTCAACTCATTCTCCAGAACACAATCACTAGAGTTGGATAAAACTTGTTCTTTAAGGTTTGTGCTAAAGGAATATCAAGATGGTAACCTAAAATAGAAGAAGCCACAGTTCTCTGTAGATTTTTTGAACAAAACACATTGTTTATATTTCATTATTTTTATAGAACATAAAGTTGGCAAATTGTAATACAAGATGCAGATATTTGTAGACTATAAAAAAAGATTATATTTATCAATTTCTTGACAGGATAATTGCTTCTCTTCCTTTTATTTTTTTTTGGTATTTGTTTGGATTGACTTACTTGAGTTTATCGACTAACATAATAATTTGACAAACTGTTTAGGAGAACTTATGAAAACAACTTATGACATGTCTATAAGTTGTTTTCGGCTTATTTCCAACAACTATATAGGGTAGCATATGAAAACAACTTACTTATAGCATACATAAACACTTATACCATAAATGCGTATGCTATAAACGCTAAATTAAACTGTTCATCCGAACATGGCTTTATCTAATTCCACAACAAGTTTATTACCAATCAAGTTATTCCAATTCATGAATCTATTACTCCCTTCTGTTCTTATTATAAGAAGAAAAACAAAAAACATTAAAACCAATACAATCATTAATTAATATAACTTTTTAAATATTTTTACAACTATACTCTCATAAAAAATTGTGAAGCATTAAATACCTTCATAAATATTAAAAAGACAAACATTAAATTAGGGGTAGAAAAGTCTTTTAAACAATAACTACACCTTAAAAGTTGTAACATTTTCTTATAAACAAGACCAAAATTGTTTTTTGAAAATTTTCTTAGGACCGGAGGAAGTATTATTTTTTTGATGTAGAGACTTAGTGGCATCCACTGACAAGATGAATTACAACCCAAATCGATTGGCTTAGAAACAAGCATGTAATGTAATCATATTCCCCTGCATTGTTTTCTTCCAATTTTTCAATGGGGCTACAATTCACCATGAATTCATTAACTCCACTTTGTAATTTTTACTTATTTTTTAATGTACGGCAAATCATAATGTTTTCGTTAAAGATGCTTTTGAGTTTTTTCCCATAATTAATTTTTGGTTGGAGTTCTAGCAAACAAGTGGGTAATGCAAAGATGAATTGAGATTTCATGGGGGAAAGACCTTGATCATTTTTTTCTCTCTTTCTATTTTGTTCTTTTTATTAGCCGCTTTGATTTTGCTATGATCCAACTCTTGGTTCATACTTCCGTATGGTTTCAAATGTAGACATAAATTCCATTCTAAATGTGATAATAAATCCTTAGATACTAACTTGGCACTGTTCAACTTTCACCTTTCACAGGGTCAAATAGTCATCTTGTGATAATAAAGTTCCACATTCTCACACTAGGGACACTCACCAAACAAGTTCTACGGTGAACCCACCTTGATATGTGGTCCACACTTGATTGATATTTAATAATCTTCCAAAATAAAAAGTATAAGTTCACGGTACTCGTCCTTACGACTGAGAAGTATTGCTTCAACAAAAGAAAAATACAAAAACGTTCGAGTTTTGATGCTCACATATTCATTTTTCCTTGTTTTTTGTCGAACTTACACCAATAAAATCACCATCTCATTCGGGAGAACGGAGACGACTCCTCCACTTTCAAAAGACGATGTCTATCAACGTTAGAGTTTTAATTGGTTTTCAAATACCGGTCTGTTGTGGACCACATCTCAAAGTGGTTTGGCGTAGAATAACATTATTTTCATTGGTATAACATTCAAATATCTGCGCTGTTGCTTTCCTGTCAGGACCTTGTCATCTGAAATTGATGGCAGAGATGCTGTTTTAGCACCATAGCATCAAGTTGGAAATTGACACAATGAATTCCAAATACCAACCAACCATGGATATTCCCAGTCGCCAATAGCATACATACTGTTTCTGATTGGATGGTTTTATGCTACAAAATAAAAAAAGAATGGTTAAAATTATGGTAAAGTATAACCAAGTTCAAATGTCATAGATGATTCAAATAACACTAAACATTTGCTTTAAAGAAACACAAGCAATAGTAAGTAACCAGTTAAGTTAAATGATTATTTAACTTATGTGTATGAGTTTCAATGATTATTTATCATTTCATCTATCTACTAAAAAAATTGAATTTTGGTTTTAAAGGAGAAACATATTAGCCTTTAAGAAAATAAATAATTAAATATTGATTCATTTGATGAAATGAAAAGATCAAATATAACTCCTGTAAAAAGAAAGATGAAGATAAAATTTAACTCTGAAAAATTGAAGAGTCGAGAATGAGTATATTTCAAAAATTGCTACTATAAATAATAATAAAATAGTCAGTACAACAAAAATTAGATAAAAAAATTGATGTGATAGATCTTAAATATCTATACAAATATATAAAGAGAATACATCTTTTTTAGTTGGATACTTCCTTTCAAATTTTACACATTCATTTAAACTATTTTATCATATTTACAATTTTTATTTAATTTTTCAATTTAAAAGTTAAATCCTATTAAAAAAAGAACACTGCACAATAATAGGAGGACCAATTCACAACAATAGAAACAATAGTGGACACTCTGAAAAACATTATTTTGACCTTATATAAAAAACTATTGTGTTGCGTGTAACATATTTGTTTCTTTAATTTTACCCTTCACTTAATTAATTTTACCATTTTATCATATGTTACGAATAAAAGAGAAAAGACAAGCACATTAGTGTCAGTCTTTATGCTAGTATATATAACGTAACTTTTGCTTTCAAGGTCATCCAAAGGTTAGATTAAGAGGGAGCATCAATTTTTGGTTTTGACAAATTGGGAGCATAATTTTTCTTTCTTTTGACTTGGATATTTTGTTTTCTAGGTTGCATTGCATATGATTTAACTTCAAATTGAAATTATGGCATGGATGTCCTAACTACCAAAAATTCCTTGAGGCAGAAATTAATTAACATATACTATAAGATATATTATTATTGGTAGAATAGAATATTGCAACAAAACTTTTCTCCATAGGATCTCTATGCGAGTGGGTGGGGGCTAGGGCTTTATAACTCTCTCATACAAAAAGAAATATGAAAAAGTTGCATGATTATATTGGTGAACCTGTGGATGAGATGAAATATTTCACAAAGTCAAATTATTTTGTATGTTGCGAATGGCAAGGGAGTTAGATACGACAGAATCATATTCTTAGAGAATAAGATTCTTTTTTCACCTTCCACCATCCTTCACTTTTTTACTTTTTTTTACTCGTTGACTCTTATAAAATGACAAATTAATTTAGTCTAAATGTGCACTATAGTCCTAACGCAAGAACCCAATGAAGGTAGAAACCCTTCTAAGACAAACTTTATTATTCCATGCTTATTATGATTTGGATAGCAATCACTTCAATCTTTAACAAATGGATACCATGATAACAATTCTGATTTGATTAGCTATAAGCCATGTATTAGCATAAGGCTTTGTTTAGGAGTTTGGAGAGGAGGGGAAAAGATGGTTTTTAGGGGTGGAAAATATAGGGAAAAATGGATAAATCTTTCACATTTTTTAAAAAAGTATTTTTTGGAGAATATAAAATTAATGTTTATGATTGATATATTTTTAATTTTAAGAATATTATAACATAGATCAAAACTGAAGAATTCATATAAACACTCCAAAATTCCCCAAAAACCCTCCACCATACAATTTTTTTGTTCTCCAAATGAGAAGAATTTTGTATTATGAAGAAAAATGAACCCCTCAAAATCCTCCCCTTCAAATGACCTATATTTCTTCCACTTGTTATTTTTCTTTTTCCAAAACCCTCATCTCGCTTTACCTCCAAACTCACAGACAAAGTCTAAGTTGCTTCGAACTTATCTATGAAATTTTGAGGATTAGTTCCAAAGTAATCTACGTCACAAATTATTGAGTTTGAATCAATGATAAAATTAGTACCGTCTCTCTTGTCTTTCTTATAGGAGAATTTTTGTTATTCTTATAAGAAAATTACAAAAAATTAGGATAAATTTAATGTTTAATTTTTTTTTTGTCATCCTTTATAAAATGTTTGTCTTTTTAATATTAGTTGAGATATTTAATATGTCACAATTTTCTATGGAATATATTAGTCACAACAATTAATAACTTGATTGATTTTGATGTTGTTTTTGGGTTTTCTTATAATAAAAAGATAATTTGATAAGAGTGTAATGTAAGTTGATTGATTTAAAATTGGTGATCGAGATCAGTTAATGCACGTTAAACTACTGTATTTTTTCCCACTGTAGTTAAACTGCTATTCTTTTACTCACTACAATGAATCTAGAATAGATCTTACATTTTGCTACATGATTATTATTATTATTATTTTAAATAGAAAATGGATATATTTTGAAACATGGGAGGGTAAAAAATGGATAAAGGGGTCATGAAAGGACTATCCGCAAATGGTACTGATCAAGGAAATAAAATATCCTTTATAAGGTAAAAACTATATACAAAAAAAGGAATAAGGGGAAGAAACAAATCCAAGAAGGCAACAAGTCATGAACTTCTTTAAATCAGTGATGTTACTTAACATGAAATTAAAACAAAAACAAATTCCTTTATATCTTGTCACAAATTGATCGAATAGGAAGGATATACTCTTAAATATGCAAGCATATGCCCACTCCAACGGATTGTTTCAAATAATTGCTACATGATATTAACTATTTTACGCATAATCTCTTCAATTGATAATAGTGCGTACTACAACCGCTTAGATGTGCTAACCAAAGTTCTGAGTTCGAATCCAGTCTTAGACATGCATGCAGTAGTGTTAAAACTCTTAGGAAGAATTTGCTTCATTTGGATCCCACAAGGCTTGAGGATTTGGTCTCCGCCGTTGCGCACGTGAAGGGTACTAGTTTAAAAAAAAGTACATACGACATAATGATGACATTGCCATCAACTTCTCAATATTGTTCAAGATCCCAATTGTTCTCATTAAGAGTATAGTATCAAATGTTGACAAATTAATGGGCCACAAATAAAAGGTTGTGGCACTTATTTATCGTGAGACAGAGGGAGTGAATCAGAAGATTTGAATTGAAAACACAACATTTTGGTTGACCTTTGGTACGTGTTAGGGGTACTTCTTACTATAAGTCCATATCACACATTAAGAAAGGTTACTCTTTTGGCTCTTATGTTTATTCATAAATCTTGAAAAATAGTTCGATAATTATATACCGATAAACCTTTAAAATACAAAAATGTTATTCGATAGTTACGAACCGAATAGTTTGTATTATTGTGGGAGACCAAAATTGCGAAGTTTCACACTAAGTGTGTAAAAGCTTTAAAATTAACAAAATCACCTTATCTTAGTTTTGTAACAAGTCAAAACATACTCAAAACAAATACCAAGTAAGTACTCTTACTGTGACTTCAATGTCACTATGATATCTTGTTTTAAAAAAATGTCACTAATATCTATTTTATTGAAGAGTTAGCACAAGTACCCTCTCCATCGTCTTTTATAAGGAGTCCCCTCATTAGTTATTATAGTTTATATTATTGAAATCTAAGGATGTTTAATTATTGACATGATTCATTTAATAACTTATTTTTGGAGGTGGTGATTGAAGGGATGAGGTGTTTATAAGTTGTTTTTTTTTTGACAAAGAGATGTTTATTAAAGATGAAAAATGTAAAAATGAGCAATGTGCATAAACAAAATTCAATCAAGTATCCGGTTGAGAGTTGTTAGGTTGGATTACACAAGGTTTTTTTCGGAGAGATTTTAAGTCCATTAAAATCGACTTTTAACGTTGATTACTATGACATCATAAAATATTCTGTCATAGTATATACATACATGTGTGGATGGGATGATTCAACTGATTTGAATTTAAAAAAAAATGGAAGTCCTTAGTTCAAATCCAGGAAAAAGTAAATATTAATCTAATTAACTAATTACTAAGATTTGTCAATAAAAAATTTCATACGTTTGAAACCGGTCTATAGACCGGATTAAAACGTTGTAATGTACACTGATTATTAGAAAGTAACTAAATTAAAACATATGCAATAGCACGTTTAATCCACGTTTTACAATTACAATGATACTTTGTGTTTTGTTAGTTTATGCAAGTAAGCATCTTTGATCCTCTAATGCTTATTTTTTTTCTTTCTTTTTTCCCTTTGTGATCATGTATGTGGTTAGGAAAAGAACCATTAGGAAAGTAAATTTGACATTTGTCATTAATCTTTCATTTCTAGTCACTTCAAGAGGAACAAAAGAAAAGCATAGGCTTTTTGATTATACCCATTGACTTTACATGTGTATTATTGCCTTTTGATTTATGGTTCGTACACAGCAAAGCAATAATTAGTCACAGAATAAAACAACAATTTATAAACTATTTTGCATGATGAATGTTCTTGTCCATATTACAATTCTCTATTTAAAATATCAAACGAGTGTGGTCTGATTAATAAGTACAAAGTTACCAATCAACGAACACAATTTCAATAATAATAAAAAATGTCTTAGCTAATGTGTAATGTGTGACTAACCACTTGTATCATTGTTACTAATCAACGAAAAAATGCTTATAAAAAAAATAATCAACAAAAAATTCCATCTAACTCCATCAAAAGAAGACAACAGACATCGATCCATTTTATCTATATTCAGTCTCGCTCATCCATAAATAGTTATATGGTACCATTTGTTGGAGAGTTCGGAAGAGCGAGAGCAACAATAGTCTAATAGTTCTCCATTTAATGTATTCCTACATGACGTGGGATTAACCACCCACACTGAAATTCCAACAATAAGGTGTGTGGAGGAGGAAAAAAAAAGATTCTATGTTTAAAATTTGAAAGATTTGATTCTGTTGTTAGTTTGTACTATGCTTCAAATTTTTTTAATCAAGACCTATCTTTTTCTCACTCTTATCCCCACTCACCTTTATATGTGCATACTCCTACAAATCCTTAATTCTACACATCAAAATTGATCCATTAATTAGTCTTCTAGCATTGGTGAATTTCTTCTCCTTTTAACTTCTTTAAAACAAGAATAATGGGTATGGATATACAAACCAAACTTCGTTTAGCTCTTGGCACAATGAAAGATCAAGCTTCCATTGGCAAAGCCATGATGTATAACCATCAACAACATGAAGGCTTTTCCAACATAGAGATTGCAATTCTTCGTGCAACTAGTCATGGTAATAGCACCATTGATAACAAATACATGCATGAAATCCTTTTTCATGTATCAAACTCAAAAGGGTCCATCCCTTTTCTCGCCGAAAAGATTTCTCGCCGCCTATGCAAAACTAAAGACAATCTTGTTTCCCTTAAGACTCTTGTCTTGATTCATAGACTTCTTAGAGGTGGAAACAGAACATTTGAACAAGAATTATGCAAAGCACATGTTTCTGGCCATTTACAAATCAGCATAATAAGGTATTGTTGTGTTGCAAACAATTTTTCTGACCCTTTAGTTTGTTTCTTACACAAGTATGCATCTTATCTTGAAGAAAGGATGAGTTGGCATGTAAACCAAGGTGGAAAACTTGAACCTATTATGTCTAAAGGGTTAGGATTTAGGAGATATGATGAGAAATCCTTTGATATGGCATTCAGAATTTTGCCTAAATGTCAAATTCTTATTGACAAGGTTTTGGAATGTTCACCATATGATATTTTGAGGTCAAATTATCATAATCTTGCTCATGTTGCTATGAGCAATACTTTGAGAGAAAGTTTCCAAGTTTACATGACATTTTCTGAAGGCATTGAAGCTCTTGTTAACATGTTCTTTGACTTGGAATCATCGGCAAAAAGCTTAGCTTGTGAAATACTCAAGAAAGGTTCTATTCAAAGTCAAAAGCTTCATGATTTGTATCAAACTTGCAAAAAATTGGTTGAAAACAAGAATTTGGAATACCCTTTTGTTCAAATTATTAGTATGAATCATGTAATGGCATTAGATCAATTTGGTTTTCAAGAAAATAAAGTTGAATCTTCACATGTCTGCATATCAAATATCTCAAAGTTGCCTCCAATTTCAAGCCTTTCGAATAGATCAACAGAGTTAGAGTTGGAAGTAACAACAAAAGAATTAAAAAAAGATGAAGAGAAAGTTGATTTAATTTTTTCAACAACACCAACTCTTTCTTCATGGACACTAGAGACTAAAATTAGCAAGGTTTGGGTGGTATTTGAAGATGAAGTTCCTAATGAATCACAAATCCTTCCAATACAACAAAAGCTTGGAAATTGGAAGTGTTAATTATGCTATAAGTGATGTAGAAAGTTTTATTTTTTATTTTTGACTTGCAAGTGGTGTTAAAAGTTAATATTGTAGAACAAGTGCATTTCCTTATCCATTTTAGATGCATGTCCTCGTGAGGTATGAGCTGTTGAATCAATTAAGTGTTGCTGAGTTTTTCGGTATAGTTTTGTAGTTTTTTTTTTTGTTTTTAAGCATCCAATTCCAATAGAAAAGTGTCCCTAGTATTTTAGAATTCGACTCAGAGGTAAGTAAAATTTGACGTAGAGTCATTCTAGTCAGAAATCAACATTGGCAGAAGTTTAGTTTTGGTAGACTAAATATTATTGTTAACCACTTTCTCTGTTTTACAACATATATTAATGGAAGTATATGGTGCTACTATATATTTGGCTAAAATACACTTTTAGCCCCCCCAAGTTTGCAAAACTTGCGATTTTGAGCAGTTACATATCCAGGACCTTTGAAACAAATAGATGCGTCCCGAGTTCCATACAGATTACTTTTCAATACAATTTCTTTCAAATTCATTAAAATTTCATGTATTGATTCTTGAATACCTACTATGGTAGAATATTCATGTGGTATTTTCTCAGATTTTGCACGTGTGATACATGTTCCCTCTATTTCTCCGAGCAAAATTCACCTTTTTTCGTAGCGGAAGTATTTACAGGTTCCCCAGGGAAATATGGCCCCCATTTTTTCAAAATAGCACTATTGACCCCCAAGTTTCAGCCCCTTTGCAAAACCATGACCCCCTTGACTTTGACTCGGTGAAAGCTGACGTGGCGCGTTTTTATTATTATTTTTGATGAGGTGGATATTATGAAAAGTAAACTATTGCCAGCTCTGATTATTGGAATTAAAATTAATAGAAAAAACCATAAATTGTGACATTTCTCAAGTGACCCATCCCATTCCAGATTAGAAACCAAATCAAATTGGGAATTAGGGTTAACTCCAAAGCTCACTCTCATCTCAATCGAAATACTAAGGTTCACAGACGAAGATGACGAAACGATCTTCAAAGGGTAAATCGAAAGCGAAAATGATTTTGAAAGACTCAGATTCAAAAGCAAAAACGAGTTCAAAAGACACATAATCGAAAAACGAAGATAAATTCGAAGGTGGTGGTTGCGAAGAAGTCCGATTCGAAGAAGTTGCTGAGTGACCCGATGCAGGAAAATAATGGAAGGAAGAGCATAGCTATGGGTGATGGAACAAGACAGAACCAAGGAGAGAACAAGGGTACAATGAAGATGCCTGACAAAGTTTTCTAAAAGTAAGTTTTTTTAAGGTTTTGAAATAAATATAGTTGTTGAACTGTTACATGTTGTATTTATGGTTTATGGTCATTTCTTTTTTTCTTTGTCCTACTTGTTTTAGTGCATCAGTGGACCACATACTACAGATTAAATTCCACCACAAGGGTTACTTCACATGTGACCCTGTAATTGACTATAAAAGAGCTGAAGTGTATGAATTGGAAGGTGGTTGGGACATAGATGAGATTACACTAATTGATTTTGACAAACTTGTCCAAAAGAGATTAGGTTACTCAGCTGACTATAAATTTTGGTGTACATTTCCTGATAAAGGGTTGGTGGATGGTCGTAAGTTGCTCAAACCTGATAAGGATGTCATTAGGTTCTTTAATGAATTCACTGGGTTAGAATATGCTGACATAGACATAGAGAATACACCAGATTATCAGATACCTGTTGAAGATTTAGAAGTGAATGGTGAGGCTGGTGTTGAGTTAGATGAAGAAGATGCATCTGATGCTGATTATGAATGCTTTGATGGAGGATCTGTTGGAGGGATAAATGATGGTGATGGTAGTAGTGACAATGTTTCAATTGATGATAGTGATTATGATGAGGAATGAGAATGGACTAATGTTTTGCCTGATGAAACTGTGAATCCTATTGTTGAGAAGATCAACAATACTGCCGAAGTTAAAGGTATTGTGGATGCTCCTCAAAGTTCAACGAATCCTAATCCCACAACAATATCTGATTTTGAAGATGAAGATGGTTATTCTTTAGATCTAGATAGCCAGGTTTCAAGTGAAAAGGAAGGTGGTAAGAAGATTTATTCAAAGTTCAAGTTAGATGATACTTGTGTTAGGTTAAAGTTAACTCAGACTTTTAACACTGCTGAGTTATAAGTCTGCTGTTAAGGAATATGCTTTGCAGTACAGAAAAAATGTGTACTTCAAGAAGAATGAATGTAATTGGGAGCAAACTCTGTATAGGTGTTCTAAATAGGGTTTGGTAGAGATCTAAATGCAATTGGGAGCAAGCGTTGCATGCGCACATGGCACTCATGACTTTTCACTCCACTAAGTACAAACCACTAAGTTTTTAGGCATTCGATTGTCATTTGACAATGCTTTCCCCATAAAATCTACCCACTGGTTAACGCAATTCTCTGAGTTATTGAAGTCAGACTTGATACTTAATGCTCGTATTGCAGCTGACAGTTTAGAATAAGTTTCATAACCATTAACAAGAGACCTTGCGCAACTTTCAACATTTTTAAAAAAACTTTCTGCTTGTGGGTCAGAATCTTCCCTTATTTGTTATGGATAAGCATACACTACTAGAAACTATCATTTTTCTTGCGGATCACGCTGCGGATTTTTCTTGCGGATCACTACTAGAATCTCCCCGCAGGAATACCTTGGGATTTTGCTACGAATGACACTAGTCATATGATGTTTCCTGCGGATCACGCTGCTGTAGGAACATCTGCAGGTAACTATTACTTTTTCTGCGGATTTTTCCTGCGAAGTTATTATTGAATATTATTTCTACAAATCGTTAGGAATTTCAGCGGGTATTGCTGCAAATTTTCCTGCGGTTTTCGTAGGGCCTTTCCTGCAAAATTTCCTGCGGTTTTGTTTATTTTGTATTTTTGCTTAATTTTGAGTTTTTTTAATTTTAGATATTGAATATGAATCCTTGACATTCTTGTTATGTTCTTTTGCTTCTAGATGCATTTGACTAGTCTTTGGATCATAGATACTGATCCATTTTTTTATATTTGACTTTACTATGTGTGTGTAAATGTGGTTTCACTTCTCCATCGTAGCAAGCCACGTTGTTTAAAAAATTTCAAAAATAAGCCTCTTATATTGGTGTTTTTTTATACAAATAACAATTTGTTTAACAAATTTCCAAAGTAAACCTCTTATACTGATGTGTTTGATAATTTATTTGAAGCATAACTTGTTTTCTTTTAATAGTTTGGACCTCGCCTTATATGGATTTTTTCCTTGTGTTCATTGTTTGTTCCAGCCTTCCAGGTGTTAATGTTAAGTGCTGGTACATACATGTTAAAGATTTTGGTAACCAAAGAAAAGAACACCTTGGAGTCATATGTCTATGAGACAAGGAGTAAGGTACATACATGTTAAAGATTTTGTTTTTGGTTTTTTTCTTTATGCTCGGGGAATTAAATTTATTTTCATGCAACAGGTGTACTGTTATCACGAATCTCTGCCAGTGCTAATCGCTTTCACAGAGGCATGCAATAATGATTGTTTCGTTTTCATAGATTACTAATCTTGTAAAGAGCTTGTTTTCTACAATATGCAACAATGTATTTTATGATAAGACCTTGTATTGTCACACTTTCTATGTATTTCATTGTAAATTGGAGTGTGACAATAATGAATTTTGTGTTGTAATGTAACTATTACTACTTTTAGTCAAATATATTGGTCTAACAACCATTTTCAAGCTTACTTCAATTTTATTTAGTTATTGTTGGATATTTGAAGGTTGGCTACATGTTTGGTAAAATCAAAATGTGCAAGCAATGTGTCTTCAGATGCTGAATATCTCATTTTGTGCATCTTCAGAAGCTGGGTCAGAAGCTACAATACTTCAGAAGCTGATAACTTTGCTCTGCGAAGCCACTGCGCTCTGCGAAGGTCTTCAGACGCTGGTACTGTTCATCAGAAGCTGAACTGGTCATCAGAGGCACTGTTCAGACGTTGACTTCTGTTGACCTTCAGAAGCTGCCTTCAGACGCTGACTTTTGTTGACCTTCAGAAGCTGAATTTCTGCGTTTGTTCTGTTAATTCTTTTAGTATCTTTTGAAGATTTGTTTGAAGATTTATTGAGGCTGCTGTTTCTNTCCCACAACAATATCTGATTTTGAAGATGAAGATGGTTATTCTTTAGATCTAGATAGCCAGGTTTCAAGTGAAAAGGAAGGTGGTAAGAAGATTTATTCAAAGTTCAAGTTAGATGATACTTGTGTTAGGTTAAAGTTAACTCAGACTTTTAACACTGCTGAGTTATTTAAGTTTGCTGTTAAGGAATATGCTTTGCAGTACAGAAAAAATGTGTACTTCAAGAAGAATGAATGCAATTGGGAGCAAACTCTGTATAGGTGTTCTAAATAGGGTTTGGTAGAGATCTAAATGCAATTGGGAGCAAGCGTTGCATGCACACGTGGCACTCATGACTTTTCACTCCACTAAGTACACTCCACTAAGTTTTTAGGCATTCGATTGTCATTTGACAATGCTTTCCCCATAAAATCTACCCATTGATTAAAGCAATTCTCTGAGTTATTGAAGTCAGACTTGATACTTAATGCTCGTATTGCAGCTGACAGTTTAGAATAACTTTCACAACCATTAAACAAGAGAGCTTGCGCAGCTTTCAACATTTTTAAAAAAACTGTCTGCTTGTGGGTCAGGATCTTCCCTTATTTGTTATGGATAAGCATACACTACTAGAAACTATCATTTTTCTTGCGGATTTTCATGTGGAAAATAATCCGCAGGAATACCTTGGGATTTTGCTACGAATGACACTAGTCAGATGATGTTTCCTGCGGATCACGCTGCTGTAGGAACATCTGCAAGTAACTATTACTTTTTCTGCGGATTTTCCTGCGAAGTTATTATTGAATATTATTTCTACAAATCGTTAGGAATTTCAGTGGGTATTGCTGCAGATTTTCCTGCGG
Source organism: Medicago ruthenica (assembly GCA_018208015.1). Lineage (NCBI taxonomy): Eukaryota > Viridiplantae > Streptophyta > Magnoliopsida > Fabales > Fabaceae > Medicago > Medicago ruthenica. Next base: position 16,442,542 of record CM031376.1, read on the forward strand.
TTTTTGTAGGGCCTTTCCTGCAAAATTTCCTGCGGTTTTGTTTATTTTGTATTTTTGCTTAATTTTGAGTTTTTTTAATTTTAGATATTGAATATGAACCCTTGACATTCTTGTTATGTTCTTTTGCTTCTAGATGCATTTGACTAGTCTTTGGATCATAAATACTGATCCATTTTTTTATATTTGACTTTACTATGTGTGTGTAAATGTGGTTTAACCTCTCCATCGTAGCAAGCCACGTTGTTTAAAAAATTTCAAAAATAAGCCTCTTATATTGGTGTTTTTTTATACAAATAACAATTTGTTTAACAAATTTCCAAAGTAGACCTCTTATACTGATGTGTTTGATAATTTATTTGAAGCATAGCTTGTTTTCTTTTAATAGTTTGGACTTCGCCTTATATGGATTTTTTCCTTGTGTTCATTGTTTGTTCCAGCCTTCCAGGTGTTAATGTTAAGTGCTGGTACATACATGTTAAAGATTTTGGTAACCAAAGAAAAGAACACCTTGGAGTCCTATGTCTATGAGACAAGGAGTAAGGTACATACATGTTAAAGATTTTGTTTTTGGTTTTTTTTCTTTATGCTCGGGGAATTAAATTTATTTTCATGCAACAGGTGTACTGTTATCACGAATCTCTGCCAGTGCTAATCATTTTCACAGAGGCATGCAATAATGATTGTTTCGTTTTCATAGATTACTAATCTTGTAAAGAGCTTGTTTTCTACAATATGCAACAATGTATTTTATGTTAAGACCTTGTATTGTCACACTTTCTATGTATTTCATTGTAAATTGAAGTGTGACAATAATGAATTTTGTGTTGTAATGTAACTATTACTACTTTTAGTCAAATATATTGGTCTAACAACCATTTTCAAGCTTACTTCAATTTTATTTAGTAATTGAATGAATTATGATATCTTGGTAAAATTTCATTAGGATATTTTCTTATGATCGATGCCTGATGGTCTTCACTGAGAGATAATCAATATGTTCAATATAACATTTCCTGTGGAAAGATATAATTCATGGGGATTTACCTGCGGAACATATCTTACTGCGGAGTTTCCTGCGGTATTTGCTGCGAAATTACCTGCAGTATGTTTGCAAGAAACATCACGGGCAGAAAAAATTCCTTTTACCCTGACCAAAACTTTCCTGCGAGTTTTTTTCACTTTACCTGAGGAAATTTCCGCAAGTACATTTCCTGCGGTTCATAAAATCCTTAGGAAGCAATTACCCACGAAGGTATTACTTGGGAACCTGAATCCTTGGCAAAATCCGTAGGAAATGGGTTTCCTGCGAAACTTTTCCCTATATCCGCAGGTAATTCTATAGGAAATACGTAGATTTCTGGTATTTAGACCATTCTTGCTCAAGATAATAACCAAGAGATGTCTAACTGCATCTGGTACCATTTGCTCAAAGTCATTGAAGTCTTCTTGTATCCCAATGCTTCCATAATAGAAGTTGTTTGAAACCACTGGCATAACAGAAGGCCTTTGTTCACCGTGGCTACTCTAATAATAGTAACCCTTCTTATACCCCTTCATACAAAGATGCCTCATGACATCGCCAACTAACTGAGGCTTTACACTTGCATATTTTACATGGGCATTTCAACTTTTCTACATTTTTGACATCATCTTGTGCACAAGCAAACTCAACAAACTCACTAACGCCAGCTAGAAATTCATTTGTAACTCTACTATTACCGTGACACATCCTATTATCCATCCACTTGCGATGTTCAGGAGTCTCTATTCTATATTGAAAAATTGGTAGCATGTTAATTACAATAGGTAATAAATTTATGTGTTTTTGTTTCTCATATTGATAATAGTAAGTGGATACAAGAAAATCAAATAGCAAAGCTTAACATCAGAGCATACACATAAATATGGAATGGACTTTATCATGTTCAACATCCAAACTTCAATAAGAATTGAACAAAATACACATCTAGCAAATATGAAAATAGACATAGCGGAAACAAACCAAATCAATATTACATATCTAGCAAATAGCTTAATGTGATTATTGCAGGGCTATAATAACAAGAATCACTACAAGAAAACATTAATTTTCCTAGGAAAACAGCCTAATTTCCTCGGAAACAGTGTTTTCCGAGGAAATTATCGACGAAAAAATTCCTAGGAAATTTTCAATCTATTCCTACGATTTTCCGAGGAATTTCCTAGGAATTTTTAGTCAGAAGCTTTCCTAGGAATTTCCGAGGAAAATTTCCTAGGAAAGCTTTCCTGCAAAACTGCTACGTCTGACACATGTTTTCCGACGAAAATTTATTAATATTTTAATGGTTAGTTTCCGACGAATTTCCGAGAAAAATTTATTATATTTTAATGGTTAGTTTCCTAGGAATTTCCGAGGAAAATAATTAATTATTAAAAAAAAAAAAATTTGGGATTTTAAAAATGCGCCAAAATTTAAAAAAATTTGCGCCAAAAAAATTTGAAAATTTTTTCCGAGGAATTTCCGAGGAAAATAATTAATTTTTTAAAAAAAAATTAAATTTTTCGAATTTCAAAATTGCGCCAAAATTTTAAAATTTTGCGCCAAAAAAATTTTTAAAATTTTTTCGGAGGAATTTCCGAGGAAAATAATTAATTTTTTAAAAAAAAATTAATTTTTAAATTTCAAAATAATTTCAAAAATTGCGCCAAAAATTTGAATTTTTTTTTAAAAAATTGCACGAAATTCAAATTTTGAAAAAAAATTCGAAAAAATATATATTAAAAAATGATTTTTAAAAAAGAAATATATGAAGTAAAAGTTTTTTGAATAAAAAAATGTTAGGACTGAATATTTTGATTGAAAATTATTTTTTGAAAGAAATAAATAGATTTTTATGGTTGGAAGAAGATGAAAATTTTGTGTTAATGAAGATGAAAAATTGTTGTGTAGAGTGTGAAAAAGGAAGAAGAAGAAGAAATTATGAAGAAGAAAATTAATGTTTAAAAAAAATTATAAAAGATTATTGTTGAAAAAATTAGTGTTAATGAAGATAGAAAATTGTTTGTGGATGAGTTGTTGAAAAAAAAAAGAAGACTAAGAGAAGAGAAGAAGAAGAAGAAGGATGATGATGAAAATAGGAAGAAGAAGAGAAGATGAGAATAGAAGAATGATAAAGTTTATTGTTGAAGATAAAAAATTATATGTGTTTAAAAATTGTTGAAGAAGATGAAGAAGAAGATGAAGAAGAAAATATAGAGATAGATGAATATTTGTTTGAGTAGAGATGAATGAATGAATGATGAAATGTGTAGTGTAGAGTGTGTTATTTATAGAGAAAAAAATTATGTCACGTTTTCCGAGGAATTTCCTAGGAAAAATTCCTAGTTAGAACAAATTCCTAGGAATTTCCTAGGAAAAAATTCTGTCACGGTGATGACTTTTCATTCCAAGCAGTCTTCCGGAGTTGACGTCGGCACACCTTGACAAGTTAGAACAATATCCGTCTGGCATCCTCAATTCTTTCAACCATTGACAAACAGATTTTGCTTCATCAGCAGTTAGACTATAAATAGCCTTAGGTTTTAGATATTTTCCATTTGGAAGAAGTTGTAGCTCCATATCTGGTCTCTTACAAATCAATGGCAAGTCCATTCTAGCCTTCTCATTATCTTTTGTTTTACCAGAGACATTCATCACCGTGTGAATTATATTGTCACAAAAATTCTTCTCAATGTGCATAACATCAAGATTATGTCTAAGTAAATTGTCTTTCCAGTAAGGGAGGTCCCAGAAGATACTTCTTTTCGTCCAATGGTGGGTGTCACCGTATTCCGGGTGTCTGACTCTTTTGCCAACATCTGGGAATTTCAAAAGTCCTAATGCACTGACTCTACGGAATACTTCCTCTGATGTTGTCCTAGGAGGCGGGCCATCTTTTTCTGTTTGTCCTTTACGAAACAAATTCCTCTTCTTACGAAATTCATGTGTTGCTGGTAAAAACCTACGGTGGCAGTCAAACCACGAACTCTTTCTTCCGTGATGCAAGTTAAACGCCTTTGTTTCTTCCATGCAATGTGGACAAGCCAATCTACCATGAGTCGACCATCTAGACAACATTCCATACGCAGGAAAGTCGTTAATAGTCCACATTAAAGCTGCCCTCATCCTAAAATTCTCCTTCCTTGCAATATCATATGTTGATTCCCCGATCCACAATCTCTTCAAATCATCAATTAAGGGTTGTAAATACACATCTATACCATCTAATGGGCTATTAGGTCCTGGTATAACACAAGTCAAAAACAAATAAGGTTTTGACATGCACATGTCAGGAGGAAGATTATACGGGGTAAGAAGAATGGCCAACAAGAATAAGGCGTTTCCGACTTTTGGATATACGGGACAAATCCATCAGAGCATAATCCAAGCCTCACATTACGTGGATCTTCTGCAAAATCAGGATGTACTTCGTCAAAGTGCTTCCATGCCACCCCGTCACAGGGATGTCGCATCACACCTGTATTTGTTCTATTGTAATAATGCCACGTCATTTTATCGGCTGTGTGAGTTGATGCATACAATCTCTGCAATCTTGGTATTATTGGCAGATAAAACATTGACTTGACTGAGACTAGCTTCTGCTTCCGAGAACTGGCATTACCACGTACTTGATACCTCGGTGCATTGCAAAATTTACACTCCACCAACGACCCATCATTTTTACCGAATTCGTTGTCGTAAAACAGCATGCACCCTTTAACGCAACAATCAATAGTTTTAACTTGCAATCCCAACTTCGACACCAACTTCTTAGCCTCATAAAAACTCAATGGCAAATTGTCCTTTATAGGAGTTGCGTCCCTCATCATTTTTGTATAACATTCTGCGCCTTCTTCGGCCACACTCTAATCTGACTTGGCAACTAAAAGCCTCACACTCATGGATAACTTAGAATCAGACGACCCTTCAAACAACGACTTGTTTACTTCCATCATCATTTTGTAAAACTTCAACGCTTTCTCGTTCGGAACTCTTTCCTCTTCGGCGCCCTCGTCCTCGTTGTAAGACAGGTTCACCCCAAGAGCATCACCAACCATATCTTCCATCATGCCAAAGTTTTCACTCTCCGTACGCGCCCCACTGCTTGAAGCGCGCATATTAACATCATTTGTCGGCTCTTGTTCACCATGATATTTCCACACGTAATAATTCTCCATAAAACCAAGGTCCTTTAAAATGATTTAGAACAGTCTTTTGGACTCTGAAGCAGCCTATACGTACATTTAATACACGGACTCTTATATCCCTCCCTCCAATGTAAACGCACGTTGCGACATGGCGTAAGCACCAAATTCACGAACTCCATCCACAAAGCCGCTTTAAGTGTTCTTTTTTCCTCGGATATTTTCTATCGTACATCCAACTACGATGTAAAATATATTGATCCATCTTCCCCGCGTCACTAATATTAACTCAATTATTAGTTTGTATTTATTCGATACAATAACGCGCGAAGAATTAAATAAATTCTCGTGTTGCCGACAAAAGTTAATGACTACGTACAACCTAAATATAAATAACAATTTTTTTTATTTCTAAAACCTAAATATTTAGAATTCGTACAATTACACATATTTCATATAAACTTCTTTTTCTACACAAACTTTTTAAACATATTAAAACATATTTCTTAAATAATTAAAACATATTCATTAATTACATAAATTAGTTTTACTAATTAACTATTTTTAAACATATTTCTTTACTAACTTAACCTTCTTTTTTTAAAATAACTACAACAACATTTTTACTTATTAACCACATTTTTACTTGCATTTTTATTAACTAAAACATATTTGTTACATAAATTAGTTTTACTAATTAACTAATTTTTAAACATATTTCTTTCCTAACTTAACCTTCTTTTTTTAAAATAACTACAATAACATTTTTACTAACCACATTTTTTACTTGCATTTTATTATAACTAAAACATATTTATATATAAGATGTCACATGAATTGCATAAAAATTATATAATATTTTACAACTAACATATATAACATTTTCTAATTAATCTACATCATGTTTTCTAAAATTTTTGTATGAATTCAACATTATGCGCATATAAAAATTACAAGCCACAAATAAAAGTTACGCGCGGATAAAAAATTCTGCGCTGCACACCGACAAAATTAATTACAACAACTAATTAATTCACATATTTCATATCAATTAACTTCATAATAAATTTTTTTAACATATATATTTCATTACAACAACTAATTCACTAATTCACATATTCTTTACTAATTTACATTCTTTTTCTAACAAAATTTTTTATACATCTTTCTTTTTCTAACAAACTTAATTTTATACATATTTCTTTTTAAACATATTCCTAGTCAAACCATTGTAGCAATTTAAAATAAGTAGAACATATATACCAACCTCAAATAATTAGACGTTGAACCAAGTGGATGAAAAAAAACCAAGCAGCAGCTGCAGCAACAACACCAACCTTAAAATGGATCCAAAGCAAGAAACTACAAAAAATAATACAACATAATTAATAAAATCAATATCAATATTTTTTTAAAAAAACAAAACATTTTTACTAAACTACAATTTTTTTACAAGCTAACACTTTTTTTAATATAAACTAACACCATTTTTAATTAATATTATCTTTAAAAAAAATATACATTTACTAACTAATATTTTTATAAATAATTATAGTAACATTTTTACCAACTATTTTTTACAAACTACACTTCTTTTACTATGTAACATTTTTATTACTAATAACCATGACTTTCTTTTTTCTAACAATTTAAAATAAAATATAAAAACTAACCTCAAAAAATATAAATGCAACCTTGAGTAGTAGCAACAATAACCTTGAGTAAAATAAAATAAAAATATGATGATAAAATAGAAGTTGAGAAAAAAAAATGTGTGAGAATGATTGATTTTGATGGTAGAGTGTGAGATTGAGAAAGAAATTGTGTGTTATATATAATAGAGAGAATAAGTGATATTTATGTATAATATGAGATAATAATTTGAGATAATAAGTTTATTGAGAGAAAATAAATTAAATAAATTAAGTTTGGTAATATAAGAATGAAGAAGATTATAATAAGAATGAAGGAGAGAAGAAATGAAGAAGAAAGAAGATTAATAAGATGGAATGATGAAGTAATGCATGTATATATATACTGCCTGACGCTGATCAACGGCTCTTTTTTTTCCAACGTTCCAATTAATTAATTTCCAATGTTCCTTTCTCCTTTCCCAACGTTCCTTTTTTCTCCTTTCCCAACGTTCCTTTCTCCTTTCCCAACGGGCGCTGATCAGGCTCTTTTTGAAAAATGCTTACCGACGAAAAAAAGAAGCTTACCGACGAATTTATATGCTTTTTTTAAAAATGCTTACCGACGAAAAAGCCTGCTTACCGACGAATTTTTATGATTCTTTCCGACGAAATGGTTTCGTCGCTAAGCATCCGCTTTCCGACGAATTTTTTCGTCGCTAAGCTCCCTTTTTGGACCGTTTATGTGTGTGGTGGGCCCAGTGGTTTCCGACGAATTTTTTCGTCGGTAAACACCACCAATTAATTGCTGCCACGCGTCCTTTTCTGCACAAAAGGGACCCATTTTCTCTGAAATTGCTTTTCCGACGAAATTTTTCTTTTAGTGAATGCTTCAAGTTTCTTTTAATTTCTTTTAATAAAAGTTACGTTTTTTTAGAAGAGACACCAGTCTAAAAAAAAACGTAAATGCTTTATATCACTTGTGGATTATAATGACTTAACAAATATTATTTCAAAAGATAATGGTAAAATGTAAATGCTTATATAATGAAATTTACAACAACTTTCATATAACATAACACAAATCTGATTATTGCAAGGTTATAATAACAAGAATGCTTCAAGTCCTTTTTAAAATGAGTTTTTTTTAATGGAACCAAAAAACAATTAATAACATGAAAAAATACTAAGTGCCAGCATGGCTAATGTTATAGTCTTGGACCGATAGGAGTTGTTATTATAATAGGTATGCATTACACATATTGTAGCATGTCTGGGAAATATAAAGATTTGTTATGCAATACAAAAATGCAGAAAATGAAATGTCAATATCTACGAGGATCCTTCAAAAATGCAGAAAATTAATCATGTTCAACATCCCAACTCCAACTCCAAATGCAACATCAACATATGAATATATAAGAATTGAATAAAACACATAGCTAGCGAATATGAAAAATAGAAACAGTGGCATCAAACCAAATCAATAATACATAGCGAGCAAATAACCATCAATGATCTTCTTCTTGATTAATGGGTAAATAACAAAAATCAAAAACATAAAACTGTAACAAAAGTAGCAGAAATGTAATAATATTCCATTGGAATTACCGTCAGTATTTTAGCTTTTTCTAGTAGTGTGAATACATCAAATGGATTATGTTCAGTTGCCACTTTCTCCATCAATCCTTTCTTGGAATCAATTACATCTTTATTGAAATGAAATTTCATATCATTATGATATGATTTATCATAGTACACTTGATGTTTAGACATATGAATATAACTTCGACTATCACAATGAACACTAACACAATCTTGTGCTATTTACAGTGGGGTGAAGGGAAAGTCAAAGCAATTCTCCAACTTGATGTTTGGTGAAACTGTGAATATTATTCAATGATCAGTTTTGTTACAAGATGTAGCTTATAAACAAGCTAGAGATGACAGCTAACATCAAGTGCATATGCAAATGAAATCTAAGCTAAATGACATAACTTGCATTCCAAGTTAAGTCTAACTTGGATTCCAAGTTAACTGTTGTCAAGCTATGCTACATCTGTTCTTTCTCATCTGTTGTGTTTGCTAATACCCCCTGCAAGCTGGAGGTTGGTAGATATCTACCATCCCAAACATGGTGATACATTCATGAAATTGGTGAGGTCCTGGTGCTTTTATGAATACATCTACTATCTGATTCTGAGAGGAAACTAGTAACAAACGCATTACACCAGCTTGTAATTTTTCACGAACAAGATGACAATCAATGTCAAGATGCTTGGTACGTTCATGAAACACTAGTTTAGCAGAAATGAGTAATGCACTTTGATTGTAACAATAAAGAACTGACAAACGTGATGGAGCTTGGTGCAGATAATGCAAGAGAAAACACATCCATTGTAATTCACGAGTAGAAGAAGCTAAGGCTCTATACTATGCTTCTGCAGATGAACAAGACACGGTATGTTGTTTCCATGAATTGACTTAGTTGTCGAGTAGCAAATGCAATGTCTAGTCTGGTGGTGGTAAGATAAAGCAACAATCCAATCAATCATATGTAAGATGTAATATCATGATAAGCATAATCTCCATCTTGATTAAGCTGAGTAGAAAGATCAAGTGGTGTACTCACATGCTTACACCCAGTGAGTCATGATTCCTCAAGTAGCTCTAAGCTTTGACATAATGAAAAACCCTTAGAGGAGTGTGCTAGTTCAAGCCTAGGAAAGAATTTTCGTTGGCCTAAGTTTTTGATACTAAAAGTTGTGTTTAAAGCTGCTTTAAGTTCATAAAACTTGTGAGTGATGTGCCAACTAAGATTATATCATCCACGTACACAAGAATGATAGTGAAAGATGTGGAGCTGTGTTTGATAAAGAGAGTATGATCAGTCCAAAACCATGTATTCCTTATATATATTATATATTGTAAATGACAAATGTTAGTATGTTAATTTTTTTTCTTTATCAGGACTTGAACCCTGAACCTCCTAATACTTAACCCTTAGCTCAAATCAGTTGAGCTACCTAACTCTCCACTTTAAAAAATACCAAAAATGAATCTTTCCTAATTTCTAATTTCTAATGAAAAATAATCAGAATTATTTTAAGGAGAGGCTGCTAATTAGTTTTTTTTCCTGACAGGAGGCTGCCAAAAATAGCATGGAAAATATTAAAAAATGTTTTGGTCAATTGGTCCTATCGTATCTTGGCGGCTAAAACAATGTGACCGTATGCCATCTCTAGCTTGTACATGCACCTACACTTGTGTATCTATATATTTTAATTATGATAATACTATTTTTTTATACAAAAAATATTTTTTTTTAATAAATCGAAGTATTTATGCGTATAATTTTGCACCTCAAAATAACTACTTAAATTTTTTTTATAACGATAATAAATCAATTATCAAATGAATATGATTAGGAAACACAAATATTTATTACTTCGATCAGACCATGTTGATAAGAATGGATATGTTTAGACATTTATAATTTCTCAATATTCAATTTCCCTAGTATCATTTTATGTCACATCATCAACATATCATATTTATCACATTACTCTCATTTGGCATACCACCATTTGAAGAATTTGGGAGGCCTGAAATGAGATTATCTTTTCATCCGAGTTTTTTTCGAGTAGAGGAAATAATAGATGATATCAAAGTCACCTCTTGAAGGTGGCTATTTGCTAGGAAAAAGGGTGTCTTGTGCGTTTTATGAGTAGTTTCTTGAATCCTCTTCTTTGTATGAAGTGATTTCTTTCTTTTATTCTTTGTTTGGGTTGATGACTCCTTGTACTTCTCCCCTTTTGAAAAAACAAGTATTATTTGTACTTATCTCATTTATGAATATATTTTTGCTGTTAAAAATAAAAGAACAAAACTATACTTTCTATGTCTTTATCTCTCAAGGTGCTTAGGGGTTTTTGTCACAAAAAAAAGGGTGCTTAGGGGTTAATGAGTGTACAAAAATAATTCTCAATTGATAATATAGTATGCTTTAATTCACTATCAATAGACCTAAAATCTTCCACCATTTTGCATGAAACAAAACGTACACGGCAGCACTTCATGAACAATAACATTGAGTTAAATATTCCGTGGCCAATGATTACGAACTTTTACAATTTTCAGCCACATCATATACTTGTTTGTATATACAAAAATTCAAACGACATTAATCTTTTATTTACAATAATATATAGTAATTTTACATCCAAATCTAGATAAACGTGATTAAATATTTCTCATGCAAATTAGCTCTATAAATTAACAGAGGTTTGAACCAAGGTTGTCAAAATCGAGACTTTGCTTCAGGTCGAAAGAAATAGCAAAATCGAAAGTCGTAAAATCACAATCAAAATTGAAGGATTTTACTTTATAGAATCGTTATAAGATAGCAAAATCCAAAATCGTAAATTCTCAATCAAACTCGATGGATTCTACCAAAACAAAAATAATGCTAAATATATGTTATAAATTGCATATAGTTTTAAATTGTGCGGTGAAGAGACATTGTGGTGTGAAAGAATAAAAAAAACTTGGTCTTTTATGTATTTAATAACACGAACAATATAACATTATTATAGGAAAATTTACTTAAGGATATAATTTTAATAACAAAAAAGTCAACCCAAAATCCAATATTCTCATTATATATAGAATAGATAATATTGTACATTTTTTTGACAAAAATATTGTGCCTATTGTAGTGGGGTAGTTACTTTTTTGATGAGATTTAACTATTATTTTTTTTGTATAGCTATTTTTTAATTAATAATTTAAATAATTTTATAAAAGGATAACATAGTAAAAAAATACTTTAAATGAAGAAATAAAATTGGAAAGAGAAAAAATCAGTTTAAATTAATGTATTTTCTTTATTTATATTATAGATTCCGATGAATTTTCGTTGGAAAAGACTTTGCACCATATAACACTAGAGTAGGATCCCCTGTGGAGAGGATCTTTACTCATAGCACTACCCCTAAGGCTTTGTTTGGGAGTTTGGAGGGGAGTCGAAGAGAAGGCTTTAGAGGGTTTGAAATATAGGGGAACATGATAAAATCTTTCATATTTTTTTGAAAGAGTTGTTTGTTAGAGAATGATAAATTAATGTTTATGATTAATATATTTTTAATTTTAAGAATATCATAACTACATAGATGAAATTTAAAGAATTCAGGTAAACCCTCCAAAACTCTCTTCCAATACAATTTTTTAGTTCCCCAAATGAGGAGGGTTTTGTGTAATGAAGAAAAATTAACCCCCAAAAGCCCTCCCCTCTCATTCTCCTCTATTTCTTACAATTACCCATTCCTTTTTTTCAAAGTCTTCCCCTCCCTTCCCCTCCAAACCCGCAAACAAAGCCTAAAAGATTTTTCTCTAATCGTTGTTTATGTCTTGTTTAATTTGATGAAATGAAAATCGAAAAGGTTTTTTTTTTTAATGAACATAATCAAGATTCAAATATCTTTAAGAACAAAAGACATATTTACACAAGCTCTTTATAGGGGGGGGCTTGTAAGATGCACAACCTTAATAGAGCTATTATTCAGTAGTACTAGCTTGAGATTTGATTCAAACTACGGCTTTTTCAGATTCAGTGGCATCAACGAATACAACCCTAAAGGGATTATTTTCAGTTGGGACCAAACGCATTCCATTCTCATCTTCATACCTCCCAATATCACTACATGCACCAGGTGGAGCACTGAACAATGGACAATACACTAGCTTGTATCCTGAACTAAGTTTCTCAATTTTAAATGAACCTAGAAATGCGTCAATATTAGCACCAATACCTACCCAAGATGTAGGGAAATCATCTTGAGCTAGCACCCATTTGGAAGATTCAGCACACTTTGGTTTCTTAACAAATTCAATATCTAGTTTGTCAGTTGTAGAGATGAAACCAGGTTTTATTCCTGATCGTATGGTAAATCTAACTGGCAAGCCTCTAACAACCTCCAAATAATCTTGTAGTACAGTAACTGGACATTCTGAGTTTCCTGTCTTACCAAGTCTCACTCCACCACCTCCTCCTTTAGACATAAGTGGTGCAATATAGTATTTGCCACCAGGAAATACGAGGTTTCCATTTATGTCTTCAATTGGTTCAGTAAAAGCTAATGGAAAGTAGGTAAAGGAAAACAGGAGGACAGAAAAGGTAAGTAATGTTGACTTCATGGTTTGTGAAGTTTCAATGATAGATGTGTACTGTGTTTGTTTTGTAATTGGTTCATGGGTTAAGCATCTATTTATATACTCTTTCAAATGGTAGGTTTGAAGTTTTTTTTTTTTTTTTTGAGAGAGGGTAGCTGGGTAGGTTTGGAGTTGATTTGCATGTATAGAAAATCATTCATGTTTATCCAAATATTGATATAGAAATACTATATCGCACATGCAAGAAAATAATAATTACTGTTATAAAATAATAATAATATAGAATCTCGATATTAAGAACACAAACGTTTAATAAGAATGACACTCTTATTAATCTCAAGGAAAATAACTCAAAACCTCAAGTTCTCAATTTCATAAGTTATACTACAACTAGGTATCTCCTTATATAATAAATAGATAACATTCTAGGCCTTCTATTAGATAACTCCTAAATAAAAGGAAAACTAAATTTTACTAAATCTTAGATATGTATATTTAAATTTCTCCTAAATCTTAGATATTTAGATTCTCCTAAATATACTTAGTTTGGGCCTCAAGCTATTTCAAGCTTACAACAACATTCTCCCCCTTAAGCTTGAAGTTATCTTCTCCCACATCTTGAACTCCAAGGAGACTTCTCATCTCTTTAAACTTGATCCTTCCAAGTGTCTTTCTTAGGATATCCGCCTTTTGTTCATTGCCAGGAACATGCTCTACATCCACTTGTTCATTCGTAACACACTCCCTTATGAAATGATATCTAGTGTGTATGTGTTTGCTTCGTCCATGGAATACTGGGTTTTTGGTAGGTGCAATCGCAGATTTATTGTCAACCCGTATGGTCACTTTCTCACAAGCTTTTCCAACGACCACACTTAGAAGTTCTTGAAGCCAGATTGCTTGTTTAGCTATCTCTGTAGCCGCCATGAATTCAGCTTCGCAAGAGGACAACGCCACTGTTTCTTGCTTTTGTGAACACCAAGTAATTGGACAATCATCAAGATAAAATATATGGCCCGTTGTGCTTTTACCATCATCTATATCAACGTTATGTGAGTATCACTATAGCCCACCAAGTTTATCTTGTCCGTGCGTTTAAACAAGAGACCAAGAGAAAGTGTTCCACGTAAATACCTCAAAACTTGCTTCAATGCTGCTCCATGTGATTCCTTAGGCTCTTGCATGTATCTGCTTAAAACTCCAACACTATAAGACAGATCTGGGCGTGTGTGGAGCAAATATCGAAGAGATCCTATGCTTCTTCTATATTCCCTTTCATCGATACCTTTCTCCTTTTGAGATTTGGACAGCTTTAAGTTTAAGTCCATTGGAACATGAGATAGGCTACAACCTTCCATTCCAGTTTCTCCTAATATCTTTTGTGCATATCTCTCTTGCTTTAAAATGATGCCTTCTTCATGCTGATGCACTTCAATCCCAAGATAATATGTTAGTTTTCCAAGATCACTCATCTCAAACTTGGTTGCCATCTCTCCTTTAAACTCAAGTATCGATTTCAAAGATGATCCTGTAACAAGTAAATCGTCCACATACACAGCCACAATAAGGAGATGCTCTTTCTCTTCCTTTTGATATAATGATCGTTCCTTTGAACACCTATGAAACTTCAATTCTCTAAGAATTTTGTTTAGCTTGGCATTCCATTCTCTAGGCACTTGTTTTAAGCCATATAGAGCTTTATTCAACTTGTAAACCTTATCTTCACTTCCTAAGGTTACAAATCCTTCCGGCTGAGTGACATAAACTTCCTCTTTCAATTCACCATGGAGAAACGCAGTTTTTACATCAAGATGATGTATTTCCCAACCATTTGAAGCCACTAGAGCAATGATAAAACGAATTGTTTCAATGCGCACCATCGGAGCAAATACCTCATCATAATCAATGCCATGTCTTTGAAAGTACCCTTTCGCCACTAGTCGTGCTTTGTACTTGTTGATACTCCCATCAAAATTGCATTTTATTTTGAACACCCATTTCAACCCAATTGGCTTGACTCCAATAGGAAGATCAACCAGATTCCATGTTTTATTCTTCTCTATCGATGAAAGCTCATCTTTACACGCATCTATCCAGACTTTTAATTCTCTTGCGTTGTTAAAGTCCCAAGGCTCCTCGTTTATTACCATCAAGAGTCGTTCACACTCTATTTCAGCGATATGAACGTAGTCGTTCAGATATGCTGGCTTCACACTTAGTCTTGTTGATCTCCTTAATTGTGGTTGTGACTGTTCCAGTTCGTCATCACCATCGTCTTCATTTTCTTCATTCCCAACGTCATAGGTCTCTTCTTCTACTTCCTCGTTCACCACGTCCTCACTCATAGCTTGAGTGGCGTGAGTGTTTTCCTCAGTTTCTGATGGACTTTAAATCCCCCTTATGCCTTTATTACCAAACTCTCCCAAGCCAATAATAAACGTTCCGGAGTCTCTACCAATTTCTCTTTCCACATTGTTCCAGCTCCAACCTTTACTTTCATCAAATATCACGTCTCGGCTTACTGTTATTTTCTTGGTTGTAGGATCAAATAGACGATAGGCTTTCAAACCAGGCTTTGTTCCTAGGTGTACCAAAATTCTCGATCTATCATCTAACTTCTTTCTTACAGCAACTTCTGTTCGTGCATAACCAATACAACCAAATACTCTAAGATGTTCAAGATTTGGTTTCTTCCCTTTAAGCCCTTCGTATGGGGTTTTTTTAATTAGCGATCTCGTTGCCACCCTATTAATTAGATAGGTAGCATGCCTCACAACCTCTCCCCATAGATAATTTGGTATACTCATGTGCTTCAAGATACTCTTAGTCATCTCCAAGAGCGTTCTATTATGTCTTTCGACTACTCCGTTTTGCTGAGGAGAATAGGGTGCAGTTAAGTGTCTTTTGATGCCGTATTTATCGCAGTAAGTTTGAAACTCATGAGATACGAACTCTCCACCTCTATCTGTTCGGAACGTCTTGATCATAGCTTTTGTTTATTGTTCAGCAAATATCTTGAATTTCTTGAACTTATCAAGTGCTTCACTCTTCTCTTTCAACATAATTGCCCACATGTAGCGTGAGTAATCATCAATGATTACAAATATGTACCTCTTATGAGCTGGTGTGGGAGGTGTGATAGGCCCACAAAGATCTCCATGGATGAGTTTGAGAGTTTGAGTGGCTCGGTATGAGGTTGCTTGTGGTAAGGGCTGCCTTGTCTGTTTTCCAAGTAGGCATGACACACATGTTTCTTTCTCTACTGTGATGCTTAGTATACCAGTCACTAACTCCTTGTTGATCATCATCTTCATTGTTTCCAAGTTAATGTGGCCTAATCGTGCATGCAACTTGGTTGACTCAGTTGATGATGTTAACTGTAAGCACTTGATGTTTTCAACCTCCAAGATGACCTTGTATAGACGATTTTTGGACCTGGTTGTTCTCACCAACAGTTGACCTAGTCGATCATAGAGCATCAATAGATTTTCTTTCATTCGTACTTCACATCGTGCTTCTTTGGCCTGACCAAGACTTACAATGTTGCTTTTTAAATCTGGTATGTAGTATACATTGTTTAAGACCTTCTTCTTACCATCTTTAAACACAAATTGAATTGAACCTTTACCTTTTATATCGATACGGGAATCATCTCCAAATCTCACCTTTCCCGTAACTGTTTCATCAAGGTCTAAGAAAAAAAATCGATTTCCACTCATATGATTACTCGCACCATTATCTAGATACCACACGTTCTTTGTGTCTAGATCAGTTTCAAAACTATTTGGATTCACCTTTTGCTCATTGAGATACACCACCTCGTGCATCATCAATTCATCGGCTTCTTGTGTTTCATCGTCCTTCTTCTCAACAGCTTCTTGAAGTTTGAGCAATCTATCGGGACAGTTGGATGCATAAGGACCAAGTTTATCGCATCGGTAACATGTTACCGAAACGATTTTATATAATAAAGATTTTGTAAAATTTTAGCAATGTGAAAGTGATAAAATAATAACATAGATATTTGAGATTATAAACACTATACTATTATATATTAAAAAAATTAAAGATTTCTAAACATCTACAAATTAAAATTGTTCTTTATGTGTCTTTATATTTAAAAAAGTATCGTAAAATTTTGTTCATTTTCAACACTGCAAAAAATATCTCTCTATTTATGTAAAAAAATCATTCAAAATTTCATCTCAAAAGCATTTGCACATTTGATTTTGTAAAATTCATAAGAAAAACTCTTCTTATGGTATAAATTTCTGGTTCACTAGGGCAATCTATTAAGGAACAATGATTAAAATATCAAATACTTCAACAAATATAACACAAACATTAGTGGGGACAATTGCCCCTAGTCAAGTGTGAGTGGATGACGAAGGATCAAATCTTGTCAAGGGTTCGAATCTTGTCACGTATTGACATAATAACTAACAAACTAACATTTTGTCAATAGAAAAATATTTTCACAACTAAACGAAGCGGAGGTGGTAGATAAGATCAAGCAGATGTTCTAATCTTTATTTGTTTGCATGGAAGGTCGAAACAAGAATCTAATTTTCTCAAGTTGATGGATTAATCTACTCAAATGTCTTCGGTGTATTTGATTAACAAAATACACATGCAGCATAAAAAATAACGGTGTGCTCCTCGTGGAGAAATATAAAATTCCTCACAATAAACCACAATTATCAATCAAAATATAATTACTTATTTTTATTTTAATGAATTAAAAACGACAAGTTTTGCTCTTCGTGGAACGCGTGCAAGCTTTGTTATTTATTGAAAAAAAAAACACAATTTAATACAAGCATAATAATTGAATCAATAAGCTATTGGAAGTTTCACGTCTTTACTTTTATATATAGAGCATAGATTATTTAACAACACAAACAAATTAAGAGCCCTTATTTAACCATGAAACATGTTTTATCACTCACCCTTTCCTTCTTCATCTTTGTTCTCATTGCCAATCTTTCAATAGCTTTCTCAAATGATGTTGTTGAACAAGTATTGGACATAAATGGTAACCCTATTTTTCCAGGTGGCCAATACTACATTTTGCCTGCAATTCGAGGACCCCTTGGTGGAGGACTAAGACTAGGAAAATCAGGTGATTCAGATTGTGAAGTTACTGTTGTACAAGATTACAATGAAGTTATCAATGGTGTACCAGTGAAATTCAGCATACCAGGAATAAGCCCTGGTATAATCTTCACTGGTACACCAATTGAGATTGAGTTCACAAAGAAGCCTAATTGCGTTGAATCGTCAAAATGGTTGATATTTGTTGATGATGTTATTCTAAAATCTTGTGTTGGTATTGGTGGTCCTGAAAACTATCCTGGTTTTAGAACACTGAATGGCACATTTAATATTGAGAAACATGAATCTGGCTATGGTTATAGGCTTGGATATTGTGTGAAAGATTCTCCCGTTTGTTTGGATATTGGGAGGGCTCATGAAGAGGTCGAGGATGAAGGTGGATCACGTTTACATTTGACTCATCAAGTGGCTTTTGCGGTTGTGTTTGTTGATGCTGCTTCTTATGAAGCTGGAATTATTAAGTATGTTGCTTGAAACCTTGATTGTTAATTAACTAGCAATCTAGTCTTACTTCTTGCTTTGATGATGAATGATTACTTTCAGCTAGCATAAAGTAATCATTGAATAGGTAATTGTTGTTCATGTAATGTGTTCCCTTCTTAATAACTGGACTTGCTTTTTTGACTTATCGTACTTTCTCTCTTTTAACTTATTATAGTTTCATTTTTTTTTTCAAATAAAAATAAACAGTGTTCATTCAAATTGATAGAGTACATAAATACGATACAAATTTGCTAAAAACAAAAAGAATAAATCCATGAACAAATTCACAGCATCCATGTTAATAGCATAAGACGACAAAGTACAAAAAACTACAGATATGACTATATTCAAATGTCTGAAATCCTTCTAATAATGGTGGGATGTCGTTGATCGGTAGTTATAGAAGACAGATTTTGTAACCATCAAACGTTACAAATTGATGGAATTTGAGAGACCTTATGATTCTCAATAGAAAAATGGATTTGTGTGGAGGATGTGAATAGTATTTGTTGGGCCTCAATAGAGCCTAGTTTTCAGAAACTGGCGAGGAAGGCCTTTTGGACATTCCAGAATAATTATATTTTTTAATTTGTGTGAAATTGAAAAATAAATTTAGGACAGAGAGAGTAACATTTTAATGTTTCATATGTATTAAAAATAAATATTCTAAATAAATTTGAGTGACAGGGACAATATGTAATGGTATACGAATTATAATTTTCATCTCTAAGTTTTTCTTCAATAAAAAGAGTAATGATAACTTGACACAAATACAACATCAATGAAAATTTTGTAAGTATCATTGAAGTGCAAGGGAAAAAACAAATTTTCACTCACTCTTCTCTCTTCCATACTCTCATCGTTCTTCACTCACCTTTTCTCTCTACTTCCTCGCTCTTTTGTATTCTCTCCCCTCATTGTTCTCTCTCTCTCTCTCTCTCTCTATCTCTCTCTCTCTCTCTCCCCCTGACTTTGGTGGTGGAGGCGCAGGAGGGTGTGACAGTGGCAGAGGTGGAAAGGATTGATTTGGACGAGGAGGGTGTGATGGTGGGGGATGGAATTGTAGGAGGTGGCAAGGAGAGAGGAGGCGTTTGCATATCTGAGTTGGACGGCTACATGAGGCAGCAAGGAGGGAGAAGCTCGCTAGTGGTTGTGGTGATGGTTAGATATGAGGAAAGACAGTGGTGAGAGAGATAAAAGGAGACTGCGAGTTGCGAACGGAAGGTGCCTGGACGGACGATGGCCAGCCGGCCGGTGGTGAGAGAGACTTTGGTGAGAGATATGGTGATGGTGGTGAGAGAGAGAGAGAGAGAGAGAGAGAGAGAGAGAGAGTTTGACAGAATAGGGAAAGAAAAAAAAAGAAAATTAATGTATAAATTTCGTATAAATATACTATAAATAGTGTTTGATGTCTGATTTCTGTTTGTATTTTGATGTCAAGTTATCATTACTCTTAGCTATCACTAACTTTACATTAGTAATGAGAACTCGAATTTGGTTTCGGTGATGTTAAACAATTTTTGTCTTGAGTTTACTTACCCTTAAAGTAAACTCTGAGTCACTAGAGATCTCTTCTTCTAAGAATAAGAAGGTTATCAAAAAAATATAAATATAAAAATCTACATTAGCTGAATATACCTTTACTAATTATAATTATTTAGCCGATCAACAAATATTTTCACTTAATATGACCAATCTAAGATACAAGAAACTACCAATAATAGTTTGGTTCAAAAGATAAGGGACTTGGTCCCCTTAAGCATGTGGTCGGGTGTTTGATCTCTTACTATTGTGTATGGAAAAAAAAATTGATTGGGAGGGGAGAACCCACCTTTTGTTCTCCACAAGTTCTCTGATATAGATTATTCATTGCTAAACGGCGATGAAAACTTTGTACAAAATCGTACCGATAATATGCTAAAAAAAATTACATGCTATTATGTTTGTGTTATAATTTCGGCAAACTTACACTAGGAATAATTTATCTTATTTAATTATAACACATCGGTCATTTATCTTTTTTTATTCCGTTTACGTCCTTTATCTATCAAAATGTGTGCAAGTTAATCATTTTTATCATTTTTCTTTTTAAAAAATGGTTAAATAATAATTTTTTAATACTTTTATTTTGTAAAAATATTCTTTTTACTGAAAATACAAAAATTCACAAATCATCTAAACATCTTCTTAGTAACAAAAAAAATATGAACATTTTCATCTCATCTTCCTAATCTTCTAGCCAAAGAGAACCAAATACCTTGCAATTTATAAAAAGATGATCTCTATCTTCCGCATAACCACAATCAACATAGCAAATATTGTCAGATAATGCCAAGATATGATGCCTAACCAAGAGATCCTTAAAAGATAACCTATTCAACAGCAATCTCCAAACAAAAATATTGAATTTAAGCGGAATCATTTTTAGCCACATCACATGTTTAAAACCGACATTAAAATCAACATCTACAGAAGTCAAGTTCTCATAAGCACTTTTAACAGTATACCGTTTGGACGAATGAAGATTCCAGACCCACCAATCCTCCATCTCCACTTGCAAAATAACATTAGCCAACCTATCCACACACTCCCTCAACAACTCCTCCTCTCACACAAACAACCTCCTACGCCACCTCCAAGCACCAAGCCTCCCCTAATTCACCCCAACCCATCACCTTCGCATCCACAACAATAACTAGTTTATTCTCCGCCAACTCAAAAATTCTATGATAACTGACCTCTAACGGAACCCCATCAAGCCACAGATCCCTCCAAAATAAATTATCCCTCCCAATCCCAACCTCCCAAGCAATATTGTCAAGTAACCACCCCTCATTCACCAAACCAGCCCTCATCCTAACTATCTGCAAATTATCCCACCACACTGACCCTCCACTCCCACCAAAACACAACCTCCCACATTCATCGCCATACCGCACAGCCAACACTTTGTACCACAAACTCTCCCTTTCCTCCAACACCCCCACTTTTAAAGTAACGCTAAATTGAACTCCCTCAAGCTCATAACCTCCAAACCTCCATTCTCCCTTTCCAAACACAAAGTATCCCATTTAATCCAGGACATTTTCCAAAAATCCTCACCCCCTCCCCAAAAAACTACTAAAAATAAAATCAAGGGAAGAAATGATACCTGAGGGAGCCTTGAAGAAGGAAAGAAAACAAACCGGTATAGAGGACAAAACAGACTTGAGAAGAATCAGCCGACCTCCCAAAGATAAGTTCCTACTCTTCCACCCCCGACAAACGAATTCTAACACACTCAATCAACGGATACCAAAAATGAAAGTTTCTCGGATCCCCACCAATAGGCAACCCCAAATACACAAACAGAAGACGACCATGTTTACAATTCATCACCATGGCAGCCTCATGTATCCAAGGCTCAATCACTTTAACACCGACCAACATGCTTTTTTGAAAATTAACTTTTAACCCAGAAATATCTTCTCATAAAAGAAGAACTGCCTTCAAAGCTCTGACATTAGTCCAACTCTTAACCCCCACCAGTAACGTATCATCAACAATCTGTGAAGATGGGAAACTATAACAACACATTGCGCCCTCACAGAATAACCAGAAAATAAACCATTATCTACCAAAGTCCAAGGTTGAATTGTGTTCAAAGTTCAACTTCTGATGGATCAGAATCTGAAGCAATGTACAAAGTCAAGTGCAGCGAATATAACAAAGTTAGAGAGAGAGAGAGAGAGAAAGAGAGAGAGAGAAAGAGAGAGAAAGAGAGAGAGAGAGAGAGAGAGAGAGTGAGAGAGAGAGAGAGAAAGAGAGAGAGAGAGAGAGAGAGAGAGAGAGGGGGACATGATAAGTGCTTAAATGTTGTTATATTTTGGTACAAATTTAGGCACTTATGTTTACTTGTTGTACAAGTTACCTTAGGATTAGGGCATAAATGTGTTAGAAATGCAATAAATGTGATCCTAAGCCTTACCCCATTTGATTATGCAGGAAATACATGCTTGAACCAGATTGATGCAAAAGATTGAAGGTTTTCTTGATGCCATCGCTACAAGCGCGGGACTCATCGCTAGTAGCGAGGATAGGCAGAGATTTTCAGTGATCCATCGCTTGAAGCGCAGCATCCATCGCTAGAAGCGAGCTTAGGCAGGGATTATCAGGAGTTCATCGCTTGTAGCGATGAACTGGACGCTTGAAGCGAGCCTAGGCAGGGAATTTCAAAGGCTGGTCGCTAGTAGCGACAGACATTGTCGCTATAGCGACCAAAGGGGCGGTTTAATGCTGATGGTGACGTGGAGCTCTATGATTGGCCAACTGAAGTCCTCGCTACAAGCGACAGGTTGGTCGCTTGTAGCGAGCGAACATTTTCTCAGCATATTTAAGGATTTTTAAGCTCATTTCTTAGAGAGTTAGTTTTTTATCAGTTATAATATTTTCCAGAGCTTAGAAAACTTATTATCTTTGAGAGAGAATAGGCATAGAGGGAGAAAAACTTCAAATAGCAATTAGATTTGGATTGAAGAAGATCTTAAGAAGCTTTGAGACATCAAGCTTTCACATATCTTCATCTTCCTTTCTTATTTTGCAAGAGTTGACATGACAATGATCAACCAATCTCCTTTGTTGGGATTGATAGGTAATCAATCATCCATGTTGTAAACTTTTGATTATTCAATATATGATTCTAGCAATTTTTATATACCATTGAATTTCTTCTTGCTTTTCAATCTTATGTTTGATTTAAATGTTGTTGAAAAAGACTTTTGAATCTAGGTTTAGAATGATTTTCTATCAAGATAAGAAATTCTAGAAATGGGATTTGGTTTTGATAATTACATTATAGTATTGGATCTTAATGCTTTTGGATCGTTTAATAGGTTGAGAAATCATCGATTAAACGATACAATCGATCTCACGACGTCATTTGGGAAATCAATGATGTTGTTGAGCAATACGTAATAATGTCATATATAAGAAAACGCTAGAATTCGTATTTGTAATCAATCGGATATAAACGATGTTTGATTGATGAAAGTTAATCCTAAACACCTTCTATGTCCTATTACTCTACTATTTATTTATTATGTTTTAAAATTATGAGTAGTGTAGTATAAAAACAAGCTAAACCCTAACTTAAAACGATAATCGAAGTTGAACGGTTTATGATATCACATTAATCCCTGTGGAACGATATAAAAACTAATACTTACTTTTGTTCATTCAACAGGACACAAAGTAATTATCCTGGTTCCTTCCACAACATTTAACCCTTCAACAACTAGTAAAAACATAAAAAGAGAAAGACGATCCCCGTGACGAAGACCTCTTTCCAACTTAAACTCATCGGTTAGGCTACGATTCACAAGCACTGAAGTCCTTGCAGTTGAAACACACTCTAGAATCCACTTGCTCCATTTCAATGAGAACTTCACTTTAGCCGTCACCTCACCCAAATACTTCCAGTCTACCGAATCATAAGCTTTATCAAAATCAATCTTAAAGAGAAGACGTTCTTTCTTGGATTTACGTGAATCATCGACTAATTTGTTGGCTATCAAAATACCATCTAAAATTTGTCTTCCATGAACAAAAGCAGACTGATATTCCGATACAACCTTACCAATCACCTTCCTCAACCTATTCGCCAAAACCTTGGACAACCTAATCCCATTTGGACTCGGACTCTTAAAGCTATCGCAGTCCCACACCACTTCCTTTATCTCTTCCATAACAAAAGGTCTAATAAGATCAACCTCATCCTCCATAGTAATAGTTTTAAAGAACATATCCCCCAAACCTGGTCTATCCACCATAGCCTCTTTAAAATGAGACTAGAAATGTTGAAACACCGCATTCCTCACCCCATCCACACCCTCAATCTGAACACCATCAACATTAATAGAGATAATTGCATTCGACCTCCTCCTAGAGGACATCACACCATGGAAAAATTTAGTATTAGCGTCACCCTCCTTCAACTAGTTGATTGTATATTTTGCCACTGAATGCTAAACTGTAATTTAGACAAAGCGATAACATCTGCTAATAAAGAAAGAAGTTTTTCCATCTCCTTCGCCTCAAGATTTGCGCCTCCCCTTTAATATCCAAAAACAACATACGGTCCTTAGCCAACCGACTTTTTCCATCTAAATTCTGAGTATGGTTCTGATGCAAGGTTTTCAGACTTCCCTCCAACAATTTAAATTTCTCCTTCAAAACACAACCACTCCGCCCATGAACCTGAAAGGACAACCATTTCTCCTTTACATACTCCTCGTACCCTAGGAACTCTACCCAACATTTCAACAGCCTTTGCAGTCTAGGACCCCAATTCTCTTCATCAACAGCCAACATAATCAGACAATGATCAGAAACACCTCTCGGAATGGCAGCTTGAATACAATTAGGCCACATGGAACACCAGGTCTTAGATAAAAGAAAACGATCTATTTTGCTCATAGACATGCCATCACCACGGTACCAGGTAAAACTTCTACCACACAAAGGCAAATCTACTAAGAATTTATCGTCAATAAACTGATTGAAATGAGAGAAATCCTCATTATAATTAGCCAACATTCTACTCCTTCTCTCATCTATTGATCGAATTACATTAAAATCACCTACTACCCACCACCCAATTTCCTGCTCATTACCTAACAACCCTCCCAAAGTTGCCCATAACTGTTGACGCCCCACTCGCCCACATATAGCATACACATTAGCCAAACAAAACTCAATATTGCTCTTAATAAATTTTCATTTAATCATCGATCAACACATTCTCCAAACTCATGGTAACCAAACATCCACCTCCATCGTGTCCCATTAGGTTAAGATACTACCAGAAGTGCGAGCAGAAGGTCTAAAAGAAAAACCAACCAAGGGCGATCCCCACAGAGACCTGCACACAAACTTATCCACAACCTCCATCTTCGTCTCCCGAATACACACAATCACTAGGCACCTCTCCCTCACCAACCTTTGAACCTCCCTCCTCTTCTCCCACCCCCAGACCTCTCACATTAAAATATAAAATCTTCATTAACACCACCATCCCCCCAAAACATCCTCATTCGCAACCACTAAACACCATTAGCCTCCCTGATCGCAGACCCTTTCTTCCTCTTGTCAACCCTCTCGCTGCCACCCTCACTCCCCTCACCACCATTCTCTCTTGACAAATCTTGAAACCTATTAACACACTTGACACCAAGAATTTTCCCAACCATACGAACATCAGCCTCCACCTCCTCCTTATTTCCATGAAGCACAACCCAACTTTTCCATTCTTTTTAAGTTGCCGACAATTTAGACCCAGCTGATAACGACACACCCTTGCCATTAGAAGCAGAAACCTTAGAAATTTGTTTTGAAGATTTTCCTGACGGTCGTTACTTTTTTAGTCCGCTTAATTGAGCGAATCAAAGCATTTCTACCCTTTTCTGACAACCTCACAATCCTCTTCAAATTGAGAATAAACGGCGCTAACTTCCTTCTTTTCACTTTCTTTTTCTTTCCCTCTTTCACATTCGAACCTGCCATATTTACATTATTCACACTAAAATTAGAATCACCGAAATTATTAGCACATGTAGATTCGATAGATATCACATTAACAACCTTTTTAGTAATATCATTATTCAAATTGTGGTCTCCATAAATATTGCTACAATTGTTATCTGAAGTCCCTCTAGACTCATGTTGTATATCATTATTCCAATCATCTTTTAGTTGTTGCACCAAAGAATCCACTTGTGGTTAATCTTCAAACATACACCCAAGTTGTGTATGAAATGAGTGATTATCATTCTCATATTCCACCAAGCAAGTGTCATCAGCCAAACCAAATTCAAGATCTTCAATAATTCTAATAGAATAATTCCTCCCATCAATACAAACCTCTTCCAACACATTAATTTCCTTCAAAATATTAGTAGTAATCACTAGCCGAGACTACTCTAGCTTGCCTTTCTAACAAGTAATATCATCAATTTTCAATAACCTGACTAAAGACGAAGAAAGATCCACAAAAAAACCTTTATTCCAAACCTGAATAGGAATACCATAACACAGAACCCACACCCCTCTTTCAGAAGAAATATTCATATCCTTCGTCCAAGGCCAAACATCATACATAAAAGATCCAAATAAAATCAACCGCTTTAGAAAAAACAGACATAACCTCCACAACACATTGGTGAAACAGAAACACATTATCACCTCCCATCAGAATGATCTTAAAATCCCGAAACCCAACATCAGTTAAGGTCTCTTGTAACATAGGAACGCAATTGCCTTTTCTAATTTTAGCAATTAAACCTCTACTTGCCCATTCCACATCCTCTGATGATGACACAAAACTCCTCCCCACCGCCTGATTACCATGATCAGATACCTTCACTGAAACGTTCTTAACACCAGTACCCCCCCCCCCCCACAAGGCTAGCATACGAATCCTCCTTACCTCCACACACTTCACCTTCCTTCTCCCCCACCACCAAAGTCATGCCCCCCCCCCTTGTTTTCTCCCTCACCTTTTCCCATTCTCCTTCAGTCTTTAAAGCTTCCTCCTTCACCTTCTCCAAAATAAATTTTCCCGGCTCTCTCTTACCCTCCTCCCTCGTAATGTTTCCTTCCCATCCCGTCTCAATTTTATCCCTCATCTATATTTTTTTTCTCCCTCACCCTTAACAACATCACCTCCAAACGCCTTAGAAAATGTATCAAACTTCGATAAATTTGCAAACAAACGAGAATCCCCAAAATAAACATTGTTAATGGCTTTATGAAGTTTAGCAACATCCATAACTTTAGTGAATTTAGCAAAACCAAAAACCTTCCTCTTGCATTGTGATGCCTAGAAACAAAAACGTACCACAAAATACGACATACTATCAGTTAAATTGTGTTGCCGCTGAAACATGTTTATCCCCACCCTTCTAACACATGAAACCGACCTCCACCCTCTTGTATGATCAAAACATGATCTGCTTCTCCTCTCCACGTGCTCCCTATGGGAATCCACTTTCCCAAAATGGTCATATCTTCTTGTACATGACCTTCCACGCACAAAATCTGTCATAACCCTAACTGAAGAATCCCTATTCACGTCCTCCCAACCAAGTCGATCACATCCCTTGCTCTGCCAAACCCGTTCTTCACCGTAATCCTTAAACCATCACGTACCTCCATGCATGTTGTCCCTCCGCTGCATGGTCTGTCCTTGTAAAACCAGTTCCTTCGCTTTCCTATGTTTATCTCTCACCTTAGTCCAATCTCCCCCCCCCCACATTTGTGCCTCCTTGGCAATTGGCCGCCCCTTCCTATACAACATTTCAACCGGAGAAACAAATCAACGTTGTGGTCCGGGAAAAACCCTAAAACCAGTGCCTCTCTCTCTCCAAACCTTCCGCTAATTTTTTTTTTTATGTAGACTTTAATTTCCTTCTTGCTTGAATATCTTTACTTCCATCTTCTTCCTTAAAATCAAAATTCAAAGTCCTTAAATCTTGATAAACCCTAAATTTAACAAACTAAAAAACTCCCCAAATCCAAACATTATATTCACTCTCATTGCTCTCCAAGAATGTTCATATGATTTATGAATTTCTTTATTTTCGGTAAAAGCAATACTTTCACGAAATAAAAGTGCTAATAAAATTATTATTTCAGCATTTTAAATAGAAAAATGATTAACTTTCACTCGTTTTGATATATAAAGGACGTAGACAGGACTAAAAAAATAAAGGATCGATGTGTTACAATTAAATAAGGTAAAAGATCTATGATGTAATTTTACCTATAATATATTTATATATACTATATATAAAGTAAATACATGTATTCGAACTCGCTTTTTCCCTTTTCAATTAAAGTATTTTATTTACTATTATATCATTTTTATAATATTATTTAAATTGTTAAATAAAAATAGCTAAATTAAAGTAGGAACTATCCACTATAGTAAGAACAATATTTTTTTAAAGAAGTAAGAACAGTATTATTTTCCACAAATATTTGATTGATATATCTTCTACATACAATTAAATAGTGAAGTAGAAAAGCGGGAAGACGGTTAAGTTAGTGCATGTCTTTCTGATATAAAGGGAATACACCCAAAAAAAATTCTTTGGCTTTTTTCTTTCAATTTCATCTTTTCTTTAATCCTTTTATAATTTTTAAAATATTATTTAAATTATCAATTAAAATTTATTTAAGTCTCATTAAAATAGAAATCCACATCAATAAGATGAACAATCCACACTATTAAAAATAATATTGGACACTATAATAAAATTTTATTGTTAAAGAGTCTCACATCGGATAAGAGATGGTCTGACAATTGTTTATAAGTGGGGGCAACCTTCACCTCACAAGTCGGCTTTGTGAGGTTGTGTTAGGTCCAACCACGACTTCTGCTATCGGACCACCCACGATTTCTTCAAAATTTATTGGGTTACCTGCTATCATTCAGTCACTTGATATCAGATTTCTGCTATCGAACCACCCATCATTTATGTCTACGTTATAGGTGTTCAATCTTGGACGTGATAGAGTCTTTTAAATAGTCTAACATCAAATAAGAGGGGTCCAATTTGTACATTAGTTCCGATGTTGACACTAGCATAAATAACAAAAACGTAAGCAGGCGCAGCATATATAAATCCAAGGTCGTGCTCCTCGTGAAGGAATTAAAAATTCATCAAATAGTTCCGTCTTCGTGGAACGCATGGAAGCTTTTTTAATGAAAAATACACAACTTTATATTAAAATAATAAAAAGCACATTTAGGTGGATCCTATCCAATATAATTTCCCACGTGTGTGAAACATATGTCACATCACATGCTAGTTCCAAATACAATTATAAACTAATGCAAATTCGTCACTAATTTCCTACTATATATTGAGGTAGATGTAACCCACCAAAACACAAATTAAGAGCATCCTTATCTAACAATGAAGCATGTTTTATCACTAACCCTTTCTTTCCTCATCTTTGTTTTCATCACCAATCTTTCACTAGCTATCTCAAATGATGTTGTTGAGCAAGTATTGGACATAAATGGTAACCCCATTTTCCCTGGTGGTCAATACTACATTTTGCCAGCACTTCGTGGCCCCGGCGGAGGAGGAGTAAGATTAGGAAGAACAGGTGATTTAAAGTGTCCGGTTACTGTCCTACAAGATCGTAGAGAAGTCAAAAATGGTCTACCAGTGAAATTCACCATACCAGGAATAAGTCCTGGTATAATTTTCACTGGTACACCAATTGAGATCGAGTACACAAAGAAACCTAGTTGTGCTGAATCAACAAAATGGTTAATATTTGTTGATAATGTTATTGGAAAAGCTTGTATTGGTATTGGTGGTCCTGAAAATTACCCTGGTGTGCAGACATTGAGTGGCAAATTTAATATTCAGAAACATGCATCTGGATTTGGTTATAAATTAGGATTTTGTGTTAATGGATCTCCTACTTGTTTGGATATTGGAAGGTATGATAATGATGAAGCTGGAAGACGTTTGAATTTGACTGAACATGAGGTTTATCAAGTTGTGTTTGTTGATGCTGCTACCTATGAAGCTGAGTTTATCAAGTCTGTTGTTTGAATTTCCTTTTAGCTAACTAGATTATGTAACTTTGGTTTTTGTTGTGTTGAACTTTCCTGCACAATTTAAGCTTTTAAAAAGTGGAATAAGATATTTGTGTTGTTGGCACTTGGAATTGGATTTTGGCACTGTGTTGTCGACCGATCCATTCGTCGAAATTAAACCATATTTGTTCTTCGCAAATGTTCACTTTTTATCTTTTTTGTAATCTGGTTTCGTGCCTGTACGCGGGTTCGCTACGTTACACATGTGATTAGTGAATTTTTTGTTAGGATAGATTAAAGTTGATCACTATGACTGATTTATAACGATGTATCCCCGTTCGAGTTGTACCTAGGTCAGGTTTAATGTCCTCCCGGACTTTGTATTTTTTTTTTTTATTTAATATAATGTTCCTTTTGACTAAAAAAAGAAGATATTTTTGTGTGTTCCTTACTTGCACCTGTTTTGTTGGAGTTGTTCATGTTCTCCCTTTATTTTTCTCTCTAATTGTTCTTTTCTATCCTTTTTATTTCCAAATTCATAATTTAATCTCTTAGAGTAGACAACTCAAGGGGTTAAGTTCATAAGATAAAACTTAGGTTTTGGTATTTTATTTTGTTTTATTTGATATATATATTGGAAAAATAAAATTACTTTAACCACATCTGTATTAGCAGAATATAAATCACTGAAATAATCGATGTAAAAAGTTTAAACTACATGAATTATGGGGAGCGATACAATGTAAACATGTTTTAAGAATAGTTTTTTTTAAATAGATTAAATGATACAACCATTGAAAACTTACACACGTAGGTGAGAGAGTCAAGGTTTGAACCTCGATCATAATGTTAGATATAGCGATTTCGCTTATCATAAAATTATTCAAATAGACTAACTTTAGCTTGCATGTCGTCACAAAATGGGTAAACGAATATAATAAAAACTAACGTGTGAGTCACACGATGCATCTCAAGAATAAATATATGGCCACGAGGAGCTCGTGAATTTATTTTTAATAATCTTTAAGATTTTTTAAAAGAGCAAAAAACTATTTTATTAAAAAACAGTTCAAAAGCACAAGGAGTGTTCAGAAAAAGAATATAATTACTAGATATAAAACACCCAACAGGCCAATGCCACAACAAAACAAACTAACACATTACAATTTACAATCTATCTATAAACTAACATAGTACAATTTATCTAGAGAAATTATAAACATCTACAGTTCTGTTGATGCAAGAAAATAGTAAATTAGGTTGAAATCCAACTGCTTATTAGGTTTAATTGACAAACATTAGTCTATCAAGTTGGTCCATTCCCCTCAAAAAAAGAAAAATTGGTCCATTATTTTGGACAAATACAGTTAGCTGATTTAGCTCTTTCTATAATTGGTTTATCTCCTACTTGGATGTTATAATCAAATGATTCAGTTTTTTTATGTTAGTTTTTTCTTTGTAAGAACTTAAACTTTAGATCTTTAACATTTTAACTCTTAATTCATACAAGTTGAATTACATAACTTAATTTTATATACTTTTGGGAGTACATATTACTTGACTTTTTCAATATGGTCTTTAAAATAGGCAAGCTCTCATTGATTTGTCTCCTTTTCACATGAGTATATAAATAACCTTGGGCTTTTATTTATTTTTGAACAAGTCAAAATGAAATATATATTAAATCACCAAAGGTGACCTACCCCACATAAGGTGTGCTAAAGTATGACACAAAAAGTTAATACACCGAACCCACTAAAAAAACAACAAGAATTGCAAAAATGAATCTCATGCCAGCTAAAGGATTTTGCCACCAATCATGATAATTAAAAGCGAAATTAATCTTTGTCTTTAACCACAAAAATGATTGCAACTTAACTTTATCGAGCATGTGATTCAAATCAAAATCTTTGTTGTTGAAAATCTTATTATTTCTTGCTTTCCATATTATCCAAACGCACGAAAACCATTTCAACTTCAGGAAGGGATGAGAAAACCGAGGGAATCCTACCAGTTGACCAAACTATACATAATGGTCTTTTATACAACTGTATGAACCGAAGAGACACCTAATCAATGCCGAACAAGATGGCACAAGCCAGCAAAAAAATTACAACATAAGAATAGATGTTCATCTGTCTCCTGTGATCCGCACCTTGTGAGACAGACATCGTCGCCAGCCTGAATAACACCACGACACACCAGATTGTCTTTCGTAGGAAAGCGTTTGCGGAATAAGTGGCAAACGAATCAGGAGACCTTCAAAGGAACCTGCTTAAGCCAAATAACATATATCCCCCCCCCCCCCCGATCTGGAGATTCTTCCGCAGCCATTAACAACTGATACACACCACTAACGGAATAACCTTTAATGGGATCAAGTAACATTTCCAACTGTGTGTCAGAAATATTTTCCTGCAAAACAATGTTATGAAGACCCGAAGAATAGTCGTCACCCCCCCCCCCCCCCCGGTCGGCACCAGCCACACTGACCCTCTTCTCCTTTTCTCTCAGCCAAACCCAAAAAATGATCTCTCTCTCCCCCCCTCTATAAGACTTCTCTTTTTTACCATATCACCTTCTCGCTCCCTCTCCTCTAATATAATGGATCTAACCACTAGATTTGATACAATTTGGAACCAAATCACATATCCTTGAGGAACATTGATGAGGTGGTGATAAGGTTAATACGCAAGAGATAATGACAAGCCCACAACACCGAGGTGTAGAAAAAGAAGAACAATGATATATAAACATCGTGAAGATGAACACAATATAATTGTTTGTTTAATATTTTTATGTAAATTTTGTATGTATAAAGGTTCAATTTCGATGAAGATTCTATTAAAACCCTTGGAAATCATGGTGAGTAGTTCCATATGAGGGTTGGCACTGTTGGTAAAATGGGTCTTTCACTATTGCAAAAATGCATATTTGTTATTCATATATTGTCATATGGAATGCCTGCTACCAATGTTGATGACAATGTTCGAATTGGTGAAAGCACTGCAGTTGAATGCTTAGAAAGATTTGCAATAGATGTGTACGATATATTTAAGGCAAAGTATCTAAGAAGGCCTACAAATGAATACATTGATCGTCTCCTACAAATGGGAGAGGCACATCACAAAGATTGTTATTAGGTATGTTAGGTTCCATTAATTGTATGCACTAGGTATGAAAAAATTGTCTAATCATGCTAGATCTACACTTATGCTAGAAGCAGTGGCTTCACATGACTTGTGGATTTCGTGTGCATTTCTCGACACTCTAGGCATAAACAATGACATTAACTTGTTAAACGCATCGAATGTGTATTGAGAAAAATCACAAAATCCTTCTAGAATTTATGTTTTAATGATAACAAACTTATTTGAATATATTGTAATGTCGTAGTGGCTTAACAGTCATAGCCCCTCACCATTAGACCGGTCATAGTGGCTTAACAGTCCAATTATATGTATACTTCAAAAATAAAGATATAAAATAAAGGTTACGCTCCTCGTGGAAATATATAAATAATTATGGATATACTTAAATATAGGTTGTTGAATATCTTTTGGCCACGAGGAGCTGGTGAATTTATTTTTTATAAACTTCTCAATAATTTTCTATTTCCGTTGATTCTTATTAAACAATTAAAACACATTTTGCGTTTAGATTGGAAGAATACAAAAGTTAAAAAACAAAAGCACTTAAATATAATGGCGCTATCAACCTAACATCTGAAGCAAAACTTTGTGTAATAGTAATAGAGTAGTTTTGACTACCCTAAAAATATTTTTTATTTGAATAGATTAGTATATTATAGGCCAAATACCTCTTTTGGTCCTTTAAGTTTGACAAAAATACCGGATTAGTCATTTAAGTTCTTAAGTTTCAAATAAGTCCTTTAAGTTGTTAATTTATTACACCGTTACCCTTTTAAGGACCTATTTGAAACTTAAAAACTTAAAAAACCTCAAATAGGTGCATTAAATTAACAACTTAAAGGACCTATTTGAAACTTTAAAAACTTAAAGGACTAATCTGGTATTCTTGTCAAACTTAAAGGACCAAAAATGGTATTTGGCCTATATTATATAATAAACTACATGTTATGAATAATTAGTTTAGTGGATGTCCATCCTTAGTCTTCCACCTTCCTATAACTCCCTAAAGTAAATGGATGGTTCATGGACCTTAATTACTTTGATCATTCACTTACACATTGTGTCCTATAAATAGGACTCATATTTTAGTGTAAAGACACACTTGTGAAGAGAATAATACACAAAGTTTTCATCTTATTCCTATGTGATCTTGTGCTTTTAGTTTATTTTATAACACGTTATCAGCACGAATCTCTAACAATTTGATGTAAAATTGATTCCCTATTGTTTTGGTATTGCTTGTTGTGTCATTCTATCACTCTTAAATATATCCAGCCATGTATGTTCTTTAGGATGTTTCTGGTGATTACTTTATGCTAGTTTCTTAACTTTCTCAAAGAAAAGTTTATTTTACTTTATGCTATTCAAACTAGTTAGTGATAGTTTCTTATCTTTCTTTTACTTCATGTTAATTGCAACTTTCTTTTACTTTATGTTATTCAATCTGAGTTACTGCAATAGGTGATTACCACTATCAAATATGTTCTATAGATTGAAATGTGTAATATTTGGCATGCGGCAATGGAAAAGTTTATTCTTTTAATATGAATATAAGATTTGTAGCATAATTTGCAAATGCTAATTTGATTTAACTTAATGACATGAAATCTCAAAAGGTAAGCAATTATTAAACCCAAGTCTGATCCATATAAGTATGTAATGTATTATGTGAAAGTTGTGTCAGTTAAGTTTTTGCACATAACGGTACAAATTGACATGATAACTGATGTTTAAGCCATGCTACTTAGTGATTGTTTCTTCCTTTAAGATTGTCATCATGTAGTCACCAAAATATGATATCTGGTTTGTTTTATCCAAATTAGAGTAGCAAAAATAATGAGAATATTTGCTATCGTTGTGGAGGAAAAGGCCATTGGAGTCGTACATGTCGTACACCAAGGCATCTTGTTGATCTTTACCAACAATCACTTAAAAATAAAGATAAAAAGGCTGAGACACATTTTGCATGTGAAGATGGTGATTATGATTATGGTAATATGGATGTTACCCACTTAGACGTTGCTGATTTCTTTGCTGATCCTGATGGAAAGATTGATCATCTCATTGGAGATGGAAGTGTCAAGAAATAAAACCTAGCAATAAACAATCATGTTTACAAATGACTTTGAATTTCCTATGATAATAAAAATTTTATGTTATGTTTTAACTTTCCTATGTTAATGATAATAAAGTCTTATTTCTAAGTGTGTTTTCAACCTCCAATGCTAGTCATGATAAATATTACGTTTATATAATTTTGTTTTTATACTTATCTTTTGTTTGTTAATTTTTTTTTTAGATAGAATGAGTATTAACATTAACCTCAATAATGGAGATATGTGTCTCGCTGATAGTGCAACTACTCATACAATTTTCAAGGATAAAAAATATCTCTTATTTAGTAAAGCAAGAAACCGATGTTAGTACTATATCTGGAAGTTCAAAAATAATTGAAGGCTCCGGAAGAGCTAATATAAAATTACATAGAGGAACAAATTTATACATTGAGAATGCATTATATTCTCCCAAGTCTCATAGAAATTTATTAAGTTTCAAGGATATCTGTCTAAATGGATATCATATTGAAACAAGAAATGAAGGAGATGTTGAATATCTTTATATAACGAGGCATAATTTGGATAAAATAAGTGTAGTGGAAAAGTTACCCGCCTTTTCCTCTGGTTTGTACTACACTTATATAAGTGCAATTGAAGCACATGTGATGGTAAACCAGAAGTTTACAAATCATAAAAAATTTGTTGTTTGGCATGACCGGTTGGGCCATCCCGGGTCTATAATGATGCGAAAAATAATTGAAAATTCTTGTGGTCATCAATTGAAGAGCCATGAGATTCTTCAATCTGATAAGTTCTCATGCACCTCTTGTTCACAAGGGAAGTTGATAATTAGGCCATCACCAACAAAAAATGGAAGTGAATCTCTAAATTTTTTAGAGCGTATACATGGTGATATTTGTGGGCCAATACACCCGCCATGTGGACCATTTAGATACTTTATGGTTTTAATTGATGCATCCACTAGATGGTCACATGTTTGTTTGTTGTCAACTCGCAACCAGGCATTTGCAAGATTGCTAGCTCAATTAATTTGAATAAGAGCACACTTCCCTGATTATCTCGTCAAGAAAATACGACTTGATAATGCCGCCGAGTTCTCATCTCAAGCATTTAATGAATATTGTATGTCCATTGGAGTTGACATTGAACATCCTGTAGCACATGTTCATACACAAAATGGACTTGCAGAATCATTTATCAAGCGTATACAGTTAATTGCAAGACCACTTCTCATGAGATGCAAACTCCCAATTTCTACTTGGGGACATGCAATTTTGCATGCTGCATCATTGATTCGCATCAGGCCAACAAGTTATCATAACTCTTCTCCTTTAAAATTAGTTTTTGGTCAAGAACCTAATATTTCCCATCTAAGAATCTTTGGATGTGCGGTGTATGTTCCTATTTCTCCACCACAACGCACTAAGATAGGTCCTCAAAGAAGGTTGGAAATATATGTTGGATATGAATTTCGATCTATTATAAAGTATCTTGGACCAACAACGGGAGATTTATTTACAGCCCGATTTGCTGATTGTCATTTTGATGAATCAAATTTCCCAACATTAGGGGGGGAGAGTAAGCAGCTGGAAAAGGAAATCATTTGGAAAGAATTATCATTGTCTCATCTTGATCCTCGAACTAAACAATGTGAACTTGAAGTTCAAAAGATAATTCATTTGCCGAGCTTAGCAAATCAATTACCAAATGCATTCACTGATCCAAAAAGTGTGACAAAATCATATATACCAGCTGCTAATGCTCCGATAAAAATGGATGTCACAATTGGGCAATCTCATATTGCAAATGAGTCTCAACCACGCCTGAAGCGTGGTAGGCCAGTCGGTTCCAAAGATAAAAATCCTCGAATGAGAAAAGGAGCTAAAAAGAAAGATGGCCCAAGTGAGGATATAGAAACTCTAAAAGAGTCTTCAGACATAATTGATATTTCAGTTCCGGAAGAGACTGATCAGGTACCTGAAATTCATGAAAATAAAGAGATCTCAATAAATTATGTCAGTAATGGAATACAATGGAACCGGCAAAAAGTCAACGTTGACGATGCTTTTGCATATCATATAGCGCTAAATGTGATAAATGATAGCGAGGATCATGAACCAAAGTCTATCAAAGATTGTAGGCAAAGTAAGAATTGGCCAAAATGGAAAGATGCAATTGAAGCTGAATTAAACTCGCTTTACAATCGAAAAGTTTTTGGACCTATAGTCCGAACACCTGAAGGTGTGAAACCAGTTGGATATAGGTGGGTTTTTGTGAGAAAACGAAATGAGAATGGTGAAATTGTGAGATACAAAGCTCGACTTGTTGCCCAAGGATTTTCACAAAGACCTGGAATTGACTTTGATGAGACATATTCACCTGTAGTGGATGCATGTACTTTTCGGTACTTAATTAGCCTTGTAGCACATAAAGGACTCAAATTGCACATGATGGATGTTGTTACAGCTTATTTATATGGATCACTTGATAGTAACATTTACATGAAACTCCCAGAAGGATTTAATTTTCCTGAGACAGATTGTCCTAGATCTCGAGAAGACTATTCCATCAAATTGAATAAGTCTTTATATGGGCTAAAACAACCAGGGCGCATGTGGTATAATCGCCTTAGTGAATATTTGATAAAAGAGGAGTATACAAATGACTCCATTTGTCCATGTATTTTTATAAAAAGTTCTGGAAAAGAATTTGCAATAATTGCGGTGTATGTTGATGATATAAATATTATTGGAACTCCTGAAGAGCTTCCAAAAGTTATAGATTGCTTAAAGAAAGAGTTTGAGGTAAAGGACTTCGGAAGGACAAAGTTTTGTTTGGGATTACAAATTGAGCATTTGAATAATGGAATATTTGTGCATCAAGAAGCTTATGTTGCAAAAGTATTAAAACGTTTCTATATGGACAAATCTCATCCATTGTCTACTCCAATGGTTGTTCGATCACTGGATGTGGGGAAAGATCCTTTCAGACCTCGAGAAGAGGGTGAAGAAATACTTGGTCCTGAAGTACCATATCTCAGTGCAATCGGAGCACTAATGTACCTTGCTAATTATATGCGTCCTGATATTTCATTTTCTGTCAATCTGTTAGCAAGATATAGTTCTTCACCCACACGGAGACATTGGAACAGAGTCAAGCATATATTTCGTTACCTTAGAGGTACAATGGACATGGGTTTGTTTTATTCAAAAGTACAAAAATTTGAATTAACAGGTTATGCAGATGCAGGTTATTTGTCAGATCCTCATAATGGAAGATCACAAACAGGTTGCTTGTTTACCTGTGGAGGTACAACCATTTCATGGAGATCTGTGAAGCAAACCATAACAGCAACATCATCAAATCATGCTGAACTCTTAGCACTACATGAGGCGAGTCGAGAATGTGTTTGGTTAAGGTCTCTAATTCAACACATACAAGAGAGTTGTGGTTTATCTATCGGGAGAATAAATGCGACAACTATTTATGAAGATAATACTGCATGCATTGCTCAGTTGAAAGAAGGTTACATTAAAGGAGATCGAACAAAACATATTTCTCCTAAATTCTTTTTCATTCAACAAATTCGTTCTTGTGATAATCTTGCAGACCTTTTCACAAAGTCACTCCGAAGCAGAGTTTTTGAACAGTTGATACAAAAAATTGGTCTTCGTCGACTCAAAGATGGTTGTATTGTTGAGGGGGAGAAATAAATGTATTATGTAAAAGGATTATGTACTCTTTTTCCTTCACTAGAATTTTTTCCCATTGGGTTTTTTTTTAGTAAGGTTTTAATTAGGCATATCCTGATGGACATACAAGGGGGAGTGTTATGAATAATTAGTTTAGTGGATGTCCATCCTTAGTCTTCTACCTTCCTATAACTCCCTAAAGTAAATGGATGGTTAGTGGACCTTAATTACTTTGATCATTCACTTGCACATTGTGTCCTATAAATAGGACTCATATTTTAGTGTAAAGACACACTTGTGAAGAGAATAATACACAAAGCTTTCATCTTCTTCCTATGTGATCTTGTGCTTTTAGTTTATTTTATAACACTACCCTTATAATATATATCTAGCTATCATAAATGAGCTTATTTGTAAAAACTATTAAAAACTAGCATCAAAACGAACACTCACGTGTGTGTCTTTCTATTTTATTGACAAAAGACACTAACTTGTCAAAAAAGAACAAAAAACAAGAATAATTTGAAGTGGTGAGTGGCCATCATGTGAGAGGCCGTGAACGTTTGTTTAATAAATTTTAAACCCTTTGAAGTTGTATTCGTTGATGTTGAAGATGCTCCTCGATCCAGAAGATCTTTAGTTTGAATTGAATCTCCAATCAAGTATATTCAATAATAAGTTAAGCTTTCGGTTTTCCAACCGTTGCTTTGTATTTCGTCGTGATTTAGTGTTGGGGTCTTTTTGGTGGATCGATTATCCCTAATACTTTTTTCGACTTGGTAGTTTAATTAATCTTTGTACTTTTTCTCCATGTATAATAAAGTTCTTGCCGTTAAAAAAAAAGTTAGGCCAACCCAATTCTTAGGGTCACCAATATTTTACCTTTTTTACTTGTTTCTGTTTCTAAAAGTCTAAAGGTGAAATTTACACAAACTAAATTGCTGAAATTTGAGGTCTTACACTTCCTTATAAAATCGGATTGTACAGTCTAACTCTTCCTTACAAAATCGGTTGTAAAGTGATGAGTGTTTTCTCTTTATAAATTCTTATCAAGAGTCTTATATATTCGATGTGGGACTTGAGTTTTTCCCATACACCCCCTCACGCTCAGCACTATTGGGTTTGGTGCGTGTATATAAATGGCGGGTTTCCCGATTGATAGGCTTTGAAGCCATGTTAGAAATCGTGGTTAGGCCTAACACAACCCCACAAATCTGGCTTATAAGGGAGGAGTGTCTCCTCTTTATAAACTCTTATAGAGTCATATCTATCGAGCCCTCATGGGGTTAGGAAAGCGTATGTCTGGCGACCTAGAGCACTCATGGGGTTAGGAAAACGTAGGTCTGCGACCTAGAGCCCTCATGGGGTTAGGAAAACATGATTCGTTTGAGTTGCGTTGCGTTTCCATTGTCCCATTGGATCACATGGTTTTTAAGAGCCTTTATAGATACTGCAAAACATAATGTAGAGGGAAAACGAAAACAATCATCCAAGAAAGTAAGGTGCCTCATTAAAAACCATGCCCTTGCAGAGGAAAAGAGTGCTCCCCTACCCTTTTTATTAAATCATGGCAAAAAATGTTTGTGATAATCATGGTGGCGTTAGTTTTGGAAAGAACTCGCCTTATTAAAGAAAAACAAAAGGAAAAAAAGAAAATTTAAGCAGTGTACTTCAACTGTGGTAATGGCGTAGATTGACTGTATTCCAGGTGCGTGGGACTGAGTCTCCATTCAGTTCTTTCAACTTGTAGGCTCTGTGTGATAGTTTCTCCCTTACTCTATATTGTCCCTCCCAGTTGGGTAATAATTTACCGATCCTGGTAGGAGCGACAACCTGCTTGAGGACCAGGTCTCCCTCTTTCATTTTGCGTGGAACGACTTTGGAGTTGTAGCGGCGAGCCGCTCTTTGCTTAGCGGCGAACTCCTGGATGTGGGCGGCCTCTCTGATTTCGTCAATCATGTCCATGCCGCATCGTAAACCTGTCTCATTAGCCTCTTCGGAGAAGTTGTCTCGGCGCCACGTGGGCGTGTCAATTTCTTCTGGGAGCATGGCGTCGGCGCCATAAACCATAGTGAATGGCGTCTCTTTGGTAGTGGAGTGTGGTGTTGTGTGTTGGTTATTTCAAGGTTGGCTTCATTGTTTGGTAAAATCAAAATGCAAGCAATGCGTTTTCCAGATGTTATATAATGTCTTCAGAAGCTGGATTTTTTCTTTCAATCTGATTCTTTCTGTGCGTATCTTTGGAAGATTTGTCAAGGATTAATTCAAGAATTTGAGATCTAGAAGACTGATATTTTTGTTGAAGATCTTGAGAAGATTTGTCTCGTGTTTATGCTTAATTATATTTTCTGAATGATCTTTTTGCATGATCCAATGCAGAATTATTTGTTTCCTTATTGAGTCATTCATAATTCAGAAACATATCAATTGCAGAAGATTGAACTCAGAATTATGAGAAGCTGATTTTCTGCATACTTTGTGATTAATTTCTTGCGAATCTTTTGAAGATTTGTTGAAGATTTATCATGGCTGAAGTTTCCAGAAGACTGATATTTTTATGAGAAGATCTTATTTGAAGATTGGCTTCATGTTTATTGTTGAATATATTTTCAAAGGATCTTTGGAAAATATAATTCAGAAATATGTTTCCTTCTTTGAGCTTCTATAATATTTCAGAATCATATCAATTGAAGAATATTTGGTTCAGATTTATGTTGCAGCTGAAGACTATTTAAAGAGGGCTTTGCTATTGGAAATTTCGTGTGTCAAAAACCAGAAATTAGTTCTTGAGTTTTTGTGTCTGTTAAGCTTAGTGCTTTGTTATTTGTGTACCACTCATTGTAAGAGTTGGTTGTTTGTTTTCATTGAGTTGTTAATCACTTAAAGCTTTTAAGCACAAGTGAATGTTTTTCTGTTTTTGAAGAGTGTCTTCAATTTGTTTGTTTTTGTTAAGTTTACAATCACTGGGCTGTGATTGCTTGGTTAGGAAGTAAGTGGTTTCTTATACCTAGGTGGTCTCCTGGGTAGAAGTCTAGAAGGGTAGAGATTAAGTGATAAGACGAAGAACAGGGGCTGTTGAGTCTTAGAATTAATTCTACTTAGTAGATTTCCTTCCTGGATTGGTATCCCCCAGAGTAGGTGAAGTTTGCACCGAACTGGGTTAACAAACTCATTGCGTCCTTTACTTTCTGCACCTTATTTTTCTGCTTCTGAACTTTATTTTTTCATACTCTGTTTTTAGTTCAGAACCAGTTAACTGCCAGGAATTTCAATTGGCATCAGAGCAGGCACCCTGCTTGTTTTTGGGTGAGCTCCAGGGAGATATTTTCTGGCAGAATGGAAAAGAAAGTAAAAATCATTGGCCTTGTTACCAATACTGATGTGTTGGAAGAGATTCTGGAGAATCAGAATCAAGGAAAACCAAATGGCATTGGATTTGTTGATCAGAATCTGAACATCAAACACCAAAAACCTGCTAAGAGGTTTATACCTGCTGCTAATACTCATGTTCCACAGATGAGGAAACCTAAGAACAAACCTCGGGATTCTAAAAACAAGAAAGTTTCTCATCCTTGGGTTTGTCATCATTGTGGTAAAAAGGGTCACATTAAACCTTTTTGTTACAAATTGCATGGTTATCCCAAACATTTTCAACACAGAAAAACTGAACAGCTGTGAATAAAAGCAAAATCAAGAAAGAATGGAGACCAAAGTGTAATGGTGTTGCTCAGAGGCTGAACAAAGGGAAAGGAAAGGTTGTTGCTGATGACAACAAGCCTATTCTTGTAGCACAGATGAGTTCTGGTGCTGGACCTTCAAAAGTTTGGAGCAAAGTTCTGGTTCCTGTT
The DNA here is from genome assembly GCA_018208015.1 of Medicago ruthenica. Lineage (NCBI taxonomy): Eukaryota > Viridiplantae > Streptophyta > Magnoliopsida > Fabales > Fabaceae > Medicago > Medicago ruthenica. The sequence continues at coordinate 16,485,468 of CM031376.1, forward strand.
CCTGATCAGAAGGCTTTAATTTCTTGTGAGTCTGAAGATGTTATGTCCTGTGTTCAGAAAAGAGTTGCTGATTTTGAGAAGAAGATAGCTGGGAAGAAGGTTCTGAATGTGCCTGAGGCACATATCAATTGAGCAGCATCTGATGATTGTGTCTAATGAAGACTAAGTATTTTCTGATGCTGAGTCTGAAGACTGGCTAGTTTGTGTCTGTTGTGAATTTCTACTTGTGTTTCTGGTCTGCAGTTGTGCTGTTCTCTACAGTTTTTGTTTTGGTTGTTCTTCTGCTGGGTGGATTCTTTGTGGTTCTGATCTTTGCAAGTGTGATGTGCTGTGCTGAGTTTTGTGCTTCTAGTGTTGATGGTGTTAATTGTGCTGCTGTTCTGTGTTATGTTTATCTGCTCCTGGTGTTTGCTGGTGTTTTGGCAAACTTATTTGGCTAAAAAGGGGGAGAAATTTGTATGATTGCTGAGCTGAGCTATTCAGGGGGAGTGTTCCTGAGTTTGTGTGCTTCCTGTCAGAAGCTGTTTATGTTCAGGGGGAGTTCCTGAGTGTTGTGTTTCAAGGGGAGAAGGTCTGTTCCTCAGAAACTGTTGTTATGTGTTGCAGGGGGAGTAATTTTCAGTTGTTTGTGTTTTTAATCCGCTGCTGACTCTGCTACATTATGTGGAGGTTCTTCATGGTTAATTACTTGTGATGAATGAAGGACTTGTGTTTATGAAGCATTTGATTTTAGCCAAAAATTTGCCAAAGGGGGAGATTGTTGGTTATTTCAAGGTTGGCTTCATTGTTTGGTAAAATCAAAATGCAAGCAATGCGTTTTCCAGATGTTATATAATGTCTTCAGAAGCTGGATTTTTTCTTTCAATCTGATTCTTTCTGTGCGTATCTTTGGAAGATTTGTCAAGGATTAATTCAAGCATTTGAGTTCTAGAAGACTGATATTTTTGTTGAAGATCTTGAGAAGATTTGTCTCGTGTTTATGCTTAATTATATTTTCTGAAGGATCTTTTTGCATGATACAATGCAGAATTATTTGTTTCCTTATTGAGCCATTCATAATTCAGAAACATATCAATTGCAGAAGATTGAACTCAGAATTATGAGAAGCTGATTTTCTGCATACTTTGTGATTAATTTCTTGCGAATCTTTTGAAGATTTGTTGAAGATTTATCATGGCTGAAGTTTCCAGAAGACTGATATTTTTATGAGAAGATCTTATTTGAAGATTGGCTTCATGTTTATTGTTGAATATATTTTCAAAGGATCTTTGGAAAATATAATTCAGAAATATGTTTCCTTCTTTGAGCTTCTATAATATTTCAGAATCATATCAATTGAAGAATATTTGGTTCAGATTTATGTTGCAGCTGAAGACTATTTAAAGAGGGCTTTGCTATTGGAAATTTCGTGTGTCAAAAACCAGAAATTAGTTCTTGAGTTTTTGTGTCTGTTAAGCTTAGTGCTTTGTTATTTGTGTACCACTCATTGTAAGAGTTGGTTGTTTGTTTTCATTGAGTTGTTAATCACTTAAAGCTTTTAAGCACAAGTGAATGTTTTTCTGTTTTTGAAGAGTGTCTTCAATTTGTTTGTTTTTGTTAAGTTTACAATCACTGGGCTGTGATTGCTTGGTTAGGAAGTAAGTGGTTTCTTATACCTAGGTGGTCTCCTGGGTAGAAGTCTAGAAGGGTAGAGATTAAGTGATAAGACGAAGAACAGGGGTTGTTGAGTCTTAGAATTAATTCTACTTAGTAGATTTCCTTCCTGGATTGGTATCCCCCAGAGTAGGTGAAGTTTGCACCGAACTGGGTTAACAAACTCATTGTGTCCTTTACTTTCTGCACCTTATTTTTCTGCTTCTGAACTTTATTTTTTCATACTCTGTTTTTAGTTCAGAACCAGTTAACTGCCAGGAATTTCATTGTGTGGTAGGACCATACCACCTCATGCAGATGTTCGGACCAAAGTCCTTTGGCTGCTTCTAGCTTCTTTTTGATACCGTTCAGGATGACTTTGTTAGCCAATTTTGCATGCCCATTGGCTTGGGGGTAGGGGTGGGAATAGGCTTGGCCGAGCTAGGCTTTGCAAGGCTTAAGCTTGGCCTGCCAAATTTTTTAAGGCCTAAGCGTGGCCTGCGACCTGTCATAGGCTTACTTTTGAGGCATGATCCTGACCTTCTAAAAGCCTGATAAGGCCTGCTAGCCTGTTTAAAAGTCTATATCATATGAACATCTTTAAGTAAGAAATGTGATCTAAGTTTAAATAGACTAGCGAACTAATAGATCAATTAGATTAAACTCTCTTTTAGTAATCAACATGAGTTTTTAGAGAATTTAACTATATATTGCATCATAATTCAATTCTAGTTTATAATAATACATTTGTATATGCGAAAAATTAATGTATACTAATAAACTTAAATTACTAACGAATTTATATTTTAATTCAAAGTACAAAATATACTATAATAATAAATAATATTAATCATATTTACTTAAATAGGCCGGTCCAATAGGCTTAAGAGACTTTTTGAATGGCCTGTGGCCTGGCCTTTTAAGCTAAATAGGCTTCTAAAAAAGCCTAGGCCTTCTCTATTTAAGAAAAAAGTCTGGCCTGGCCTGGCCTGTCGTAGGCCCCAAGTTGGGGGTGGATGACGGAAATGAATTGTTTGGATTCCTAAATTTTTGCAGAATTCGACCACTTTGGTGCTGGCGAATTGGGTACCATTGTCTGACACAATATACTTGGGGAGTCTGAGGCGGCAAATAATTTTCTTCCAATAAAAACGCTTCACCATTTCTGCTGTAATTTTTGTGACGACTTCCGCTTCAACCCATTTAGTGAAGTAGTCCACACCCACTATAAAAAACTTGAGTTGTCCTGGGGCCAGAGGGAAAGGTCCTACAATATCTACTACCCATTTGTGGAAAGGCCAAGGTGAGAATACAGAGGTAAGTTCGCATGTTGGGGCGTGCTTTTTATCCGAGAAACGTTGGCATTTGTCGCACTTTCTGACTAATTCGGCGCAGTCTTGTAGCATTGTAGGCCAATAGTAACCTGCACGTAGTAGTTTGGCAACTAGAGCACGTCCGCCTATGTGGCTTCCACAGACCCCTTCGTGGACTTCTAATAGTACTAGCCTAGTTTCGTTTTTGTCCATGCACCTTAGCATGGGCGTCTCCCTTCCCATCTTATAAAGTTTCCCCGCAACCATGGTGTATTTGGATGCTCGTTTTCTGCCTTGTGTTTCTTCCTCTTCATTCTTTGGTGAGAAGGAGCCGGTTAGGAACTTGATCAGGGGCGTCATCCAGCCTTCTTCTTCTTCCCCTTCGGCGGTGTTCACCTCCATGGCATCTATGCTTGGTGCAGAGAGGATTTCTTGGATCACAGTTTTGTTATTGCCAGGTCGCTTGGTGCTGGTGAGTTTTGAGAGTAAGTTTGCTCTGGTTCTGCTCTCTAGGGACGTAAATTGCATCAAAAAACTTGAAGGAGGTGGCTAGATTTTTGAATTTTGCTAAGTATTTGATGAGTTGAGTGTATTTTGCTTGATATTATCCGGTAATTTGGCTTGTTACTAACTGGGAATCACTTTTCGCTCTCAAGTTTTCAGCGCCCATCTCTCGTACCAAGATCATTCCTGCAATGAGTGCTTCATATTCCGCCTGATTGTTGTTTTGAATTCGAACCTAAGTGATTGTTCAATGAGGAGGTCGTATGGGCCTTCCAATATGATTCCAGCTCCACTTCCTTTTAAGTTTGAAGATCCGTCTACAGATAGGAGCCAGACATGGGGGCGACGTCTTCTATGGGCGACGAGAATTTTACCAACAAGTCGGCTAGGACCTGAGACTTGATGCTGCCACGGGGGAGGAACTAGACGTCATATTCAGATAGTTCAATTGCCTAACCCACCATTCATTTGGCGAGATCTGGCTTTCCTAGTACTTGTTTAATGGGATAGTTGGATTTGACGATGACTTTGTGGCCTTGGAAGTACAGTCGCAACTTTCTCGCCATTGTGATGACCGCTAGGACCAGGCATTCTATCTTTTGATATCGCAACTCAGCTCCTTTGAATACTTTGCTGACGAAATAAACCGGCTTCTCTCCCTCTTCTGAATCTTGAACCAAGACGGAGCTCATGGCGTTGTCTGAGATGGATAGGTAGAGGCATAAGATTGATCCTTTCTCCGGGCGATGTAACATAGGCGAGCTTGACAGGAAGGTCTTGATTTTTGTGAAGGCTTCTTCGCATTCGGGCGTCCATTGGAATTGTTCCTTCTTTTTGATTGAGGCAAAAAAGAGAAAAGCTTTGTCACCTGCACACGAGAGAAAATGTGATAGCACTGCTAGTCTTCCTGTTAGTTGTTGTACCTCTTTGACACTGGAAAGGCTTCTCATATCTATGATTGCCTGGCACTTATCGGGGTTTGCCTCGATTCCCCGTCTGGTAAGCATGAAGCCAAGAAACTATTGAAGGCTCCAAAAGAGCCGATATAATGTTACATGGGGGAATAGAGTTACATGTTGAGAATGCATTATATTCCTCTAAGTCTCATAGATATTTATTAAGCTTCAAGTATAACATTCTAAATGGATATCATATTGAAATAAGAAATAAAGAAGATGTAAAATATTTCTATATTAGGAGACATATATGAAGTAGATAATATAGTCACAAGAAAGGGGGGTTTGAATTGTGACCCTTTTTAAAATCTAATCCTGTACTTAAAAAATACTTCTCAAGTTGTTTCTTGGAAGAACAAAGTTAAACAGACTTCAGAACGTTCTGAAGTGTCAGTTGCAGAATAAGATATTTAAATTCAGTGTTGTGTGTGTGATGTGTATGCAGTAATATAAAGAGTATAGGGAGAGAAGAAAGACACACAGAATTTTATAGTGGTTCACCCAATGTGGGTTAGTCCACTCCTCACAATCTTGTGAGAGTTTTCCACTATGATGCTTGAGATACCCTCTCAAATCCTGCACCTTACAATCTTGTCCACTTGGAACGGTTACAACCTGTATTCTCTAAGCCTCAGCAGGCTCTCAACCTTCTGTACTAAGTCACACCAGACTTTGTACCAAATTACTCAACCTAGACTTTAATACCCTTAAAACTAGATGAGATTTGCTCTTTACAATTGATTGGAGAATTTAAGAAATGAGGTTAAGAAGAGGACTTTCAGAAGAGGAGGGGGAGAGTTTATCTTTGACAAGATAAAGAGAATTGATTTACACTTATAGTGATGATCAATTTGAGATGCTAAAGCTTCAAACACTTTGTTAATGTTTTCTTGTATGCTTTGTAATTGTGTGTATAATGCTGAGCCCTTCACTTCTATTTATAGAGTTCTTGGTCTCTTGTAACCGTTGGAGGGTGACCAATGGTCTTGTGCCATGTGTCCTGGGCCCCACTGACTTTTACTTGAAAATCTGGGTGAACATTCTGACTTTCAGAATGTTGTTCTGTTCTTGAGAGTACTTCAGAATGTTGTTGCATTCTTGATGATATTCATCTGGGTTCATCATGTATGAATGAACATATGAATTTCTGGATTTACTGATGAACTCTTGTTTTATGCGTGCAGTGCATCAGAATGTTGCTGTGCCAAGAGCTTTGCAAATCAGTCTTGGATTGTGTGCAGGAGAGAGGAAAGTGGAACCATCACTTCATGCCCATGCTTTAGGGGATTTTGCTGGTCTGTAACAGTACCAACCCCTTAGGTGTCAAGATCTTATGGATTCTGACTTTGAGATTGTGATTTGCCTTTTTGCTTAACTTTTCCAACTGCTTTACTGTAGCTAGTCAGAATTGAAGCATGTGCTGTATTGAACATTCTGAACTTCAGAATATCCTTTTTGTTTCACTTAGGATGACTTGTAAGACTACCATTTGATGTAATCAAATCCTAATAGTGAAACATAAATGAAGTGAGGCAATTTGATCATCTAGGATGATATTCCCTTTTGGAATATTCCTGTTAATTCAATGTTCATAGTCTTAAATGAACATTGAATGTCCTTTTTGACATTCATTTTGTAGATGCCTTTATTTCTTGATTGATCCATGCAAGTATGTTTTTCTTGGACATTTATTTATGTCACGTGTGGCCTGCATGTTCTTGAATTTCTGGGTTGGTGTATGAGTAGCTTTATGACAAGGTTTCAGATCCTGTGAACAACCTTCTGAACTGCATATCAGCTTCTGAACTGTGTTCAGCTTCTGATCAACATTGCTGCTACTGAACAGGATTTCACCTTCTGAACTGTGTTGCAGCTTCTGATCTTCATTTTGGCTTCTGAACTATGTTCAGCTTCTGGACTTCATTTTCCCTTCTGAACTGAGTCCAACATTCTGAACTGTGTTCAGCTTCTGAACTGAGTCCAACATTCTGAACTGTGTTCAGTTTCTGAACTGAGTTCAACTTTCTGAACTATGACAAAGTTCTTTCTTTGATTCCTTGTATCTTGGTATTTGTTCCTGTCTTAATTAATCACTCAAGAGCACAAGTTAAATACCAAGAAACTAATCAAAGTCCATTAATCCTTTAATCATTTAGGGTTTGTTATCTTTAAAATTAATTTGGGATTTTTGCCTCAACAATCTCCCCCTTTTTGATGATGACAAACCTATGATTTAGGATTATGGATTTTGATTAAAAATATGAGAGGTTTAAGAGCTGAAAATTATTTTTATGCTCCCCCTCATTTTTATAATTCATGACATTGAGTTTTTAATAATTTTTAAGAGCTCCCCCTTATTTTTATAATTCATGGCATTATTAAGAGATGCAGATTTTTGAACCAAATGCATTTTTTCATTAATCAATCATGCTCATTACATCATATATGGTTCAAAAGCAAAAACTTAGCAAACAAAGGTGATCAAGCAAAAGTTGAAGTTTTAAGAACTCCAATAACTATTGATCACTGACCTACTTGGGCCTAAAACATAAAAACTTAAAGATTTAAATCCTAAAGCTTCTCCCCCTTTTGTCAACAGCAAGAAAGGTAGGGAGGGATAAGTGAAGGACACTCAGGGAGTTGAGTCTCCAGAATCTGAGGAAGGCTCAGAATCAAAGACAGATGGGTCTTCAAACACAGGAGGATTCATAGCCAATCCAGGAGCAGCAACTTCAGAGGTCCATTTTGCTAGGACACATGCAATCTTATGGGTTTTAGTTGCAACCCTAAGAGAACGTCTAGCAATTTTTTCAGCTTTGGATATTTGTGGTGTGGGAGCAGAAGTGGGGGCATCCATGTTTGTTTTTGAGTGACCTTCTTTTGAGACAAAGGTTTCAAGGGAAGCAAACAGTGTAGGAATATCAGGTAGTTGAGTGGTTGTTTTGAGTGTGGCTGGAGTAGGAGAGATATTTTGCGAAGTGTGAAGAGGGGATATCAGAAACTTGCTACAAATGGCTTCTGACTCCATGGTGGAAGTAGACTGATTTAGGAGTGGTGGTGGTGGTTGGTTAGCCAGAGGTTGGATTTGTTCAATAGGCAGAGATCCTGAAGCTATAGGAGCAGGATCTGCAGAGACTTCGCAGATGGAGGGAGTGGTATGATCAGGGAGAATGTTTCCTTCAACATTCTGTACTTCAGTTTCAGGCATTGTTTCAGGATTTTCTTTCTGAGAGTCCTCAAAAACACCATCTTCTGAATTGATCCCTTCCATGTTGAGATCAAATCCAGCTTGATTTCCATCTGATTGTTCAATACCAGTTTCTAGCTGGTCAGCATTGTCACTAAACATGTGGGTGACTAGGATTTCAGCTACATCATTCAGGTCCTGATCCTCAGCAGTCTTTTGTGCTTCTTCTTCCAGCTGACCTCCTTCTTCAGCATTTTCTTCAATGTCTTGCTGAAATTGTTCTTCAGCAACTGTGGCTGGCTCAGCATTCTTTTGGAGAAGTGATTCATTATCCTGCTGACTTTCCTCCTCAGCCATTTCTTGAGATTCTTCAATATGCTGATCTTCAGCAACATTCTGATCTTCTGTAACATTCTGATCTTCTGCAACTTCCTGAGTTGCTTCTTTGGCAGGATCATCACTCTCTTGGAATGTTTCTTCAGAAGATTCATCTTCCTTTTGATGTTCTGTGGGATTTTCATCCATTGGCTCCTCTTGAACCACATTGTTAACATCTTCTTTCTCTTCCTCTAGAGGAGGGTTTTGGACTTTCTCAATCTTCCTTTTCTTCTTTGTCTTTCTAACTTTCTGGTCTTGATGTCTTTTAACAGAACCAGATGTTTCAGATGCTGGAGGAGTGGGAAGGTTGGATGGAGTGATGTGCAACTGAGCCATGGTTTTTGCAGTGAACCTCATAAAGGTGTAATCACATTGTTCATCTTCAAGAGGTACTTTGTTGTCCTTAAGGATGAGAGTGATTGGCATTCCATAGACTAGGGCACTTGTTTGTTTGGGATTCATACATGAATCAATCATGTGTTGAAGGATAATGAAGCAAAGGTTCAACTTTTTCTTGTTAATGAGGTGAAATATGATGCAGAGATCAGTATCAGTCACAGCTTCATAGGTTCCTGACCTAGGAAGCAAGGTATGGCGTACCATATTGTGAAAGATTTTGGGTAGGTCAGCAAGATTTGTGGAGTTAAAAGGAAGGTTTGGTTTGGTGTATTCAAGTATGAGTTTGGCACGGTTTGTTCTAGCTTCAGAGAACCAGGAAGGAAAGAAGAGTTCATTACCTTCATTTGGGATTCTTAGAGCCTTTGAGAGGGAAGCTTGAGTGAGTTTAATCTTAACTCCTTTGACAGTTGTAATGAGGGTCTTCTTTCTATCTTTGGTTTTGATTTCCATTGAGCTGTAGAATTCCCTTACCAAATCTGGGTAGGTGAGTTCCTGAAGTGACACAAAGCTTGTCCATCCTTGTGCATCAGTGTATTCACACAGGTTCCATCCCCTCTTCTTCAGGTCAGCAAAATCAAAATACTTAGCCCTGCTTATGGGTCTAGGTGCTTTTTCCTTTTTGCCCTTCAGAATGGAGGTTATCTTCCCAATGTCTTTTCCTTTTCCATGCTTTTTGGGAGGAGATGCTTCTTCCTGCTCATCAGAATGTTCTTCTTCTTCAGATTGAGATTTTGATTGAGATTTTTCTTCAGAGACAGAATTCTCTTTTTCTGGTTCAGAGGTTTGTTTGGGTGAAGTCTTGACCTTCCTCATGTATTGAGAGATGGTTGGATCAGAATCTTCCTCTGAGTCTGAGAGAAGGATCGTGGAGGCAGAAAATTTCTTGGCTTTTCCAGTTCCAGAGATGATTCTCTGAGACCTTCTGGGATGTTGAGAAGTTGAAGCAGATTTCTTAGGTTTAGTTACAGGCTTTCTGGGTTTAGAAGGTTCAGTGGTGGAGATGATGATATCAGGGAGAATGGTGCGCAGAGGTTGAGGTTCTTCTGGGAATTGTGGTGGAGCAGAACGAGGAACAGGGGTTTGTTCTTGTTCATTGTTGCGAGAGGTTGTTTTTGTTCTGGCCATGGCAGTTTTTTGTGCGAAGGGACAGATGAAATTTTTCGGTTCAGAGGTGTGGAGATGAATGTGTTTGAGTGGAGTGGTGGTTTGTTTATAAAGACAAAAACGTGTAGGAGGAGAGAGAGAGAAACTGATGATGGTGGTTTTATGGGAAAAGATAAATCTGAAAAGTGGTTGTACAGGAAAGAGAAAGTAGCCGTTTTGAAGGAAGAAAGGAGAGTGGCTGATTTGATAGATCCCTTTTTGTATGGAGGTTAATGGTTTTAACACATTAACTCTAATACAAGCATTTAATGCTGAGATATGGAGGGATTTTTGAAGAAAGATCACTTTATGAGAGTGACTTACTAACTTCAGAAAAAAATTTCTGAATATTCTAAGTTCAGAGAACCATGCTGAACAGGATGTACGTCCAGATCCTGAGGAACATTCTGAACATTGTTTGAACATTCTGAGCTTTGTTGAACATTCTGAAGTGATTCAGAATGACTCAAGGGGGTTTGTCCTAGGCCCTTAGTGATTCAGTTAATCAATCTTTATTGGGATTTTTCATAATTAGCAATTTTTCTTTGATAAAATTGAATCTATCCTCAACTAATGGTTTTGTGAAAATATCAGCTAATTGATTTTCTGTATCAATGAATTTCAATTCAATGTCCTTTTTCTGAACATGATCACGTATGAAATGATGCTTAATTTCAATATGCTTAGACCTAGAATGTTGAATAGGATTTTTTGACAAATTAATTGCACTTGTGTTGTCACAGAAAATTGGAACACTTAAGTACCTTAGTGAGTAATCTTCCAACTGATTTCTGATCCACAAAACTTGAGAGCAACAACTAGCTGCAGATACATACTCAGCTTCTGTTGTAGAGAGTGCAATGGTATTTTGTTTTCTACAGGACCATCCAATCAGGGCTTGTCCTAGGAATTGACAAGATCCACTTGTACTCTTTCTCTCAACTTTGTCTCCAGCATAATCAGCATCACAATAGGCTACAAGATCAAAACTACAGCCTTTTCTATACCAAAGACCAAGATCAGTAGTACCTACTAGGTATCTTAAGATCCTTTTTACAGCAGTTAGATGAGATTCTTTTGCACAAGTTTGAAATCTAGCACATAATCCTACTGCATAAATTATGTCAGGTCTGCTAGCAGTTAAATAAAGCAATGATCCTATCATGCCTCTATATTCTTTTTCAGAGACTGATTTTCCATTTTCATCTTTATCCAAGCTGGATGATGGATGCATGGGAGTGGCCATTATCTTTGCTTCATTCATTTTATATTTTTTAAGAATATCTTTGACATATTTTTCTTGATTTATGAAAATGCCATTTGGAAATTGTTTGATTTGCAAACCAAGAAAGAAACCAAGTTCACCCATCATGCTCATTTCAAATTCACTTTGCATGAGTTTTGAAAAGTCTTCACACATTTTCTCTTTGGTTGAACCAAAAATAATATCATCTACATAGACTTGAACTATTAGCAAATCTGTGTTCTGAGTTTTTCTAAAAAGTGTGGTATCAATTTTTCCTCTAGAAAATCCATTGTTAATGAGAAATGTGCTAAGTCTTTCATACCAAGCTCTAGGAGCTTGCTTAAGACCATAAAGTGCTTTAGTGAGTTTGAAAACATGATTAGGTTTTTCTTTATTTATGAAGCCAGGAGGTTGACTTACATAAACCTCTTCATTTAAAAATCCATTTAAAAAGGCACTTTTAACATCCATTTGAAAAAGTTTGATACTTTTATGTGCAGCATATGCAAGAAGGATTCTAATAGCTTCTAACCTTGCCACTGGTGCAAAAGTCTCATCATAGTCAATACCTTCTTGTTGGTTGTATCCTTGAGCAACCAACCTTGCTTTATTTCTGACAACTTTCCCATCTTCATCAAGTTTATTTCTAAATACCCATCTTGTTCCAATGATTGTCTTCCCTTGATCATCTGGAACCAAGTTCCACACTTTGTTCCTTTCAAACTGAGACAGTTCATCTTTCATGGCCTCAATCCATGAATCATCTATTATGGCTTCATTTATTGACTTGGGTTCCATTTGAGAGATCATAGCCATATTGTTCCCTTGAAAGGACATTCTGGTTCTTACACCATCAGTTGTGCTTCCAATGATTTGATCTACAGGATGATCTCCTATCATTCTCCAACTTCTAGGAGGGCTTTGTAGAGATGAGTCCTGAACATTCTGATCATCTTCTTTTTCTACAGAACTTACATTGTTCTGATTGTTAACATTCTGAAGTGTCTGATCTTCAGTATCTTCCTTTTCTTGGAGTTGAGAAGGTTCATCATATTCATCAAATATGACATGCATACTGACTTCAACTGTTTGGGTTTTTAAGTTGTACACTCTATAACCTTTGGATGTTGTAGAGTATCCCAAAAAGATAGCTTTATCTGATTTAGGATCAAACTTACCCAGTTTTTCTTTTGTGTTCAGAATGTAACAGTAGCAACCAAATATGTGAAAATAAGATATGCTAGGTTTGATGTTTTTCCATAATTCATATGGGGTTTTATTTATAATGTTTCTTATTGAAACTCTATTCAAAATGTAGCAAGATGTATTGATGGCTTCTGCCCAAAAGTAATCTTCAACATTTGATTCATTTAGCATAGTCCTAGCCATTTCTTGCAAGGTTCTATTTTTCCTCTCAACAACTCCATTTTGCTGTGGAGTTCTTGCACAAGAAAAATTATGTGTAATACCACATTCATCAAAGAATGTCTTGAAGGAAGCATTTTCAAATTCTCCTCCATGATCACTCCTCACAGATATGATATTAGAACCTTTTTCATTTTGAATCTTTTTGCAAAAGTTTTGAAATGCTTCAAATGATTCATCTTTATGTTTTAAAAATAACACCCATGTAAATCTTGAGAAATCATCAACAATAACAAATCCATATCTTTTGCCACTAAGACTTGCAGTTTGAACAGGACCAAAGAGATCAATGTGAAGAAGCTCTAAAGGTTTTTGAGTTGAAATATATTCAATTGTTTTAAAACTGCTTTTAACTTGTTTTCCTTTAATACAAGCTTCACAGATCTTGTCCTTTTCAAAGTTAATCTTTGGCAAACCTCTAACTAGATCAAGTTGAGAAAGTTTAGCAATAGTTTTCATACTAATGTGTCCAGCTCTTTTGTGCCAAATCCACTTATCTTTTTCAAGAGACATAAAACATGATTCAGCTGGAATTTCATTTAAGTCCAAAACATACAAGTTCTTTTTCCTTGATCCAGAGAAAATTAATTTCTTAGAGGAGGCTTGTCTTATTTCACATATGTTGGGTTTAAAAATAACTTCAAAACCACTATCACATAATTGGCTTATGCTAAGTAGATTGTGTTTCAACCCTTCTACAAACTGAACATTTTCTATCTTGGCAGAGTTAGTTTTACCTATTGTTCCTTTACCTCTGATTTTGCCTTTGTCATTGTTTCCAAATGTGACTAGTCCTCCATCTCTACTTTCAAAGGTTAGAAAGCAATTCCTATCTCCTGTCATGTGTCTTGAACAGCCACTGTCCAAGTACCATGGCTTTGTTTTTGCATTTTGAGAAGAGACCTACACTTGACATGAACAAAATCTTAGGTACCCATGTAATGTTGGGTCCTTGAGGGTTAGTTTTTCTAAGAGATCTTTTCTTATTGTAACATTCTGTTATTGTATGACCAGATTTGTTACAGTAAGAGCATATCTTCTTAGCCTTTTCAGCCTTTTGTGAACTTTCTGATCTATTGAGATGAGAACGTTCTGAGCTAAGATTATTTAACCTATTTTTTTCAAAATGTTTTTTATGAAAACATGCTGAGTCAAGATGCCCTAGCTTGTTACAGTATGAGCATTTTATCTTCATTTTTATTTCAGTTTCTTTTGGCAAAAGAACAGTTTTAAGAAGATTTTTGTTTGGATCTTTGAATCCTAATCCAGATTTTTCATTTGTTCCAGCTTGTGATCCCAGAATATTTTGAAAAGTTTCTGTGGATTTTATAAAACGTGAGAGATCATTTTTTAGTCCTTCAACTTCTGTTTTCAAAAGAATGTTTTCTTTTTGTACTTCAGAAGGTTTAGACAAAATTCCTTTTTGCTTTTTATTTAGCTCTCTTTGTTGTTCAGACATTTTAAAATGAGAGTCTTGCAAAGTTTGTATGGTTCTTCTGGATTCATCATATTTAATTTGAAGTTTATCTTTTTCAGCTTTTAGTTCAGAAAGTTCTTTTATCAATGATTGACATTTGTTAGATAGAAAATTTGAATCATATATAAGACTGTCAATTTTTCTTTCAAGTTCTTTTTGCAAAGAGTTAGGTTCATAGATAATTACCTCTTCCTCATCTTCTGATTTAGCCATCAAACTCAGGTTGGCTTCCTCATCTTCTGGTTCTGCTTCTTCTAGATCATCCCAGGTGATCATGGCTTTCTTTTTGAAGGGAGGTCTCCTTTGCTGTTTCTTGAGATCAGGACACTCATTCTTGTAGTGTCCAAGCTTGTTGCATCCAAAACAGGTGACTTGACTTTTGTCAGTCTCAGTTTTGTTAGTGTTAGTGTTGGGAAACTTCTTTCTGAGCTGATTTCTTCTCATCATCATTCTTTGAATTTTCTTGGAGATGAGTGCAAGTTCATCTTCAGCTTCTTCTTCCTGGACTTCTTCTATTTCATCCAGTTCTTCCACATCATCTTGAGTTGCTGATGATGTTTCTTGGGAGGCCTTCAAGGCAAGAGTTTTTACCTTTTTCACTGGTTTGTCTTCTTGAAGTATGACTTCATGAGCTCTCAGTGAACCAATAAGTTCCTCCAAGGTCAGAGAGTTTAGATCTTTGGCCTGGGTAATAGCTGTGACCATAGGTCTCCATGTGCTTGGAAGAGATCTTAATATTTTCCTGATTCTATCATGAGTGGAATATATCTTTCCAAGAGATCTCATTTCATTTACTATTGTTGTGAATCTAGCATACATTTCATCAATAGTTTCATTTTCACTCATTTCAAAGATTTCAAACTTTCTGACTCCAATGTCAATTCTAGTTTCTTTGACATGAGATGTTCCTTCATGATGTATTTTTAAAGTGTCCCATACCTCTTTAGCATTTTGGCATTCATCAACTCTTTCACTTTCTTCCATGGTTAGTGCGCATGATAAGAATAATCTAGCTTTAGAGTTTAGTAATACCTTGGCTTTATCATCTGGTGTCCATGCACTTTTTTCTTTTATACCTCCATCTCTGTTCATTGGAACATGATCTCCTTCAGAGATTACAGCCCACATGTCCGTATCTTGAGATCTAAGAAAAAGTTCCATCTTGCCTTTCCAGAAGTAGTAGTTTGTGCCATCAAACAATGGAGGTCTGTTTGCTGATCCTCCTTCTGTAATATACTTAGCCTTTGACATACTTCTTCCTGGATCTTTTCTCTAACACTTGTGTAAGTGTTCAAACCCTTAGAGCCAACGCTCTGATGCCAATTGAAGTAGATAATATAGTCACAAGAAAGGGGGGGTTTGAATTGTGACCCTTTTTAAAATCTAATCCTGTACTTAAAAAATACTTCTCAAGTTGTTTCTTGGAAGAACAAAGTTAAACAGACTTCAGAACGTTCTGAAGTGTCAGTTGCAGAATAAGATATTTAAATTCAGTGTTGTGTGTGTGATGTGTATGCAGTAATATAAAGAGTATAGGGAGAGAAGAAAGACACACAGAATTTTATAGTGGTTCACCCAATGTGGGTTAGTCCACTCCTCACAATCTTGTGAGAGTTTTCCACTATGATGCTTGAGATACCCTCTCAAATCCTGCACCTTACAATCTTGTCCACTTGGAACGGTTACAACCTGTATTCTCTAAGCCTCAGCAGGCTCTCAACCTTCTGTACTAAGTCACACCAGACTTTGTACCAAATTACTCAACCTAGACTTTAATACCCTTAAAACTAGATGAGATTTGCTCTTTACAATTGATTGGAGAATTTAAGAAATGAGGTTAAGAAGAGGACTTTCAGAAGAGGAGGGGGAGAGTTTATCTTTGACAAGATAAAGAGAATTGATTTACACTTATAGTGATGATCAATTTGAGATGCTAAAGCTTCAAACACTTTGTTAATGTTTTCTTGTATGCTTTGTAATTGTGTGTATAATGCTGAGCCCTTCACTTCTATTTATAGAGTTCTTGGTCTCTTGTAACCGTTGGAGGGTGACCAATGGTCTTGTGCCATGTGTCCTGGGCCCCACTGACTTTTACTTGAAAATCTGGGTGAACATTCTGACTTTCAGAATGTTGTTCTGTTCTTGAGAGTACTTCAGAATGTTGTTGCATTCTTGATGATATTCATCTGGGTTCATCATGTATGAATGAACATATGAATTTCTGGATTTACTGATGAACTCTTGTTTTATGCGTGCAGTGCATCAGAATGTTGCTGTGCCAAGAGCTTTGCAAATCAGTCTTGGATTGTGTGCAGGAGAGAGGAAAGTGGAACCATCACTTCATGCCCATGCTTTAGGGGATTTTGCTGGTCTGTAACAGTACCAACCCCTTAGGTGTCAAGATCTTATGGATTCTGACTTTGAGATTGTGATTTGCCTTTTTGCTTAACTTTTCCAACTGCTTTACTGTAGCTAGTCAGAATTGAAGCATGTGCTGTATTGAACATTCTGAACTTCAGAATATCCTTTTTGTTTCACTTAGGATGACTTGTAAGACTACCATTTGATGTAATCAAATCCTAATAGTGAAACATAAATGAAGTGAGGCAATTTGATCATCTAGGATGATATTCCCTTTTGGAATATTCCTGTTAATTCAATGTTCATAGTCTTAAATGAACATTGAATGTCCTTTTTGACATTCATTTTGTAGATGCCTTTATTTCTTGATTGATCCATGCAAGTATGTTTTTCTTGGACATTTATTTATGTCACGTGTGGCCTGCATGTTCTTGAATTTCTGGGTTGGTGTATGAGTAGCTTTATGACAAGGTTTCAGATCCTGTGAACAACCTTCTGAACTGCATATCAGCTTCTGAACTGTGTTCAGCTTCTGATCAACATTGCTGCTACTGAACAGGATTTCACCTTCTGAACTGTGTTGCAGCTTCTGATCTTCATTTTGGCTTCTGAACTATGTTCAGCTTCTGGACTTCATTTTCCCTTCTGAACTGAGTCCAACATTCTGAACTGTGTTCAGCTTCTGAACTGAGTCCAACATTCTGAACTGTGTTCAGTTTCTGAACTGAGTTCAACTTTCTGAACTATGACAAAGTTCTTTCTTTGATTCCTTGTATCTTGGTATTTGTTCCTGTCTTAATTAATCACTCAAGAGCACAAGTTAAATACCAAGAAACTAATCAAAGTCCATTAATCCTTTAATCATTTAGGGTTTGTTATCTTTAAAATTAATTTGGGATTTTTGCCTCAACAATATATTGGATAAATAAAATAAGTGTAGTGAAGAAATTACATGTCTTTTCCTTTGAATTGTACTACACTTATATTATTGAAATTGAAGCACATATTATTGTAACCAGAAGCTTAAAAAATTATATTAAGTTTGTTGTTGGTAAGACCGGTTGGGTCATTTTGAATATATTATGATGCGAAGAAAAAATAGTTGATTTTTTTTTTATGGATATGTATTAAAGAGCCAGAAGCTTCTTCAAGTCTAATAAGTTTTGTGTATTATTGAAGAGTTAGAAGTTTCTTCAAATCTAATAACTTTTGTGCATTACAAATTCCCAAAGAAAGTTGATAATTTGAGGAAATGAGTCTCACATTTGGGGATATTTGTGAATCAATACACACATAATAATCATGTGGACCAGATATATATTTTATAACTTCAGTTGATGCATCAATTACGGTCACATGTATATTTATTGTTAACTCACAACCAGAAATTTGTGAGAGTATTTGACTAACATCTCATTTTCCGTATTTTATAAGTATTGAGCGTATATGGAAATTGATATCGAACATTCGGTAACATATGTTCATTTATAAAAGAAAATCATGAAATATTGATATATGAAGTTTGCCTTATTTTTAAAAGTATTGGTGAAAATCTACTATTAAATTTGAAGAGATCATGTATTCAGCTGAAATGAATTCAAGCACGTTATCATACTTGATTAAGTCTAGTACCACATGAAAGGCTCAATTTTTATATTAGACATTTGTTGCAATATACAACTTGCTTGATATTTTTATATAAAACTCCCCGAAGGATTTAATTTTATCGAGGCATACAATTCAGATTCTCGAAGAGATTACTTAGTCAAATAAAAATATTGAAACATGTCGTATAATATTGTTAGTGAATATTTTATAAAAGAGTGGTATAAAAATGATAGTATTTGTCCATTTAAAAATAAATCTGAGAACTCTTGAAGAGTTTTTGAAAGTTGATTTCTTAAAAAAAATTGAGATCAAATATGTAGGAAGGGTAAATATTTATTGGAGATTACAAGTTAATTTTCTAAAAAATAACACTTATGTGAATCATGAAGCTTGTATAGCAAGGTGCTAATTTTTTTATATATGGACAAATCACATTTGTTGTACACTTCAATGATTGTTAATTCAATAGATGTTAACAAAGATCGATTGAGAATTTGAGAAAATAATGAAGAGTTGATTGGTCCTGCAGTACCATACTTTATTTCAATTGAGGAACAATAATGTACCTTGCTAATTATTCATGTTACGATATATTATTTGTTACTTTGTTATATTAGATATGCATGTTATTTGTATGATGCTCATTATGAAATTTTAGCACTACATAAGGGAAGTCGAGAATGTGTTTGGTTGAGGTCTATGATTAAACACATAGAAGAAACTTGTGATTTGTCTTTCAGAAGAATGAATGCAATAATTCTTATAATACCATGTGCACTGCTCCGTTGAAAGGATGTCACATTAAAGAAGATAGAACAAAAACATATTTTTCAAAGTTCTTTTTCACACATGTCTTCAGAAGAGCGGTGATCTAAAGATTCAACAATTTTGTTCGTGTGATAATCATGATTACCTTTTACAAAGTAACTTCCAAGTAAAATTTTTGAGCAACAGGTATGAAAGACTGATATTCGTCCTCTTAGAGATGGTTGTTTAGATGAGGGGGAGAAATAAATATATTATGCACTCTTTTTCCCTTAACCAAGGTTTTGTCTCATTGGGTTTTCCTGGTAAGGTTTTTAACGAGACAGATATATCAGATAGTGTACTATTTTTCTTTCACTAGGATTTTTTTCCTAATGAGGCATATCCTGATGTGAATGTCCATCCTTAATCTTCCACTTTCCTATAACCCCCATTAGTGAATGTATGGTTAGTGGATGTACATCCTTAATCTTCCACCTTCCTATAACCCCCATTAGTGAATGTATGGTTAGTGGTCCTTAATTGCTTTGATCACTCACTTGCTCATTTGTGTCTTATAAATAGGACTCATATTTTAGTGTAATGATATGCTTGTGATGAAGAGAATAATACAGAAAGCTTTCACCTTCTTCATCTTTGATCTTGTCCTTTTATTTTATTTTATAACATTTATCATATTGTATAAATATGTATATGCAGGTTGCGGGGCTGGGCATAATAGTACTCATACCCGCGCCCATACCCATTTAAATTTGCGGGTAATTACCCGGACCCAATCTTGTACTCATGAAAGCGGGATTTTACCGTACCCATTGCAGGTATTTTTTGCGGGTACCCATCGAACTTGGATCCAATTGCCATCCCTAGATCAAAAGCATATTTAACCCTTAAACAAATAAACTAGAGGAATTTGAGTGTTGTTCACTTTACCGCTATATCTACACAAAGGCATAGGGAAATAATAATATCCACCAAAACATACAAATAGTATATATGCTCATCAAGCAAATTACAATGAATTCTATTTGTTCACTGACCACCCTTTCCCTTTCCCTTTCCCTTTCCCTTTCCCTTTCCTTCCTCCTCTTTGTTTTTCTCACAAATCTTCCACTAGTTTTCTCAAATGACAATGTTGAGATAGTAATGGAAAAAAATGGTATCCCCCTTATCCCAAGTACCAGTTACAACGTTTCGCCAGCAAATACTAGTGGACAAATAACACTAGGTAAAACTGTTGATTCATATTGTTCTTTTCTTGTGTTACAAGATGATGAAAAATAATTTTTCAGTCGACAAGTGAAATTCAGTTTATCCCCCGGAATAATCCCAGCTAGTTTAATCTTCACGAATAACGCGCTAGAGATTGAGTTTGTATATAAGGATAGTTGTGTTGAATCATCAAAATGGTTGATAATGTTAATAACAAATCATTTGTTGGTATTGGTAGTCCTGAAAACTATCATGAAGGTACACAAATATTGAAATTTCAGTCAGCAAATATAATCTTATTGTTGTTTTTTATATTTTCCAAGGCAAAAAGAATTGAATGAATCAAACCAAAATGAATAAAACATATCCAAGACATCATTATATAGATATGTCCTTTAGCAAAGGGAATCTGGATCAGAAGTTTCTGTTTTTCTCTCTTAAACTTCTTTTCTCTTTGAAGGTCACCAAACAAAACAAATTATATTGCTCGGATTTAACATAATTACAAGGACCACTCTTTTCTTATAAAATCTTCCGAACAAAGAGTATTACTTCAAAACCATGGTTTTAAATTCCGGTCGCAACCACAGTTGCGATCGCAAAATAAAAGATTTTGTAGTCTCTGCAACGGCATCGCAATTACAATGTCGACCATATCAGCTACATTTTCCTACAATATAAAGGTTTGCAGCGTAACCACAACTTAAAAATATGCTTCAAACAATTAAGTGCCCCCATTGGAATCCTTGGTCTTGTGAGTGTGTTAGTATCTACCAGCGATCAACAGCAAGCTCAGCATTGGATTTTGTGATCTATTTTCGTATTGTATTCTCTAACCTACACAGCCTCTTCCTCTTCCTTTGTTTAGATCTTCCAAATCTATGAAGGTGAATTTATAAAAGTCATAAGATCAAATGATTAAGGTTTACATTTCAACGATGACTTCACTTCCATAACCAAATAGACTTTCCAAAACACTATGCAACTCTTCTGTCTTTGGATTAGACTGATCAAGAGAATAGAATTGATGAACCTTATCATCAACCTCAATCCAGCTACATCCTGGGATCTTATAAGACTTTTCCTGCTTCAATTTGAACCACACATTCCTCACTTCATCCCACTTTCCTAATTCACCATATATATTAGCCAACATTGTACCATAACCTCCATTATGTGGATCAATTTCAACTAACTTTTTGGCTGCAAATTCCGCCAAATCGGTACGACCATGAACCTTACATCCATTAAGCAAAGAACCCCAAACCACTTCATCCGGTTCCATGCTCATTCTTTTCACAACATCCATTGCCTCGTCAAATCGACCTGCCCGACCAAGAAGGTCTATCAAACACCCGTAATGCTCGATCTGAGGCTCTATCACATACTCCTTAATCATCATCTCAAAATAGCCACAACCTTGTTCAACCAATCCACCATGAGTACAAGCATTCAACAACCCAATAAAAGTTACCTCATCGGGTCTCACGCCACCACCACACTCCACCATCTTCTCAAAAACCGCAATCGCATCCTCACATTTCCCATGCAATGCATAACAATTAATCATCGAATTCCACGAAGTCAACCCCTTACATCGGTCCATCTCAAAAACCTTCCTTGCCAACTCCAAACTCCCACACTTCCCATACATATCCACAAGCGCATTCGACACAAACGAATCAACTACAAACCCATGTCTATAAATATAACCATGTATCCATTTCCCAAGCTGAAGCATACCACCATGACCACAAGCCGAAAGCACACAAACAACCGTAACCTGATTCGGTTTATTCCCCTTACAAAACCCTCCCTCACCCAAACCAGCCTCAAAAACCATTTCTCTAAACAACCTAATCCCCTCACTAAAAAACCCATTCTGAGTACACCCACTAATCACCGCATTCCAAGCCGGAACATCTCGATCAACCATTTCATCAAAAACCATCAACCCCTTCTCAACATCCCCCACTCTCAAATACCCAGAAACCAAAACAGTAAAAACCACAACATTTCTCTCAGACATTTCATCAAACACCTTATGTGCATCCCTTAAACCCCCCAAAACCTTCGAATACGAATCAACAAGCGACGTTTCGACAACCGGGTAATTCAAAAAACCACTTTTTACAATCTGGGCATGCACCAAATCAACTAAAAATCGTTCTTTTACTGATTTCAACACATGGGGATATATAAAATGATTAGGCCTAATAGGGCTATTAAGCATGGTTTTGAAGAGTTTGAAAGTTATGTGTTGTTGAGATGAATAAGCAGTGATGATGGCAGTGAAGAGGTAGATATTTGGTTGATGAATGTGGTTGAAGATTTGGTGAGCATAGTGAAGATTTGAGAGTTTGAGGGAACAAAAACGAAGGAGTTTGAAGGCATAGAAATGGGTTTGGGAATGACCAAGTGTTGTTAAATGTGATTGAAGTTGTTTTAAGTGGTTTATGTGATTGATTTTGTTTAAGATTGTTGTTACTAATTCGTTTAGGTTTCGTTTCATTTGATTGATTTTTGTTTTCGTTATTCTTAGGGTGACATTTGAATCCTTTCCCATGTGATTTTTGACCTTAGATATAATAATAAAAAATTTGAATGATTGTGATTTTTTACTTGTTACCCTTTTGCAACTTTTTGGTTTTTTATTTGAAATAAAAATTGGGACCCCATAATGTTAGGTGGAGTTTAACATGGGAAAGGTAAAGGTGAATCCTTTCCCACCATGGGAAAGCTTTTTTGACCATTAAATTAAAGAAGAACATTGATTTTATGATGGTATGCACACACTACATCATTCATCAACATTTTCTCTCCTCTATTCCCCCACTCAGGCACCCACCCACCACCACCATAATGTATTCATCTTCCATCTTCGTTTACAATCCATAGAAAAACACAAAATCACAGCTCAAATTTGGGCAAAATTGCTTATCCAACCGTTCAAACAACTTCACTTATTTTCTTCCCCCATCCCTTCTCTCCCACTCATCTAAAATATGTGATCTAGAATTTGAGATTTGTGTAACTATAAATATTGTTTTGATCTGGGTAACCACAAACATTCTACCATTTTATTAATTTTCGTAATAATGGTACAAAAGAATAAATTTATAGCAATGGATAATACTAGTACTCCTAATCAATTTCATTTTATCAACAAAAAAAATCCTATTAATCAGTGTCTAGCTTTTTGGTTTTTTTTCTGTGGGAGCTGCTGCTATTAATCAATTTCAGACCTAATTGTGGATTATTTTCTTGTTTGCCGTAAACCTTTGTATTTTGCATATACTTGCATACCTTGTGCTTATTTTATTCCTTAATATAATTTTGTTGTTCCTTAAAATAGCGTGTTTTTTTACTTTAATCACTTGAAGATTGTTTTTGGATTGTTCTTTGATTTTAATTTTTTGGGTTTTTCAAGAACAACTTGATGAAGATAGCTATGGATTGTATTTGCATTCTCTTGAGGTTGAAGATGATGAGAGAAAATATATAGTGTGTAGACCATCATAAAATATATGCTCCTCTTTAATCTAATGGTCAAAAAAAAATTTCCCATGGTGGGAAAGGAGATTCCTTTCCCATGTTAAACTCCACCTTTGCTTGTAGGCAATGTTTTAAAATTATGTGGTCCATGAGGCTATGACATCAGTATTTCAGAGATCTATCATAAAATTACAATGTGTATCAGGGGTGGTATAAGTTTTGTTCATGATTTTTTCCATTACCAAAAGATAGCAAGTAGCAATAGTCAACTACAACATATAACTTCGTTAGGAAGGATATACTGATTAATGAATTATAAGTTTTATGGAAAAAGATTCAATTGCTTTTAAAGGTTATAAAGTTTTATTAAATTCTAGTAATTGATAACACTATAATTTGAGTTTATTTTAGAATTTGGGTTGAGCTTAACTAGCTTTTAAAGTGAAGGAAGTCGCTCTCCCTTTAAACATATTTTTATGACATATTCATTCAATATGTGTCTCTTATGTAACACACAGCTCATCCAAGTCTTGACATATCAAGAGTGATCCAAATAATACAATAGAGGGTGACCGACATCGATCTTAGAATCTGATAGCATCTTAGAATTTGAATTGCACATAACTCAATCATACAACAATACAAGACTCTTAACATTTTTAAAGATCCTTATACACGAGTGTGTTTGGATGGGGGAATATTTTAAGGTAATGTAATGTTTTGAGGGAATTCAAATACTTTGAGGTGAATTTCATTGTTTGGATAATAATTTGAAAATTTTTCAAAATGATGGAAATTTATGAAGTATTGTGTTCAAGTTAAATTTAGAGAATTTCAAATGACACCTAAAAGCTAAGAATTTCAAATTTCATTGTTATAATTTTTCAAATTTTGCATTTTGGACCTCAAATTTTCCAAAATTTTCAAATTGACCCAATAAATTTCCAAAAAAAATTACAAATTGACCCCTCAATTTTTCAAAAATTATAATTTGACCCCTTATTTTTTTGGAAATTTACAGATTGACCCCTAATTTCAATTTTCAAATTTGGCCCAAAAAAATTAAAATTTATAAAAGTTGCCCAAATATGATGACAATGAAATTTTTTATTACTTCATCCAAACAAAAGTATTGAGAAATGAAAGTAATTTAATTGAATCATTTAAATTGCTTAGAATTCTAAATTCTTTAAAATTTCTCAACTACCTCATCCAAACGCACTCTTAATGAATTTTGAATTTCCAAATGTAACTAAAAATGCACTAAATTGCTTGTCTATCTAGTCAACTTCAACTAGCATGCCTCCATTTTTAAAAGCTGGTCTTTCTAGTAACAACTTTGTATTGCATGTATTTGGGAGCTTTTGGGCTCGCAAATATTATTTTAGATGGATAAACCTGATAATTTTCAAGTTGTTTAAGTTTTTGTTAGAGATTAATACGTTGTGAGTTGGAAATTGTGAGGGACTGTGGTTATTTTTTTCATGATTTCACACATGATCACGCGAGTTTTAGTCGAGTAACGACATCAAGAGCCTCATCTTTGTTGGCCATCATCATTGCTGGTAGGACTTAGGCTCTACATTATTATTTAGAAAATGTTTGTTTGACATCTAAAATGTATATACATCTTAAGAGATAAAGATCGGCGAGAGTGATGTGATATATGCGTTGAATTGATGATGCGGCTATTGAACCTGTTAAAATAACAACTCTTAACTATTTTACTTCACCCTTTAATCACTTCACATGATACAAGTCCTTTGAAAATCATACTCAAACCAATCTATGGTTTTTTATTGATTTAAATTTTTTTATCAAACCGACAACAAGTTACACATAATGCATCTAAATGTAACGTAATAAAAATAACTCTTATTTTTTGAAGGGAAATTCTTGTTTACCTATGAATAAAAGGTGGGTAATACTACCCATGTTGAGTTGGACCAATCAAAACAATGTATTTATATAACATTAAAAATAATAGAAAACAAACAAATAACTTTGATTGGTGCCAACTCAACATGGGTTGTGTTACCCACCTTTTATTGATGGGTACCCAAGTTGTCACCTTTTTTGAAATGATCCATGCTAAAAGCTCGGTACACAAGTTTACTTCTCCGTATATCTGAAATAGAAGAATAATTCAAGGGAACCTAAGATATCCTTATCACTTGATCGTATATGTGGAGAGAAGATTTTGTAAACAAATTCAAATTTGGATGGAGGAAATTTGGGAGGTCGTTATGATAAAACGTTGAATGGATTTAATTGCAATAGTGGTGTCTTGATTAGTACTACAATTATGGTGTGTTTTTCAACAAGGATAAACTTGAGAAAAAAAATATTAAATATCCTAAAACATCAAATATTTTGAAATATAGTTGAAGTTTTAAAAATATCAAAAGAAAAAAAATGGAGGGAGTAATAAAATATTAAATGGCAATTGCCATTATAAAAAATTAACTAGTTTAATTTTGAATTAATAAATGAGAAATGCTAACTTGTATCCCTGTGACATAAGTTAAAAAGCCATACATAAAAGTTTTTTTTAAAACAATTGTGTATTCAATATCTTAAAAGTGTTAAAAGTTATATTTTCAATATAAAATTTATTTTTTATTTCTATTTTAAACTCAGCATGACCTAAAGAAAAAGATAGATGATAGCCAAAACTAATGTCCATCCACCAGTTAGAACTCAACACAAGAAGACTTCTCATGATTTTTTTTTTAGAGTAGATCAATCAGACTCTTATTTTAATTTTAAAAAACAAAAAAAATGCAATAACATCGTATGACAAACTAAGACATTGTAACTATGTTGACACTTTTTGGCTATCATATATAGTTTGCAATACTCTATAAATATTATTAAATAAAAAAAATAAAGATACAAAAGTACTTGGGAACTAGACCAAAACACAAATCAAAATATCCAAGTGAACACTAATATTCTGCCTCGTTAAAAACATTTTCATGAAAAAAGAGTACATCACAAACAATTGTAAAAAAAAAAACAAAGAAAAGAGAACTCTTGACAAATAGAACCCTTGATCAATCAGCTTCTTACGAGCAAGTGCAAAATAACAATAACAATAACAAGAAAAGGAAATTAACTAATAATCATTCATAAAATAAAAAACTTAAATATCTAGAGCAGCCATCTTCACAAATCTTCTCCAGTCGTCCATTTCTTTTATTGAGCAAGCTAGCTTAACACAAGCACACATTAAATGAGTATTATGATAGTGCATAAATTTTGCAATGGATTATTTTCAAGAGTATAAAAAGGAAAGAAATGGCATACTAGTAACAATATTGCACTTTTTAAGTATATCAATATTTATAGTCACTTTTTAAAATTTTATCAAAGAATGAACAACCAAAGTTCCTAAATAAGTGGTGTACAAAACTATGGAAATTCAGAAATATTAAAAAAAAGTCTTTGGTATCTCAGTATTTAGTCGCGATGCATAAATATGATTCTTTCCCTTTTCTTTAGTACATCAACAAAAAATTTAAAAGCGTTTCAATAAAAAATAATGGAATCCATTTTACTTGTAAAAAGAAAAAACTAAACCAAACATAATAGTCGGTACCTTTCTAAACCCAACGATTATTTTTTAAGATTACGTTTGGGATGTGAGCAATTTTAGACCAAGCTGCACTTGTTTCTGTCTGACATTCCTTAATTAAGAGTGGACAATCAATGATTTCTAAGGTATGTAAGTTTGTAAGACGTGACATTCCCTCAGGCAAATCTGCCAATATGCAATTGTACACCTCTATGTGTTGAAGTGATGAGATGTTGCATATCCAATCTGGTAATACCTTTAGCTCATCACAACGACATAAAGAAAACTTGATTTTTTGGAGGGAAGGAAGACAGTTGAGGCCATCTTTAAACCACATTTCAATTACTTGAAATTCTTGACTTGAAAACAGGTCAAGCACAAGATTCTCAAGAGAAGTAAGATTTTTAAACCAATCCTTCGGGGCTTTTTCCATACCCATAATGGTTTCATTAATTCGCAAGGATTTGAGCATGGAAAGAGGAGGGCAGCCATTTGAATATTGTGACTCTGCTATATTTAGTGTTGCTTCCAATATCTCCATATTGCTACTCCACAAATTTAATCTCTTCTTAATGTTTGGAAAAGTAGGCATGAAAGTCAACATCGGGCATACATCAATGCTCAATTCAGAAAGAGAAGGAAAGTGAGGCAACAAGAGATGATGTGAAGAGTTAATAATATCATTCAAATCATCTCCCATCCTCCTCCATCCCTTCAGCTTCTCACAATTCCAAACTGTTAGACTCTCCAAAGATGGGAAGAATGATTCATGAAGAATAGGCTCTTCATAATATATGTACTCCAATTCATCAAGGGACCGTAACACAAGTGACTTAAGGAATGGAAGACGTTCCAATGGTGGGAGATATCGGAGACCTGCGCAAAAAATAAGAGATATTTCAATTATATTTGTGAGTGGAGAAAGCCAATTGGACAAAGTCAGACCCTTGTGCTGTTGTATGCTCCATTTTCTAGATCCAGATGGTGTCTCGTCTTTCAATTTCCAATCATTTATCTCAAGGTGTCTCAAATTGATTAATTTTGAAAAATCTTTCGTAGAAAGCCCAACATTTCTATTCTCTAACAATTTTATTGTAAGTAAA
This sequence comes from Medicago ruthenica, assembly GCA_018208015.1. Taxonomy (NCBI): domain Eukaryota; kingdom Viridiplantae; phylum Streptophyta; class Magnoliopsida; order Fabales; family Fabaceae; genus Medicago; species Medicago ruthenica. The sequence goes on from CM031376.1 coordinate 16,513,246, forward strand.
CAAACAAGATTGCTGATAGATTTGTAAAGACTTTCTCGTAAATCACACTTTGACAAGTCCAGATGCCTTAAATGCTTCGATTTTTCAATGGAACCAACTAGCTTGCTATGAGGACCTTCTAGCTTCAAGACACGTAAGTATTTAAAATTTGAAATAACTGATAGTTCCACTTTACTGGAATTGGAATCAAACACAATCAAAGTCCGCAACCTACTTGAATCCAGTGATTCCAACAGACACAAGGCATCACATTCCACTGATACATGCACAGGTCTTCCTAGACTAATATTTGTCTTACTATTCAAGTAACAACAATCATTGCCAGCTACTTGTGTTGCAAGATCGTGCATTAAATCATGCATTTTAAAACCAACTACATCACCATCGTTATTCAAATTTGCATCTTGGAAGAATGATTTCGTCAAGAGAATATTTACCAATTGATTGCCAACATCTTCCATGCATTTGCCTTCAACTGAACAATCAAGATAACCTTGTGCCATCCACATTTGAATTAACTCATCCTTCTCAAATTCCCAATCCTTAGGAAATAAAGAGCAATAAGCAAAACATTGCTTTTGTTGAGGTGATAAGTTATGGTAACTCAATTTTAGGACAGGCAAGATGCTATCTTTATCCTCGCACAATTTCCAAAAGTCACCTTGTAAGACATCGATCCACTCCCTTTCTTCCCTTTTACTTCGTAATATGCCTCCCAATGATCTAACTGCTAATGGAACTCCTTTGCACTTTTCTGCTATCTTCTTACCAACTAGTTCAAGAGTTTGGTTCACTCCAACGGCATTATCCCCAAAGGTAATATTCTTTAACAAACCCCATGATTCTTCTGGAGTTAAACCACTCAAAACATAGGGGTCACTTACACCCATTGTCTGTGCCACAATTTTACTGCGACTTGTCACTACAATCTTGCTGCCTTGAGCACCACACATCAAATAAGGCCTCAACTGATCCCACTTTTCAAAAGTCTCATTCCAAACGTCATCGAGAACTAACAAGTATCTCTTACCAGTTAAATTGTCACGAAGCATACTTTGTAAGCTTTCCAATGATAACTTATCATCAATTTGGCTATTGGTTAATAACTCCAACATTTTCTTAACAATAATTTTGACATCAAAGTTATCGGAGACACATACCCACATACTCTTTTCAAAAAACTTTGTTACTTCACCATCATTGTATACCAGTTGAGCAAGAGCAGTCTTCCCCAAACCACCAATACCAACAATAGCAACCAAGGAGACATTATGATTTTCATGTGATTGCCTCAACAAGCTTATAATCTTCTTTTTATCATCTTCTCTTCCAATAATCTCCGATTCTAACACATAAGAACTAGTTTCCCTCCTTACATCGTTAGTTTTCTCAACCACCACAACATTGGAGTTAAGATTCAACACAGACATATCTTTCACAACATCATTAAAACTTTTTTGTATTTTTTCAATCTCAAGAGCCATTTTACGGCGAAAAGCAGCTCTGCTTAGAGATAAGGAATGAAATACCTGTGTCACTTTGTTCTTATTAGCTTTATCCCTTTTGTGTATCATATCTTCAATAAGAAACTCATCTATCAAATCATCAGCAGGAAGAAGCACATCGTTGAGCCTTCTAACCCAGTTTTGTACAGCATGACTTTGCTCTTGTTTCTCTTCAGCATCAAGGAGCACAGCTTTGATGGATTCAACTGTGTTCTTAAGCTTTTTCAATTCATCCATCACACCATAAATCCGTCCAAATTCACGAAAGGCTGCAGAAGCCAACCTATGAAAAGAAAATATTCAGCAAACAAGCTTGTATTATATTTATGTTCGTTGGTTAAACTATTTTAACTTGAACACAAAAAAAAAAAAAGGTAAAGTGTGACACCTGTTAATGAGACTTGTAGCAACACCGTATGGAATTTGTTCAGCCATCCTTCAAAAAATTAGCAGAGTTTGAGGGTGGTTGTGAATGAATGTAGAAAAAGTAGTATACATACAAGAAAATAAGGACCAAGGAAGGGATACAAACGTAATTACATCTTTGAAACAATCTAGTGAAAATCTAGTTTTATCCTCAGCCGCATGTCGTCATCGTGAAGATATTATATTGTCTCTTATTTATAAGAAAAAACCAATAATATTATCCTCAACCAAGAGTAAAAAATCATAAAAATAATAATGATGTTTTAACCTTGACTTGAAAGACCTCAAGTCGTCGCTGTGAGTTGTTGCTTATCTACACGTTGCATTAAAAGGTTACAGCATGAGTAAACAAAAAGTAGGAAATGATAATAATGAAGAGTACTCTTAGTCTTAGAGGTAATGGTTAATACCGTCTTTGGTTTCTGTAATATGAACGAATTCTGATTTTAGTCCCTGTAAAAAAAATTAGATTATGTCCTTATCATGTTAGATTCTTCCACTTTTAGTCTCTCACTTGGACTTGTCAGCAGAATCTGCTGATGTGTCCAGCTGACTGTGTAATTATTTTAGTTTTTGCTTTTTTTAATTAAATAAAATGCCACATGTATCTTACCCTTCTTCTTCCCTACATCCCTCTGCCTCTCCCTCTCCGTCTTCCACCGCGTCTCACCGTCGCCGCTGTTTTTCTCACCCACGTCGCCGTCTCTCAAGCTCACACCTCGTCGTCTCTCGCATCACTCCCTCACTGTCTCTTTCACTCATGTCTCTAACACCCGAGATCTGATGACGGCAACAACAATGGTGATGCTGAAGGAACGACAACAAAGACGGCTGAGGTGATATTCTTCAATCTCGTTTTTATTTCGGTTTTAAGGTGCGGTGGTCAGAATAGGAGAGGTGTTGTGGCGAGACCAGATTCCGTTTCACATTCTTCGTCCTCTTTGATTTTTTTCTTTTTTGTTGCTTTCATTTGTTTTAGTTTTGTTTTACTACAGATTTTTAGTTTTTTCTGAATGAAAATTGCATTAAAATAACAAAACAACAGCAGAGGCAGAGCTAGATGAAAATGGTAGAAGACAGTCCTTCAATTTCGTTTTCTGGGTTTTATTTAATTAAAAAAATCAAAAACTAAAATAATTACACAATCAGTTGGACACGTCAGCAGATTCTGCTGACAAGTCCAAGTGAGGGGCCAAAAGTGGAAGAATCTGAAATGATAGGGACAGAATCTAAATTTTTTTTTTACACGGAATTCGCTCATATTACAAATGTTGTTTTTGGATTTCTAGTAACAATATCTACTAACAATATATAAAAATTGAATAACATCATATTACAAATGTTGTATCTGTGAAAGGCATATACTACCAGGTATCAATTGTGGCATTTATAATGTTTATAATTAAAAAATTGTACATGTTATAACTTATATGGATATGGATTAATTATGTTTTTGTGCAGGCTGAGGTTGAGGGTCAGATAATAACATGGTTAACTCCTCATTTACTACAACAGGTTGTGTCTGATGATGTTGACATGCCTACCATGCTAAATTTTCTGCAATTTTATGAGGTCGGTTTCATATTTAGTGTCTTCGTTCTGTTAATACATCAACATTCATGTCAGCACAATTAATAAGACTGTTGACATTTTACTAATATCCTTAACTTCATAATGAATTGCTACAGCCTCTTCTTCGGTTTGTGAATTTCCGCCTCTATCATTCTATAAACTTGGAGTATCCTCCCAGGCTTGATGCTCGGTTGGAAGCTTTCGCAGCAGGTACCATTTTCTTAACATAGATGGACCTTCAGAAACTTGAATTTCTGCAGATACTCTATTATCTACTGATCAATTCTCTTTTCAAACTGTAGATCTATATGCACTGTCAAGATATGCCAATGCAAACAAACCCTCTGGACCGATATTCGAAGCTTCTCAGTTAGCTGAATCTAAACAAGTGGAGTCCAAGCAAAAAGGGGCAGATGGTGAAAATGAAAAATCTGAACTAAGACTTGCTCAACTTCACCACCAACTTCTTTCTAATGAACCTGGTGCACTGATGCACCTGGTTGAGGACTTAGCAGTTGAAGATGAAGAGGATCAAGATACAAGAGAATGTAAAAATCTCTTCAAAAATCTTAAATTCTTCTTGAGTAGGGAGGTAAGACCTTTTGATAGTCTTGACAAACACAATTATTTGAAAGTATTGTTTCTGTCAATAATTGGGAAGTATGAGACACATAATTTTCTTAATTTCATTTCATGTTTCTTTTCAAATTAAATGTATGAAAAAGTAAAAAATTTAATAATATCCGGATGCTGTGCACGCAACACAACAAAGCTTATTAGACTTTTTTATTGATACTAAATCTCTTCAACTTATTTATGAAATCATTTACATGATTGATTGCTATGACATTACTTGCACTGTTTTGTCCTAATTACTCAGGTACAAAGGGAATCATTACTTTTTGTTATTCCTGCCTTTGGTGGTACCGTTACTTGGGAAGGAAAGGGGGCGCCTTTTGATGAATCTTACCAGAGCATTACTCATCAGGTTTGTGATTAAGCATATCATCTTCTATGTGACATAACTTTTCAATCCTTCTTTTTGTATTCACTGAGCTATTGCTTTCATATGTTTAGATTGTTGACAGGGATGCGCAAGGCCATAGGTTTCTATCTAGAGAATATGTTCAACCACAGTGGATATTTGATTGTGTAAATGCACGCATAATTTTGCCGACAGAAAGTTATATGGTGGGAAGGTAATTTGTTTCCATTTTCCATGCTAATTATTTTGGGTTCATTAGGGTTCTTATTTATTGTAGCAATCTTGGTTGGAGTGTGCTAATTTTATTATGAGCAAATTAGTGTTTTCTTCAAGGGATCATGAGATCTTCCCGTGGAATCACAAATCCACACATCCTTTCTTCTTTTCATCCTGTTATTAAAAAACTACCTTATATGGTGGTCTTGATCAATCCAATAGTTTTAAAAAATTAGACCATCATGGACCACTTATATGGCATATTCTATGTGCACATGTTTATTAAATTTAATATTTACATGTATATAGAAAGCGAGTCTATGTGGTGTTTATGATAACTTCCGAAGTTAAAAACTTAAAATATTTCTTTTGTTAACAGGATTCCTCCACCTCACTTGTCACCTTTTGTTAAATATGACAAAGAAGGCTACATTCCTGACTATGCAAAGACTATCAAACACTTGCAAGCTGCTGCCAGAAAGGAAATTCTTCCGCTTCCTGGTGTTGGAAAAGAAGATTCACTTCAGGGTACTATTACATATACTTCAGCAGATTCTATTGTCGAAAAAGAAACATCTGCCGGTTTGGTACAGACCGGAGAATCAACAGCGAATGTTCAAGAAAATGTTGATACTGATACGAATGCAATTATTATGATGCCTCGTAGTCAAAGGAAGTTATTGGAAGCCATGGAGGTAAACTTCTTTTTTTTAATCTCCTTATACATACTTGAGTTGCTTAATTCTTTGTCCTCTCACTCCTCTGCATAACTGGTTGCAAAGTGATTGATGGGTTAAGTCTTTACAATCGGTTCTGAATTTCTTCAACTTTGTTTATTACTTATTTTGTTATAAATCTGTTATTCAGATATCTAATAAGCGCAAGCAGAATGAGAGCGATCGTATCAAACAGCGGAAAAAGAAATTAGATGAAGCTAAGGGTCAAAGGAGTTGAAGACTCTAGCTATGACTTCATTTTTGGTATTGGAATTAAGGCAAGGTGAATGTGTTTCAATTTTAAGGTAGAAAAAGCCTTCAAGCTCAAAGAGTTCATGCAAGTGACTTTGTATTTATCGTATCACAAAGAGATTAGCGGGGGCTCGAAAATTTGACTTGTTAGGCGCGGGGGTCCTATATTTTTTAGTTACAAATTTCATAGGGATATCTGACGCAGTTTTACGGTTTTCGAAATTTTAGGGTCCGTTTGGTTCGAGAATTTTGGAGGGGAGGGGAGGGGAGGGCTCACTTTTATTTTTTAAATTACAAACAATGTAAAATGTTTTTTTAAAATAAATTAAGTGCTTTTGAAGTATTATATGATCATTTACCATGTTGTTAATTCAATTTTCTAAAAATTATTTTATAATATCCGTAATTTGAAAAATAAAAGTGAGCTCTCCCCTCCCCTGCAAAACTCTCGAACCAAACGGACCCTTAATCATTTTTTCTCTCTCCTTGGAATAAGACCATCATGAATGTGTGCAACTGCAATTCCAAACCTCATAATTTTATCTCAAGAGTTTGAATTCTCAGAAATCTTAATCATATTTTTGTTGTCTTTTGTCTAATACATGTCCATTTATATTTTTGTTCTTAACTCTTATTTCTGATACACTATGTTGGTTTATAAATTTTGAACAAAGAAATATAATACTACAAACATAATTAGCACATATTTTATTTAACAAGACAACATGCTATCTTGTCCCACATATTACTCCATATGTTAATTAATTCTCTTCTCACTAAAGGAAAGGGAATTGATCAACGATTTATTACATAAACATAATCTAGCTATGAACGATACTATGACTAGATTATTTATTTATGTATTACATCTCATAGTGGAGATGTTCAACAAGCACAAACACATTTTAGATTTTTGCAAGAACCACTGAGTAAGCCTTCTCCTCTCCTGCAAAGATAGCCACATTGTTGGTTGCCAGATGAACCAATACATGCACCACTGAAGAAACGACTTGGTTTCTCACAAGCCTCAATTTGCACCACTGCTTCTTCTGCAATTTCCAAAACAACCATATTATTTTTCTTAAGCAATATATTTACAACACTCGTTAGTTAACAAAATACTTATACTATTTTATTATTAGTATATTATGTTACATTAATTAATTATTTCTCTTGAAGATAAACTTGTAAAAGCAAAATCAATTGCCAACAAATTTAATACCGCAATCAACATTTTAGATTTCCGTGATTTATTTAAGATACTCCCTCCGGTTCTATTTATAAGAGAAAGTTGGATCAACAAAAGTTGATGTATCTAGTCTGAATTTTGAACCATACATCAACTTATCTTGACCCAACTTTCTCTTATAAATAAGACTAGATGGAGTATGGTTTTTAGGGATGAAGATAGTAAAAAGAAGAAAAATAGTTTCATCAAATATAAGATTTGGTTTTTTGTTTTCTTCCTTCAATTCTTAGGGAAAGATGACCATAGTGATATATAAGTTGATCGAGAGGTAAGCAAATTTTGTCCAAAGATTATTTCAATCAGAATTCAAACTCAAATTCTTTACTATGATTTATCATTAACCACTTGATTTTGATATGAATATATAAAAATTTAATTGATATAGTGTCAATCAATCATGAATAATCTTATATATATATATATATATATATATATATATATATATATATATATATATATATATATATATATATATATATATATATATATATATATATATAAGGATAGTTCTAGTTAAAGTCAATATCTTTAATAATGTGTCAATTTATAATTGATTGACCTGATAAAAAGTTCTTTAAAAATGGCAAGCATATATAACTTAAACTCTAAATTATAGTTTGCATACATGTTTTTATTTTCTAATAAAAAGTATTGTAATAAAAAAATGGTTTTATGAGTTAAACATAATGACTAAAATACAAAATCATATCCCAAATTACTTTAATACAAACTTACGAGCAGCTAAGAGAACAATGAGAAAGAAGCACAAGCTAGCAAGTGTTTTCCTCTCCATCACTTTTTTTTGTCTTCTAACAAAATGTAAGTGGTTATGTTCTATCACCTTGCTGATAGATGTAGCAAATTTATAGAATCGCTGAACTTGGAAAAGTATTCCGGTGGCATTTACCATGGGAAAGGGGAAAGTTTTCCCACCATGGGAAAGGTTGCCTTTGCACCATTGATTTAATAATAATTAAATGGTTGAGATGTTTTACTTGTCACCCTTTGGAAACTTTTTGTTTTTGCAAAATCACAAAAATGCGGACCCCACACGAAAATTGAATATTGTTTATTTGTTTGGGTTGATTTTTTTTTATTGAATGGGCTTGTTTTATGGGCTTATGGGAACCTGATAATAAGCCCAAAAACTGAACCAACAATCTATCGAAACCCCCATATACAAATTTCTACCTCGCCAAATAAGTAAAATAATACTCACAATACAGGTAGATCAAACATACAAGACATTATTTTTTTTAAACAAAAGAATCAGGTGGCATAACTTAGTAGTTTTAAATTACAAACAAACAGTACAATAGTCACGGTACAGATAGATCTAACGTGCATAACATAAATTTCAAACAGAAGATCCATTGGGCATAATTTAGTAGTTTTAAATTACAATCAAACAAAACACGGTACAGATTTTAAAATATTTCTTAGGATTTTTGTCCCTTTAAAAATTTTCATTCATGAAATTAGTCCCTACTTTTTAGTCAACTCATGTCTAACTTTCATATTTTTTAATTAAATTTTTCAGAGATGGGTAGAAAATTAGGACAATATTTTCCAAAAAAAAAATAGAATTTTTTAACAAAACATGAATTTAAAGCTATTTTTAAGTTAAAAGTTGTTTGACAAAATATTGTATAAATATATAATAAAAAAATGTTAAAATATTTTTTGAAGGGAAAAAATGTTTAAAATATTTTTTTAGTAAGTACTTAATAGATATTGTGTTTGACCTAATAGATATTGTGTTTGACCTACCTTCTCCTTAAAATTGTAGAGAAGTAGGAAAAAAACCGGGCCAAACGGTACCTTATAATCATTTGTTTCTCTTACGAGGGAATATGTAATTTTTTTAAGTATTTAAAATTACATTTTACAATTTTATTTTTTTTACAATTTTTTTAAACACGGTACCTTAAATAGTTGCATTCTTTTTCCTTTTGAAAAAACAAACAAAAATAATAAAACTTGTTTCACTTACAGGTGGCAGTAAAAAGTGAGTTTCCCATGGTGGGAAAATTTTGAAGTGTCCATGGTAAATGCCACCATTCCGTAGGGCATGGTTTTTCAAATGTATATGATAGCTGCAATTGCAATTGTAAAGAAAGGATACATGTGATGAAGAATAATTGTTATTTTTTGTACAAATATTTTTTTGTGTGCAACTCCGGAAATTAACGGGGTGTATTGGATTAAGATTTTAAAGGACAATTTTTGTTTAAAAAAATCTTAAGGATTTTAAAAGACTTTGCAGGATTTTAATGACTTTGATGATTTTAAAAGACTATTGAGATTTACAATTTAGATTTCAATGGATTTAACTCATAAGATTTTAAAGGATTTCAAATGATTTTATAGATTTTAAAAGATTTCAAAAGATTTTATGAATTTTTAAAGACTCATTGAAAAAAATGATCATAACACACTCTCTTTCACAATATTCTCAATACAGACTCTTTTATTTATTTTACTTTATTTTTTTATGAGGGAGATAGAGAGAGAGAGAGAGAGAGAGAGAGAGAAAGAGAGAAGGGGGAAGAGAGAGGAGGGAAAAGAGAGTGAGATATAGATAGATAGAGAGAGAGGGGAAGAGAGGAAGAGAGAGAGAGAGGGAGAGAGAAGGGAGGAGAGAGAGAGAGAGAGTGTGTGTGAGAGAGAGGGAGAGAGGAAGAGAGAGTGAGAGAGAAGGGAGGAGAGAAATAGTAAAATCTTTAAAGAAAAAACAATCTTAAGAAATCTCATGTTTTCATAAAAGACTTTTTCATGCTAAAATTTCACTAGAAAATCCCACCAAATCCATCAAAATCCAATTTATTAAACAATCCTTCGAAATTTGAATGATTTTGAATACCACAAGACTTTTTTTAAGTGATAAAGAGTTTTGATTGAATACCACAAGACTTTTTTTAAATGACAAAGAGTCTTGATTGAATACCAAAAGACTTTTTTTAAGTTGCAAAGAGTCTTGATTGAATACCACAAGACTTTTTCATAATAAAAAAATCTTTTAAAATCTCGTAGAATCTTAATTCAATACACCCCCCTAAGATTTAACATTATTGGATTCTCATAGTTGCATTCTTAGGCATAATTTGAAATAGAAATCTTGGTTAAACTAAAATTGATCTTTACCATCCCATTTAAGTGTTATTTGGTGAAGAATAATTGTTATGTGGTACATCTTTTAGACAAACAAAAAAGAAAAAGAAATAATGATTACTCTCTCTCTCAATTTTTTTTAATCTCATTTTCACATGTATTAAAAAATGTATTCAATTGTCTCATAAAATATAAAGTAGAACTTTATTTTATGATTTTTTTGTCAAATAGTTGTGTAGTTAGAAACTCATCATTTAAGGTGAATAAGTGGAAAATTTAAAATTTAAACTTTAGTCTCTATATACGGTAACGTCTCTGTTAATTGAGTTATGCTCATGGGGACCATAATAAAGTTTAGTTTCAATAAATTGATTTCATTTCTTATAGTTAAAATTGGTAGGTTTTTTTTTCTTTAACGGTATATCTAAAATGTCATAGTAAATGCCAAAAGAAACAATGTATATGAAATACTTACCAATTGTTTGAAATATTTTCTTTAAGACATAAGTATATTATGATCTTGTAGCTTTATTTACCTTATGTTTGTAGAGAATTAAATCGTATTTTGTTTTAATTTATTTGTATAAAAAATCTCAATCACAACCAACAACAGACTTTGGTTCAGTTGGTAAGATTTTGTTCATATCTAGCTAGATCAAGTGTTCAATTCTCTTTGCCTTCTTGATCACCTCATTGGTGGGTACAACTCTTTGGGTTTGAAGGCATATTTTAGAATGGTTGTTGAATACCTTCAAATTGCTAAATTGATCGGATCGTAACTTCCAATCAATATTTCTTTACGTAAATCTCGATCAGATTGTAAATTTCGATGATTTTTTTTAAAACGTAAACAATTTTAAAAAGGCTATTGAACAACCTTCATATCTTATCTCTAGTTAACATTTGAGATCCAACTCACATGAAGATTTTTTTGAATATAAAAAAAAACACATTTTATTTAAACTTGATGTTAAAAGAAATCAGCACACTTATTGACCTTTATGTTTAGGGTCAAGTTGAAGTCCAAAAATTGTCCTGATCAAAACTTAACATCCGATAAAAGACAATTATAATTGTCACAACCACACTTCTCATCTTCTAAATAAAATCTTACTTTTGATAACACTATAAATAATATAAAAATTTATTTCGATAGACAAAACGATAATAGTCACTGAAAAGTCACACACAAAAATAAAGTAGTCGGAGTTTGAATTCCAATCATAATATTTGATCTATCAAATTCAATATATTCTTTCACTTGAGTCAAAAATAATCAAATGGTGTGCACTACCTTTTAATTAGAATTTCATTGATGTTGTTTGCATCTAATATATAATGGTGTCACATGACACAGCTGACAAGTAAAATGCATCTGAAATTTGAAGATTGTTTATATGTAGTTATACATTTCATCAGTCTCAAACTAAATTCACATTTGAGTTGTATATTGTTCTCAAGAAAATTATTAGTTTGGTTGATTTCAATAGTAAAATTAGTATTATTTATCAAAACTTTCTTGATAAATAAGGTTATATTGTTGGGGAAAAAGGCGGCAAATGCATTACCCTTGAACAAAAGGTGCGTAGAGTTACTCATATTGAGTTTACACCAATTTAAATCATTTATTTGTTTTTCATTATTTATATTATAGATATTGCATAAATAATAAAAGACAAATCAATTACTTTTATTGGTGTCAACTCTACCAACTTTTTGTTGATGAGTAGATAAGAATTTGTCAAAAAATAATACTCGTTTAAGGGTTGTGTTATTTAAACAACTATTTATATAACAACTTTTGAGACTACCAAAATTTTACAAGGAAAATGAGGTATTGACACAAAAACCAAAACAATTAAGAAAGAAAATAAAAACATAATGTAAATGAAAGAGAAAGTTGTCACAAAAATTATCAAAAAATGGTTTTCCAAATATCATTTACGAGGAAGACAACATTGGGTGGTGCAACGAGATAGTGATGGTTCGAAATTTCAATCTGTCTAAATTTCTTAGGAGAGTTAAAAGAGTATTTGTTGAAAGATTTTGGTATGTTAAATGCATCTTTGAACCTCAAAAGATTAGTCCATGACTTCCTACTTAAGATACCTTAATTAACAACAAAATCCAGCAAATAATCATTTTCATTTATTATATTAATAATATTGAACTAATGAATATCAATTACTTATACTAAGAGCATCTTCAATGGTGCTCTTATTAAAAGGTGGCTTAAGTGGTCCCTTCATGTACACAACACATATTCATTTCATTTTAAATTTAATTCTCTAATAAGCATTAATTTACTCCAACCCAACTAGGGATGTTCAAAATCGAACTAATACAATAGAAAAACCGCAAACCGAACCAATCCAAACCGAAACCGCAAAAAACTCAACATACGGAAAACATTAATTAAACATATGTTACCTAGATCAATATTCATAGAAACTCAATGAAAACTTTTATAAAATGACATATTTTTTTCTTTTGTTAAGTTTCTTCTTAACTTTTTATTTCAAAAATATGTTTATGTGTTACTTGAACTTTTAGACAATTATAAAATCTTAGTATTTGCATTTCTTACATAATAAGATTATTTTTTGCACACGTTTTTAATTTGATTTATGTTGTTGGGAATATTGTTGTGTTTTAACTATTCAACTTGATTTTAATGCTGAAAACAAAAAATTGTATTTGCTCGATAAAAACCACCCAAACCGCATTGGTTTGGTTTGGTTCGGATTTTATTTTAAAAGTCAACTGAACCACACCAAACCGCATGTTTTTTTATTTTGCGGTTCGGATTACTTTTAGCCTCAAAACCGAACCAAACCGCACCGCGAACACCCCTAAACCCAACAACTCTTAAAAAGTGACTCCATTTTTAACATTGAATTCATGCATGAATTTTTTTTATTTTATTTTTTGAAAGGGCATTAATTTTTTATTTGAAAAATGATGAAAGAAGTTGAATAAAAATGCAATGGAACCACAGTTATGCAAGAGAGAGAGAGAGACAATGCGTGTACAAGCCTTACATCTCAATAGCAATCCTTCTTATTTCTTCTCCAAGTAGCTAATAAGCTCTATGTGCTATTAGACAACACATCTCCCATTGGAGATGCTCTTATGGTAAAGTGCATAATTTCTAAATTCAACCAACCATTAAAAAATTCGTCACTTATTACAATCTTATCCGGCTCAAAGAATTAGTCTCTACAATTGTGTGTAGAGATTACCCGGTTCCCTCGAAAAACTTTTAAAAATCATCATTTAATATATCAAACACAACCAACAAATTTAAACAATCCTTCAAAACAAGGGCACTGCTTTTCACACCCCATATTTTGCAAAATAAATAAAACAAAACAAAAGAAACTACACATTTTCTAAAGGTACACCTTCAGACGGCATAATTTCTTCAGAAATACACTTCCATACAACACAAAATTTCTTTTATCTAAAAATATGTAACATCCAAAGTCATGTTGGAGGTACAAAAAAAAAATTACTCATTTTCAACAAACCAAAAGTGTAGGAGAACAAGTCTAGTAAAACCCAAAGATGGGTCTTCTCAACATCTTACCTCAAATTTTTTTCAGAAGTTGTGTAACTATTTGTATTAAACATGGCATCATATCCCATTACACACCTGAAGTGGTGTACGGGTAGACATAACATTATAGCCATTAGATCTTTGATCAATGGTCAAGATTAAAGTAAGAATAACATGCTTTACCTTTTCACCATTAAACATTCATATATATTACCTACATGTAACATGCTTGAAATTGAAAGAAAAACTATTTAAGTAACAAGGATCGACTTTGTAAGGTCAAAGTACTGGTATAAATCATTAACTGTGCTAAATTTCTTACAAACACATGGGCAACAATTGGAAAACATGCCACTAAATTGGATTTACAGTGCCAAAATTGAGTAAGAAACCTATGAAGTAATAAATTTAAAATAAAATAAAATAAAATGTAAAGCCAGAGCCAGACCCTTATGCGAAATGCAGAGTTTGGCTTCTGACAAAGTTCAAATATAGAACAATTTGCAGAAGGTAATAGTCTCATCATCCCAATACTAACTTTTGGTATGACATGAGGCTAAACCAATCAACTTCAACAGTTGAAAACAGCAATTGCAATGTCAGATTGGGAATGAAATCTTCCCTTTTTGGTTCAAAGTAATACTACACAGCTAGAAAAAATTTGACAAAACTCACCTGTATTTAATGGTGGTTATTGGATAAAGAAAGAAATCAGAACTTCTCATCTATCCAAGAATGAATCAAAATGTAAACTCATTTTGGATCCTATTTTGTCAAATTAATTCTGGCTATTGAGCATTTTCCAGTCCACATAGTCATCAAGCTGCTTTCCTTTATCATGTTACATAGTACATACATACCGTCCTTGCTACAAGCCTCTGCATATCTTCTTCCCTCTGTCCTCTTCTGGAGTTATTCTACGGATAGCTTTCTTCATTCCCTCCTTTGTTTCCCCAAGTTTTCCCGTATCAACTTTCTTCATTACCTCCTTCGTTCCCCCAAGTTTTCCAGTATCAACGATCATTTCCTCACGATTAGTTTCCTTTACAACACCATCCACATTGTTCACCATGTTTTCCTCCTCTGCAACTTTTATTACCTCGAGAAGTTCACATGGAGTAGCAGCTGGGTCCAGCACCCTGCAACCCTTTGGAGCATTAGGAGCTTCTTCGCCGGCAAGTAAGTGTGAAGGTACCTGATGAGAGAATCGAAGCATCTCCTTCCTCGGAATGATCTTGATCTCTTTCTCATCTAAGTGGTGGTGAAATACTGCCTTGAACCCGGCCACCTTGACCAGAGGAATGACAGTTACGCCACGTTCTTCATCAAAATCCTCGAGTACTTCAACCATATCAAACTTGTGTATCACATCACCTGCTGTTCGCTCGTTCCAGTCAGGAGACCAATTCCTATAGACGGCCCATACCTCCCCTTTTCGAGGATATATACAAATGGCTCCATCATTACCTTTTTTCCACCTAACCTTCTGAGAGAAAAAATGGACCGAGTTATAGATTTCGCGTCTGCCAATCCTGAATTCGCCACAAGTTTTTGGAAAGCCTAAAGCAATCCAATTTAAGGGGCCTGGTTCAATGTTGGTATTTGGGTAGAGCCAACTGAGCTGCAACTTGAATGGACATAGAGAGATCACTCTGTGAATCATAGCATAACGTCGAGGCATCCCATCATCAACATCATATGCAGCCCATACTTGCTTTTCACCGAAAGAAGTTTCAGTTCGATTCTTGTAAACATCATCGAAATCAGGATCTGGAACATCTACTAGCATTGCATCCAAAATTTCCGTGCAATTGTAATCAATGGTAGGAGCTGCAACTGACTTGCAAGCCTGCAATCTATTCCCCGCACCTTCTGACTTCCCAATTTTATTTTGAGCACAGATCTCAGAGTTTATTGCGGAAAATTCTCCTTTCCGGTTTGCTTTCTCAAAGCAGTCTCTACTCTTTTTCCCCACTGATTTACCAACAGTATTTGACTGAAACTCCTTGAGTTTCTTGCTAATTTCTTTTCTAGCTTTCTCGACAAGAATATTCTGAAGTTCAACTGGGGAGAGATCTCTAGTACAGTTGAACTTCTTGATTCCACCGCCTAAGTTAGATGCTCCATTTGCCTCCATGACCCCCCTTTTCCTCTTAGCCGGATTAAAGTAACCTTTTTTCGAAACATTCTGCTTCCTTCTTAAAGCCTCTTCCCTTTTGGTAGCTGCTTGTGCCTCCTCACGATCTCGTTTCACCTTACCATATGCCTGCTGAACCACATTTGCAGCTTGAGCCACATTAGAAACACCGGAAGTTTTCGTGAACGGAGCCCATTGGAAACTGTTCTTGTTAGACCCTGCACCAACATTTGGAGCTGCCATGTTGTTCTTTCCGGCATTAAATTTGCTCTTATTAGGTCCTTCGTTATCAGCCTTTTGCTTAAAATTCCACGAAGTTCCAGGTCTGATACCACTTTTGGGAGGCGGATTAGTTTCTACAGCCACAAATGCATCATGACAGCTAGGA
Organism: Medicago ruthenica; assembly: GCA_018208015.1. NCBI lineage: Eukaryota > Viridiplantae > Streptophyta > Magnoliopsida > Fabales > Fabaceae > Medicago > Medicago ruthenica. The sequence continues at coordinate 16,529,362 of CM031376.1, forward strand.
CACACGAGTTTAAGGTTAAGATACTTTACGAGATACTCATACTGCATATGACATCGATGGCAAGTAGTCCAAAATGTGGATTTTGATGTATTGGCAGAGGATGAAGTGGGTTGTTTGGCCGTATTCTTATGAGTCTTTCCACTTGAAGGCGTTTTCTTCTTACTGTTGTTAGCCACATTTGCCGTCGCTTTTGTCGATGAACCACCAAAAATGGTTGAACCTTTCTGTGGTTTTGCTTTTATCTTCTCATCATAAGCTGCTCTTCTAGCCTTATCGGACAGTATACTCCATGCCTCTGAAATAAGCTTAAAGGCCCCATCGGATCCGATGGACTTGTTCTTGTCAGGATGAAGCATGAGAGCTAGCTTCCTGTAATGTTTCCTAACTGTATCATCGTCAGCATGGGGGTTCACACCGAGTATACCATACCAATCTGCTTCTCCTTTTACTTTATTCTCGGCAGAAATATACACGTCGAGTGTAGCTATCATTTGAGGAATACCCTCAAGGGAAGGAAATAAATTCTGGGCTTTCAAAGCAAACTTCTTTGCTCCCAAAGGGTCCTTTGCAATAAACTTCCTCTCAGCGATTTCTTTAGCTCTGGTGGCCTCATCCTTATTGCACTCCATTTCACTCACCTGCCTTCTTGGCGTTCACGTCTATTTTCTATATAGACCAGTTTATAGATAGTTTGAGTTCACATACCGCTTCAGCAAGTGATCCGTCCTTGAAAATAAAACCCTATTAAGTAAAAGTAGATTTTAGTTAATAAGGTAATAACTTGCATTGCAAATTGAATTCAATCAAATTCAAATAGAGAAAATACAAGGGCACTATCTTTTGAGGGATGCTATAACACAATCAGATTTATAAAGGCATGTTGATTGGTCAGTAATTACAAAATAGTCAAGAGCAATACAGTTTAAACGAGTAGGTCCTACACAAGTTTTAGAAAAAATTATCACAGCAGAACTCAAACATCAAAGTATATTTCTGCTTGAGTGTGTGTTTGCAGTTGCATTATGTTCTAGTACGCACCATAATGCAACTGCAAACACACTCAAACGGTGTGTACTAGAACAAGATCACTTTTAATTGACAAATAACAATAAAAGGGTATCATCAAGCAGTGTTGTTAAATAGCGGCTAAAGCATAGCGGAATTCGAACAAAACCATATTGTTTTGCGCTTCGCTATTTAATACAAAATATTGTAAAATAGCGGCGTCATAGCATTGTTTCATACAAGAATTTGAACAAACTACTATTTTCCGTGATCCGCGAATGACAATACTGGTATCAAGAAGCCCGGATACATAATACAATAAAGGCACAATAAGATACAAGGATATCTGTCATTTAAAAAACTCAATATACGACTCAGCCTAGATACGTTAACAAAATTTTATAAATATATGTAACAGAAATGCAAAATATATGTAAATAGATGGGCAAAAGAGTAGAGAATGAAAGGAGCTTAGAGCAGAAAAATAGGAACACATTAAGTCAGGAAAAGTGCAAACCAAACCAATGAAGTAGATGCATGAATTACAGCCTAGAGCATAGTGCGATATCAACAACAGAAACAGAGCAAATAATGAGCAACAGCTACAAAACAATGCAATTCAGAACTCCACAATTCTGCAACCAGATCAACTCCATAGTTGGACACAAGAACATTTACAACAAAAGAAGTCTGGCAGCATAATAACACATTGGACCTTAAAAATCAAACAGACATTAAGCAGAAAATTCAAGAGTTACAAACTTACAATGGTACAAAAAATTAGGTTAAAAATGGCGCTGCAAATGAGTCGCGTCATATCCGGGTGACAACCGTGTCATTAATTGGCACGACGTATCGAAACTGTATTCGATAACTATCGGTGAAATAAAAAATATATAAAAATAAAGAATAATATACAAAATTATGGGATATTTTCTGGATAAGTAAATGACGCGTGTCGGTATCGTTAAATGTCCGAGACAGATACATCTCCTTTTGCGAAGTATCAAAGAATCAAGTTTTGGTCAGATCGAAAAGGAATGGTTGAAAACGAATTAATTTTTGGATACGTCAACGTTCATTGAATCGGTACAATAACAAAATGGCATTTCATTATATAAATGTTTTAAAACCCTAATCAAACCACCCGGTTCAACCGGTCAGACCGTGAATTGGCCGTATCTTCAGCCTCGACCATAAATTCAAACAAACAAACCATTAATTATAGCGAACAGCATGATGTGGGTTTAGATTTTTTAAAACCCTAATCAGACCAACAGGTTCAACCGGTCAGACCGTGAATTGGCTTGGCGGTATCTCAAGTCAGATCACTCGTCAACCATAAATTCAAACAATCAGCCCGTTGACTATCGGTATCAGCATGCTAGGGTTTTAAATTTTTCAAAACATTGCATTAAATTCTTACATTTCGCACGTGAAAATGAAATCAAAATTCATACATAACATAAATAACACTACCGATCACAACTAAATAAAAATATAAACGAACAACCGCGCCAAAAAAACTATTACAAAATTGAACTTATTCATCAACTTCTTAATCCATCACAACACAAACAAGTTCATAATTCAAAAGTTCAAAAATTCAAAATCAAATTCACTCATTTCAAATAAAACATTAACAAGAAGAATCTAAACTTACCCAAATCACAATAACTTCAAAACTTCCAAGCTTCTAGAAATCACAGCAAGTTCCGGAAGTTCATTGCAATTTCTGGTGAAACTCTGAAAGAAAAACGAACAAAACCCTAAAATTATAATAATATCAAAAAAAAAATGAAAAAATGGGTAACCCTAAAATCAGATAAAGTTGAGAACTTTAGCATGAAAAATGAGAATATGAAGTAAATGATTAAAGGGTCGTGAAAATGAAAAACAAAATGAAATTTTTTTGATTGTTTTTTTTTTATCATTGTTATTGATTGTTAAGAAGAAAAATGGTGACTTACAATTGAAGGAAGATCGTTGAAGAAAATGACGAAATGAATTTGGTGAGAAAGTGTTTGGAATTTTGGTGAGAAAGTGTTGTTCTTTGTCACCGATTGTTCATGCTTCTTCACGCTCACACAAAACGCACTTTTAGTTCTAAGCTATTTTTTGTCTGAAATGAAATTTTACTTTAGGTTTTTTTGTTAGGGCATTTTTTTTGTTGAAATTTATTTATAGTTGAAATTTTGGACTTGTGAGTATAGAGGTGGTTATGGATTTGGGCCGACACGATTAGGTTGGACATCGGGTCGATTCGGCCCAAACCAAGGCCCCTAATGTGGATGATTGCTCAATATGCTCCCTAAAATGTGGTATTTTACTTCCAGTAGTATATTTTGATATATATAACATATGGTGAGGTGGATTGAGAAACCATCTTGATGTGTGGCCAAATCTTGTTTGGGTTGGGTGGGTCTTGGATTGGACGGGTGGCGAGTGGGTCGGTTGAGTTGGCATGGGAAGCACGGCGTGTTTGGCCCACAAATGTTTTTGATGAATTTGGCAACAAACAAAAAATTAGAAAATTTCTCTTCTCACAAAGGAAATTGTTCATTCCCACGTGATCTGCCTAAACTACCCCCAAGTGACTTAAGTCACGTTCGGTAGCATCAGCGTGACTTAAGTCACGTTGACATCTACTGAGCGTGACTTAAGTCACGCAGGTTATACACCAACATGACTTAAGACACGCAGGTTATACACTAACGTGAGTTAAGTCACGTAGGTTATATTCCAACGTGAGTTAACTCACGTTCTGTTTGTGTCAGCAAACAAAACAGCAGAAATAAGTGTTTTCCCTATTTTCATTCATTCATCCATTCATTCTTTCATTTTCATCCTTTTTTTATCCATTCAATCATGCATTCATTCAAAGTTATAATACGTAAAAATAAAACCAAAAATGTACCAAAATGTCGTGCAAATGCGCAAAGGCGCGAGTGTAAATATATTACATCAAAATCCCCTGAAATGTCATAAAAACATCTAAAAATATACAAATGGATGAAAAACACTAGAATAAGACCCCCTACTCCTATGGACTATGGTTCTTAATCCTCATCCAGGGAACCTGCTCCTCCTGCATCATGCGATACTCCTCTTGGATGCCCTGCAACACACCGGTAAAGTATGCATGATGCTCATGAAACTCCAATGCACTCTCCACTCTGGCTCGGATGTTCCCAATAATCTGGAGTGGGTCGGGAACCTGTATGGCATACTGCTGCTGAACAATAACCTCCTCGTAAGGAGGGACAGGAGCTGTGTACTCAGTAACGGGCGCAAGGTCGCTCATAATAGGATGATACCCTATAGAACCAATCAATGTACCCCTTTCTACTCCTCCACTCCTGACCTGCTGGTGTCTGCCGACCCCGAAGCGCTTGTGGAAGGACATGGACTAGAAAATCCTGAAAGGTCACAGCCACATCATTTGCCCTAAGAGTCTCAAACGTCATAGGAAATCTGGGGATGGTCTAGACATAGTAGTACTGCCTAAGAACCCGCTTCGGCAAGTGAATGCACATCGTTGTATTGTTGGCCATGATCCAACTCGAGTACCAGCAAATGTCATGGAAAGGCGTAACGTCCTGCTGATCCTCGTACGACCTCCAGATGACATCAACATTCACCATCAAATCAATCAGGCGTCAGTAATGTGAAGCAGCAGCATGGCCCCTCGGTGGATGAAACCGGCCAGCACACGGGTCAGCACGATCTTAGTCCGCATCAAGATTCCTCGGATAAAGCTTCAGGAAGTGCTCCAAAACCCATGCCTACAAACACAAAAAGACACAATAATATCAACACAAGCATCATACAAACAAATATTTTAGCATCACAAACGCATAAACAGACACAATAATATCATAAGTCATTTATAATATGCTATAGGAAAGAAAAAATATTACCTTAAGTAGAGACAAGTAACCACCAACGGCGCCAATGGTTGGGTCCGTAGCAAGAGAAAGCTGAGAGTAGAGAAAATCAAGTGTCATCCCGCCCCAGGACCACTCGTGCACCGTATTCAAATCCTGCAGCTGTTGGAGTAAGCCCTAATAACCAATCTATTTTGATTGGATTTGGCTTTGTATCATGACTTATATATATATATATATATATATATATATATATATATATATATATATATATATAAGGCATTTATTTATTCTTTTGTTTAGTTTCAAAATAATAAATTCCCTAGAATAATTGGTCTGTTTAATGGAGCATTAAGTGTGACTTAATCGTGAGACTCATTAAACGAAATGACATTATTCTTAAAGTATCCGTAGTCAAGCTTTATTGTGAAATGGGATAACATTAAAGCATAGAGACTATTATGTGGGTTGACTGATGATCACATCTCACAGATCATAGATAAAGAGTTATCAAGTCTTCACATATGTATAAATATTAGGAGTAATATTTATACTGGATTGACCCGCCATGAGAATACTACATAGTAAAAGTTATGAAAAGTGTCATAAGATATTCTCATAGTGATAGTGGTGTATTCCACCCTTTGACCTGAAACCACTATGTACCCTAGATGTAGGAGTCGAGTGCTTTATCACCATTCAAACGTTGTCTGTAATAGGATGACTATAAAGTTGGTTGATGGGTACTCCATGAATCATGCTAAGGGACATGAGTGACCTAGATGGAATTTGCCCCTCCTACATAACAGGAGAAATGTCTATGGGCCCAATATTGAACTAGACAAGGATGACACGGTCTATGTCATGTGTTCAATATAGACATGAGGGCAAAGGGGTAATTATACACATGATCATTATCACAAAAAGGTTTCGTCAGATCACATGACATTCTCGTCACTTGGGTAGCAGTGATGTGTTGCTAGATACCGCTCACTGTTTATAATATTAAATAGGTGATTTAATATTATTGCCAACGTTACGGGAACCTATAGGGTCACACACAAAGGACAGAAAGATGAGAGAAATAAATAAGTAAGACTTATTTATAAAAGAATAAATAGGACTTATTAGTAATTAAATAATTAAGTATGACTTATTATTTAATTTATGAAAAATAGAGAAATGCGGTCCACCGTAAGGTACGGTGTGTTTAAGTGAAATATGGTGCACCGTAAGGTACGGTGTATTTAAGTGTTTGACTTGTTGACCACACAAGTGGTTCTATAAATAGAACCCTTGTGGTGAAGCATTACAGAGTTTTTTTGAACACTTAACCTAATTCACAAAAGTTGTGAAACCCTAGCCGCCGCTCTCTAAACCCTGTTCTCTTTGAATCTCCGTTGGAATTGGCTAGCACCGGTCATCGGAGAAGTTCTGTTCGTGTGGACTGAATAGAGGCATCGCTATGTTGCTTTGCTCGTGATCAGAAACAATTCTGCCACAAAGGTTCTGCTCTTCAAGAGGTAAACACATGAATCCTTAATGTGTTTGATTTGTGATTAATGATTTAATCAAGATCCGTTTCAATGGGATTTGTTCGGTTAAGAGGATTAAATTTTTTGAAAAACCCCTCTTAAATCCCTTCAGTGGTATCAGAGCTTTTGGTTCTGATTAAATCATTAGATTCAAATTTGTTTGGTGCATAATGATGTTTATATATTGATATACTTGTATTTTAATGCATCGATTTGATTAAATTGGTTAATCATACTGCTGGTTGGTTATTTCGATTGTGTCTATATACATACGAATTAAAATAATCAATGTGGACGCATACTATTTTGGTTTGAATGATTTTATGATAATCATTATTTTGAATACGATTCAGAATTACTTGGATTATTATTCTTGTTTTGTATATGCGATATACATAGCTTTTATTAACTTCAATTTTCCAAGCGCATGTCAAATTGATTTTGACATTTTTTGATAATTGATTGATCGATATCATATATGTGATATATGATTTTGATATGACATCAGTATATGTGATATATTGATTGTATCATTCATTCAATAGATTTTAAATGATTGATTGTGAATTTGTAGACAATTCGTGAGATTGAGCTTCGATATCCGATTCTGGTGAAGCATCAAAGATCCGGTTGTCCATACTGAGCAAACAATTGTTAAAACTATTGATGTTTGATCGTCGTATTAGGTTGCCTAACTATATACAAGAGTTGTATTATTATGGTTGTATCATTCGTCAATTGTTTTCAAAAGATTGTTGTGAATTTGAACAATTCGTGAGATTGAGCTTCGATATCCGAATCTGGTGAAGCATCAAAGATCCGATTGTTCATGCTAAACAAACAATCCTTGAAACTATTGATGTAGTGTGACCTGCATAGTGTGATCAATCATAATGTTTAGTTAATTTATTCAATTGGAGAAAGGTAGTAAATTTAAAAGGATCATGATTTTGAAAGGGTTTCAATATCAGATATGATCTTTTTAAATTTGGTAATTAAAGATTTTCATATCTTTAGTTTAATTTATTTCCAATTTAAAAGGATCATGATTTTGACAAGTTTCAATATCAAATATGATCTTTTGAATTTGGTAGTAAAATATTTGCATAATTTTAGCACCATAATTTGTTTTGGAAACAGATTGATTGCCTAAATAAAGCAGTTTAATTATAATAATTATTGAGTGTCAATATTACTATAATTAAATAAATAAAAATTCTACCTTTTTGGATTGTTTTTCAAAAGTTGTTTGAAATGGTAGTAAACGATCCTTATTTGATAGTAAATTTAAAATGTCATGATTTGAAATAATTTCAATGTCATGTATGATTTTGAATTTATTTAAAAGGTTTGCATGATTTTTACATAATTTGTTTCTAATTTAAAAGAAATATGATTTTGAAAGAGTTTCAATGTCGGATATGATCTTTTAGATTTGGTCCTAAAATTTACATATTTTAATTTTATTTATGACCATATTGATTTTGAAATAGTTTCAAATATATATATATATATATATATATATATATATATATATATATATGAATCAATTTTATATGACATATATCTCGGTCAAAATATTATTCCAAATCTTGATTGACTTTATAATTGTTTAATGATAATAATAAATAGTTATTATTATTTATCATTAAGTTTAAGGTATATGGTTATGACCTTAGTTTACTTTGCCGTTTATTCATTTAAATAAAATATGACCTGCGTGTCATGATTTATTTTATTTAAATACGGTCTGCGTGTCGTGATTTATTTTATTTAAATACGACCTACGTGTCGTTTCATTTATTATTTTATTTAAGAGTTAAATATTGTAATTGCTTCAAGAGTTGAAGAGAAGACGACGCCAAAAGATGATTCTAATGGAGAAACTTTTGAAGCTTGCTCGTGGGTCAAAGAATTGTAATAAAGTAGTTTATTTAATTCTTACGCGTTAGGAGGTCATAACCATACTACCTAATTTATTTTATGTATGTGATGCATGAAATGTATGTTTAGTTAGCGCATGTATGAGATGTATGCTTAACATGTTTTAGATAAATGTTAGCATGTATGTTTTAAATGTTTTTATATACATGCTATCCATGAGCATGAATGTCATGCATCTTAAGAGACATGTGTATGAGATACACATGTCGATGAGATCAAACTTAATAAAAATCCTTCAAATAGAATTGAAGTTAATTGATTTCCAAAGTATAACACCCTTCAAGACTAATATCGAAATGTGTGGATTCGCCTCTGCAAAGTGCACTTTCTATACTAGTAAGTTGAGGTGCGGTAATTCTATTTACCCGACTGTTATTCTTTGGGTCTAATTTAACTAAGTTATTTTAATAAGATTAAAAATATATTAACTTCAAATAGAATATTAAGTTAATTGCTTTCCAAAGGATAGCACCCTTCAAGACTAGTCTCGAATAGTGTGGGTTCGCCCTAGCGAAGTGCACTTTCTATACTAGTAAGTTGCGGTGAGGTAATTCCATTTACCCGATGTTATTCTTTGGGTCTAACTTAACTAAATTATTTTAATAAGATTAAAATATATTTAGAAGCAATGTTTGGGAACATCTATATGATAGATTAGAGTAAGGAGTTACTTGCCCAAATGGTTTGAAAGTTGTATGAGATACAATTGGAAGGAGTTCCTACCTAAATAGCTAAAGTTTTGGGGGATCAGCCCTCGCTGACTCAGAACGAAGTGAAATATGGATTTCAACCCACTAGAAAATCTTCCAATGAGATTTTCCGAATCAAATGTTGAAGGTCATTTGTTTTGAGTAAAATAGTGGGAGCATATTTAATTAAAGACCTAATTAAATATGTTTTAAATCATGATACATTTATTTTATTTATTTTCTGTATTTAAAATTTCTTTGGCATATACATTTTATTATACTGTAAATGTTCTTATAAAGAACAAAATCTTCAGAGAGGAGTTTCTAAATTGGTACAAGAATTGAGAATTGTTCTCAAGTACAAGAAAAACTGTTAATGTTTTGAAAAGAGTCAAAATATAAGAAAGAGGTAAGACTTCTTCTTTGCCCATATGGTTATATAAGGTTAAATTTCTACTTCTGCATCATAAGTATATGATACTTGATGATTGATCTCATATTTGTTGAAATATAGAGTTTTAAAGAAGCAGGACATTAACTATAAGTGAAGTCCACCTACGTCTAGAATGGAACAAATTGTTTCATTGATATAAGAGCTAATGCTTGGACTTAAATTTAACTTGATATGGAACCAAATAATTGTTATTAAATTCCATATAAAATAGAAGCATTAAATCATAAATCTTGTATTGACAAGATAAAGATTGTGTAGTTGAATAAAAGACAAATGTTGTCCTATTATCCAAATAATGTTTTCTATACAAGCGTGGAATTGAGATATGTGATCTTAATAAGCTGGTCTATAACATATGAGAAAAAGATCAAATGAGATTTGAACCTTTTGTATATCATCGGCATTATTGTTGCAAAGAAGTGTGATTCACAATTCCAGATTCCATTAATATGGACTATTGGACTCATTTGATATTATATCATTTGAAGGATGTGAGTTCCACCTTTAAAATATTTCAGTGTTAGAGAACATCTGATTTATTCGAATCAATATACATATGATGTATATGGATCACCAAACACATTTTCTAGAGATATTTATTTCTTTTACTTAATTTACATTACTGATTAGATTAGTAAATGTAAATTTATGTTGGACACGAATTAGAAATCTTTGAATTGGTTCAAAGAGTTCAACGATGGAGTAAAGGAATAATTTTGAAAAGTATAAAGACCATACGAGTATGTTATGATGGTTAATACTTAATTAAGGAGTATATTGATAATTTATATCGCTTCATGTTTGACATGACTCAATCTGAAATAGTTTGATTATAACTCCATGACTCTTGAAATTGATTAATTACAGTTATTTTTAACCCACAATAAGTTACAATCGAGGTAATCATAGAGACACCATATTAGATATGGAGGAAGAGTACCTAGTTTGACTTTGTGATAATTTGGGTTTATGATGTTTATTAGATAAACAAAATTCCAAACTAGATGCATGTATACTTGTGAAGGTATCCTTAGGAAGCTAAAGGATACTAATTCTACATCACATGACAAAAGTTGTCTGTCGCTAGAACTGGAGTATTCCTCTTGAAGGAGTATATCTCTGCAGGAGCCAGTGGGAGTGATGTAGAACTTGAATTAAGTCAAGTACCACAAAATACATGTTTCTCTAAGAATGGAACATGAACTGATTCAACAAAGGGTTGTTGTTAAATCATTAGTTCGAGTAGCACAGGATCTAGATGAGTCTGACATGTCATATCACTAGGATGAGAAACATGATTTTGTCATGGCTCAACAAGGTGATATGATGCTAATGGAAGATGAGCGCCTGACTTACTAGAAGGCCGTAAATGGCCTGAATTCTGAGAAGTGGCTAGATGCCATGGGATCTTATATAGAGTCCATGTACACAAACCATATATGGATATTGGTTATATCATCCAATGAGTACGACTCATAAGATGAATGTGGGTTTTCTTATATAAAACTAACATGGATGGTATTATGAATACCTTTAAGATATGATTGATCGTAGACAGTTTCGTGCAAAATCATGATGCAAATCGTGATGAAACCATTACATCATGATAACTCTTAAATCCAACGATTCCATTTGCCATTGTTTTATAATACACATTCTGGAGGATGGATAACGAGGTTGCATTCCTTAACTGGAATGACCTTATATATGTATTTGACATATATAAAGGGTTTCGTTAATCGGATGCTAGAAAGGTACATATATTACAAAGTTCATGTATGGAATGGAGCAAGCTTCTCGAAGTTGAATTGTTTATTTTATTAATAGAGTTTTATGAAAACTTAGATTAATAAAAGAACAAATTTAAATCTTGTGCACACAAGGAGATTAGTGGGAGCATTGATATTAGTTTGGTGGAGTATGTGGATCATATACTAGTCACCAAAACAATTTATCTACACATGTGAGACATGGTTAGAAAATTATTTCTAATTTGTACAAAAATTTATTCTAATGTTCGACACTAGAATACTTTCAAGAATATCCTTGGATGTCTTAAAGGACTTAGGATTGTTTCTTGAACACGGATGAAAAGGAACATCGTAAAAGAGTTACAATGATGACAACTTTCATATCAGTGTTGTAATATCCTGCTTATGACCCAAGTATTTATCAGTATTGAGACGATGAATCAAAGATATTTTGGGAAGGGCAATTTGGTAATTGCCGTGTTTAGATTTTTTTATAAAAAGGGAAAAGGGATAATTTTCCCTCATTTTCTCATTCTCTTCCTCTCTCTCTAAGATCACAAGTTTCCTCTCCTTCTCTCTCTATTCCCACGCCACTCTCTCTTCCTTTCACTCATCAACCTTTAACCTCAAATCTTGCCCAATTTAGCATGAAAGTATACTCTTGTGAAGCTTGGGTCAATTTGGAAGAAAGGAGCAAGAAATCAAGAAAAGAAAAAGGGGCAAAAAGCTAGGGTTTTGGTGAAGAAGATTATCAAAGAAGAAGCAACCAAGCTAAGGGTTTTGGAATGAAGGTTTAACAAGTATTGATCAAGATTAAAGTGAGCTCCTAGAGGGTTTAGATCCTCACCTTGCTTATGCTTTGAGTTTTTAGCATTAAGAGTTAGATTTGCAAAGTTTATGCCATAAATTCAATTGTTTACTAATTCCATGTTGAAGTATGTTAATACCTATCAATATGTTTTAGTAATTATTCCCATAAGCTGTTTATATGTTTGGAATGGTTTGGTTTGGCCTAGAAAGCAAGAAATTGAATCCTGCAAATGTCAAAATCGGCCACCGATTTGGAGGGTTCGGCCACCGATTTCAAGACTCATTTTCTAAGGAACTTACGGCAAAAATCGGGCCCCGATTTATGCCAATCGGCCGCCGATTTTGCCCTCCACCCAAACTCAATTTTATTGATGTTAGCCATGGATTTAAGGTAGGATAGGTAAAGGGTACCATAATGGAAGATGATTACCCAACTCTAAGTTATATTAGAGAAGTATATGAGCTAGTTTTGGGGTTATCCCGTATGAACCAATGATAGGAGCATGATTCAGTTTATACGACATTAAGAATGAAACAATGGTTAAGTTAGAACCTTTTATAGGATAAGCACTTATGAATTATAGATGTATTCATTTTAGAATACGAGGATGTTAGGTGATTAAAGTTATAGAAGTATCCCTTTGGTATATATATAGGCATGGGAATGTTTAAGCAATTATAGTTACAGATATGTTTATTGTGTTGGTTCTCCAACTATTATAGGAGGCTTATGAGAACGATAAGCCAAGGTTATAGATTACAGGTTATAACTGTAAAAATATTACAATGAAGACCAAGGATGGTAATTTTATGTTGTAAATTCCAAGTTTACAGTATATTTATCTTTAAAAATATATGCACCAGGAAAAATGTTAACGCTGCAATATGTATAGCACAATTAGCGGTATGTTTTTCTTTTTTTAAACATAATATGTATTCCATGTTTACGGTATGTTTTTCTTTTTATTCACAGTAAAAGTCACTTTCAACAAATTTTATATAAAAATTATATACTACCTCCGGCCCTAAATATATGACATTTTTGTCAAAATCACGAGAATTAAAAAAGTTGGTAGTAGTATTAAATTTGTGTATAATTACTATTGTTTTTACAATTTTATCCTTAAGAGAGAAAGTTAGTTTATGTTTTTAACATACAATAGTATTTATTGTTGATTGAAGAAAAAGATACAAAATAAATAAGGGTATGTTGATAAAAAAAATAATTAATGTAATTGAAAATACCAAACGAGTCTTATAAAAGGAACAAAATATTTTTTCAAAAGAGTCTTATATTTTCAAAGAATCAAATTTTGGTAGGATCGTAATAGAATGGTTGAAAACTAATTAATTTTTAATACTTTAAAGTCCATTGAATCGGTACAATAACAAAATGACAACCCATGAATGAATTGGTTGTATTGTTAGTCAAAATACTCCTCAACCATAAACTCGAACAATCAAACCAATTAAAAAGTGTTAACTATATGTATCAGCATGTTGGGGTTTAGATTTTTTTTTATAAAAAAAAAATACATTAAATTCTTACATTTAGCACATAAAAACGAAATCAAAATAAAATTTAAAAAGAGAGAATTTGTTAGCCGTATGTTTTTTTTCTTCTAAAATTAAATTTGACTTTTGCTTTTTGTTAGGAATGCATTTTTTTTTTGTCGAATTTATAGTTCGAAATTTGTGAGTCTGGAGTTTGTGTTGTTCGGCCTAAGACCATAACCACCTTTAGAGAATAACTAATGATATTTACTAAACCCTCTAGGTAGTATCCTCGTGATGGATCAATCAATGTAAATATAAATATTACTCTTAATGTGTGTAAATGCTTGATATTTCTTTTTCTATAATTTGGGAAACGTTATCATCAGTCTATCTACATAATAGACTCTATGTTTTAATGTAATCTTATTTCACAATAAAGATTGACTACGAATACTTTAAGAATAATGTTCTTATGTTTAATGGAGTATCACAATTAAGTCGTATTTAATATTCCATTAAACGGATTAACTATTTCAGAGACTTTATTATTTTGAAATAAAACAATCAACACCGAAATGTCTTATTATTATTATTATTAATTTTTTTGAGCAATTTATTATTAATAATAATATTATTATTATTATTATTATTATTATTTTATATTCACGAATATATATTTTTATCAAAATCATGATAAAGAGTCAAATCCAATCAATATATGGATTGACTATCTAGGCTTACTCCAATCCAACAGAGACATAACCAGAAAACGATATTTTCTAAAGGATTAAGATGTCCTAAAGCTCAGTAACTCAGTATTTACTAATTGTAAGGCCCTCAAGGCAATCCTACACACTTAAGACCTAAACAACCTTCACTATACATTGGGACGCATTTTAGGGTGTTACATAACTTGTATTTCATTAAGATTATTATACAAAAAAAAATATAGGGAACACATTATGTAAATACTTAATCTTACTAAAGCGATAAAACTTTGATTGTTTGATGACGTGCTCAAAATTTAGCATTTGATATTCTCTTTGAACAATTAAGTTTGTAACTTTTAAAGTTAGAAAGACCCAAAAAAAATTAAGCTAGAAATGATTGCTTGATAAAATCAAATAAAATATAATAATGATCATTTGGAATATACCTTGAAATATAAGGGAAAAAAAATAAAGAAAATCTAGTTTGTACTAACATAGATCGAATGATATAGAAAGATACATCAGTTTATGGAGGACAAAGTTGGAAAAGTATTCTTAGATTGTCGTCAGTGATTTATATTTGGAATTATAAGGTAAATGGTTGAGTCATTATTTGAAAAAAGTTTTTGTTTTGGTTTCAAATAAAATGTTTTATATTTTATTTTTTAATTGAATAGATACAATGTCATTTAAATTTGAATATTGTTAGAGCCCATTCAATAATGACTTATGACAATCTATAATTGTTGAAAGAGTTGAGAAATATAGATTTTGGTCCTACAAGTTAAAGAATACTTTGAGAGCGGAACTACAAAGTTATTTGAGGTTATTGAGTTTGAGAAAGAGATATGGTTAAAAGAACAAACTTGAGTGAAAAAGAATTTATTCCAAACCAAATCTTATAGTTGTTATTGATATAGTAAATTTGGATCCTCATGAGAAAATTTTGTTCTTCCTCTTAATTGAAAGTTGTTTCTATCTTTTGATCAAGTAGTATTTTATGTTTTGAGTGATGTCATTAGTTTTTGTAAAGCACCCTTTCAGTTTAGATCACATACTTCACACAAGTGTGTTGTTAGAAAGGTGTGAAGTTTGGAGTCAAGTTTTGTGTTTAATTTGTCCAAAATCCATTTTTAGTGATTTGATTCAATTCATATATTGCATTGTCTATCTCGAATCAAATCATTAACGTTCTTGGGTGTTTTGCTCATGAAAATTTGTACAAAATCTATTTAGTGTTTTGATTCGATTCATGTATATTTTTAATCGTATCAAACAAGTTCTCGGGTGTTTGGCTCATGAAAAGTGAATACGAATCATTCAAATATTCTCTCATACTATTCAATCTTCATCTCAAAATTTTTTCAATCGATTCAAATATTCTCTAATACTATTCAATCTTCATCTGAAATTCTTTGAATCAATTCAAATATTCTCTGATACTATTCAATCTTCATGACAACCCGAATTTCACATTTTACACTATTGAATCGATTCAAGACTTTGATGATTCGATTCAAACCCATTTTTCAATGTTATTTTGAGTCAAACTTACTCCTATCTCACTCACCTATACACACACACACACACACACACACACACACACACACACACTTTTCTACTCATTGAAATAATTTGCAAATAGGCTTTGAAATCTCCAAACTCTCTCTCTCTCTCTCTCTCTCTCTCTCTCTCTCTCTCTCCATCTTCTTTAGATTAAACACTTTTTCTAAAATCTTTGTAGAGTGTGAGGTCTAGATTGTTAGGGTGTTATAGGACTTGTAAGATTTGTTTCTCTCAAGAGTCTTGGTGGTGGATCAAGGACTTAAAGAAAAAAATGAACTTTTTGCCTCTAAAGGGTTTTGGGTTGTTTCTCAACTACTCAAGGTTCAAGGGGATTAAAGCTTCAGACATAGCAAAGACGAATTTTCAGAGTATAAGTTCAAAGGATTGCATGGAGGCTTGAGATTGGAGACCTTGTGGTTGTCCAATTTTAATAGGTCTTAAAGATTGGATCTTGTGTGATTGCTTATCATAAAAGATTTTGGAATCGAAGGAATCTTTGTAATCATACACTTGTAAACATTTTTCATCACAGTGGAAGATCGTGATAGAAACGTTTTCTATCACGAAGAAAGGACGTACCCCTAGAAAGGACGAAAAGGGGGAACCTCTATAAATCTCAGTGTTCTTTTCCCTCTAATCTTTTTAATTTGAACATTATATTTTTATATATGAATTCATTGTGTGAAGTGGTTATTAATTGATTGTGAGTTTACTTTGTACCAAAACCCAATCTCAATTTCCTTAATTGAGATTTTACAGATTCAATTTTCTTCTAATCAAAGTTGAAAATTAACTTCAAACAATTATTTCATATACCTTGTGTTCATTTGTAGTTAGTGTGATGTTTAATAGGTTTGGTTGGAGATAGTTTAATTTTGTGATTTAAATTTGTGTATTGATTGTTGTGTTTTGTTAAATAAGATTCAACCATGGTTTAAAAAAAAAATCAATAGTGAACTTCTCATTCATATTTGAATCTTTATTTCTTACGGTGTTTTATTCATATCATCATACTAAAGCATACTCCAATAGTCATCATCGTTTTCTAACTCACGCTTTCACAAACTCTTTTAAAACCGAAAAGCGTCATTCACCCCCCCCCCCCTCTCTAGCGCACTCTTGGTATCGTCATATAGACTAACATCAATCGACTTTAAAAATTGGTTCATGGAGATCAAACTCCACACCCCTAAGAATAAGAGCATCAGATGTTGGAAATGATTGACTAAAAGACAAATTATATTCGATATTATTGAAATATTTTTGTCTGGATAGTCATGACACTTTTTTTTTACAAAAACAAAACGAAATTCATTCATTCAAATTGATAGATTACATCATTCAACATCGTTAAAAAAGTAAATGATGAATTTGCGAAAAAAACTAACAACATCCAAGTTAATAACATACAACGTCAAAATGCCTACAAATAATACGATAAAACTAAAGTGACCAGAATACCCATGCCTCAAGATCTACAACGTTGACGTTTAAATTACTCATTGAATAGTCGATCTTTCAATAAGAACCAAATAAACACTGAAACAAAACATGAAATCCAACAACACTGGACAAGACGACGAACAATGCAACACCACACTCATATGACGAAATCACGGAGAAAAAATCCAAATATATGCGAAAATCGCTTATTTAAATTGAAATAGAGAGAAAAAGGATGAAGATAGGTGATTTTGGGTCAAAAATTGACCCAAACCATCCCATAAATGAAGAAAATGGAAGAAACAACCTAGAAAAAAAAATAAGGGCGGCTTGTTGAAAAGGGAGGAGCTAGAGGGAATTAGCTTTTACTCCCTTTGTCCCATAACAAATGAGCCATTTACAAAAAAAAAATGTCCCAAAATAATTGACTAGTTTTAATTTTCAATACAATATTAATTATTTTTTCAATTATAACTCTAATTAATATTACTTTCATCACTCCAAATTTAATATATTCTACTTTGTATTTATGATAATGAGAATGCACCAATACTCGACAAGACACTCAAACCCATTTTTCTCTCTCTTTCACTTATACATTTTTTTCTTAATATATGTGAAATGAACAAAAGACTCACTTATAATGAAAGAGATGGAATATTAATTGAATACATATAGTCATGATACTCATTGTTTGGCATAATTTTGGATCTATATAAGGTGTAAGTCAATATGATGTTTTTTAACGACGACATTAATGAAATAATATACATGGCACAATCATAGAAATTTTTATAGAATCCATTTACGAGTTAAAGAAGTTGTCTTGCTGGTAGTATTACAAAGTCTCATAAGGTAATTGTTTTATTTGGTCTTAAGTTTATTATAATGTAGAATTGTGAGTATTTCATGATTAGTGGGAACAAGTCTATATTCCTACTTTCAAAAAAAAAGTCTATATTCCTATTATAACTTGTAAATTTTATTTCATTATATATGCGCTTGTTGCGTGAAATCAAGAAATCTCTAAAGATAGTTTAGAGATGAAAGATCTTGGAGATGCCTCCCTTTTATTATGCATTTTGATATTTGTATATTTTTTCTCAAGACTTTCAATTAACACAAAAAAGTTATATATCGAATAAAGTTTCAAGTAAATTCGACACTAAGACAATAAACTACAGGATACTTCAATTATCAAGGGTCGTTATTATTTAGTCTCAATTATTGCCTTAAAAAAAACTTGGAAATTCATAAATCTAAGTATCTTCATATATGATTCGGTTGTGGGAGCCTTTTGCATGATCTTATTTATATGTATATTAAAGGTTTAATTGCAGTTTTAGTCTTTATATTTTTATAATTTTGTAAAATTGGTCCCTCTAATTTGAAATTTGACAGTTTTGATCCCTCCATCAAATATTTGGTCTAAAATATGGTGATATGATATGTTTGAAATGAAGCTTTTAAGAAAACTTTGTTACAATTTCATTGATGTTGATTTTTCCCATTATCAAATCATATACCACGGCAGTTGAAACATATCTCATCATTAATTTTAGTTCAAAAATATAATAAAAGGACAAAAAAAATGTTAGACTTTAAAATATGGAGACCAAATTCACAAAATGGTAAAAATAGGGGGACCACAATTGCAATTAAGCCTACATTAAAATAGTGTACATAATAATGTACGTTTATATCCTTTTTCTCCTTTCTTCTTCTTGTTTAAATCTAAATTCTCAAATTTAAAAGTATTAAAACAATCGTATCTATTTTTTTAAGCAATGTCTTTATTTATGAGAAATGATATGAATTTAAGAACCCAAAAGAATGAGTCATTCATCTCTAGTCGTAGATTAAAATTTATGGTTGACACATTCACGAAATGTAACATAAACAAAGACAATACAACAAGAACATAACTTAAAGGTTAGCCGTTGAAAAATAATGTTATATAAATGACCTATTAAAAAAACCTACATGATCGTTATAAAAAAAAGATCATGGGGAATAATTGACCCATTTCAATTTTCAATGCAATATTAATTACTTTTTTTCAATTATAACTCTAATTAATATTACTTTCATTGCTCTCAATTCAATATATTCTATTTTGCAATTATGATAACGGGGAATGCACAAATACTTGACAAGGCACTCAAAACCATTTTTGTCTCCCTTTAACTTGTACACTTTTTCTTAATATGAGTGAAATGAACAAAAGATTCGGTTGAATTTGGACACAATCATCAACTATAAAAAAACTTATCCTCTGCTCTCTCTCTCTCTAGATAAACCGCCCTTTACTCCCTTTTCCAAGTCCGCCGCTTGTGGCCTCCCACCATGTAATCCTTGTTTTGGGTGGTGCGATGAGTGGCGTTGGGCCCTCCGTACCACCATTTCCTCAGATCTACTTTTCGGCCGATGGGTTTCCATTCCTCTATTCCCTGTCTTCTCCTTCAAGATCCGGTGATCCCGCTTGTCTCCTCCATTGTCGTTCGTTTGAAGGTGGTTGTTGGTAAGCTTTTGGTTTTGGTTGGTGATTCAAGGTTCGGAGCCGAGTTGGTGGGTTTGGGGTTTTTTTGCCTGGTGGCTCTTCTTGCTCTTTTCAGATTCAAAATGGGTTGGTTCAATGTCTTCTTGGTGGATCTTGCCTTTCAGACCTGTTTAGGCTCGGGTTTCACCGTTTTTTAGTTTCCACACTGTGTTGTTGTTTGTTTGTCATCATTTTGTGTTACTGTTCATGTTCGTTTTGTGCTTCTGTGTGTTTTTGTTATGGGATTGGGTGGTGGCATCATATGTGGCTATGCGGTGGTTTGGTTGCGTAAACCCGAAATGGTCTGATTATTTTAACCCGAAAGGGTTGTTTGGTATTCTTTGAAAGCGGTTGAATTGATTATGCTTGATGCTTGATTCTCTGATATTCCAGGTCTGTTGAGATCTGCAGGTCTCAAGACTTCAGGGCTACTTCTTCTCTGGTACTTCTTATCCATCTCACTTTTGCGATTGAGATTGGACTGTTATGTTCGAAAGAGCTTTTATGCCTGCTGCGTTGTTCAGGAGGTTGCTGGTACGTGGATCGTGATACTATGTTGGTGGTCGATCCATTCGCCATTTGTGAACCTGGTTGATCCTATGGACGGTCACTCTTCACCTTTTTTTTTTTGTAATCTGGTTTCGATCCCGTACGCGGGTTTGCTAGGTTGCGCACGTGATGACTGTTTTGTTTTGTTAGGATTGAGTAGGTTGGTCCACTTGATTTGTATTTTCATGTTTTATACCCACTTGGGTTGTACCTAGGTCAGGTTTTATGTCCCCCTAGTCTCTGTATCTCGTTTTTTATTTATTATAACTCCTTTTTGCCTAAAAAAAACTAAAAAAAACAAAAGATTCGGTTATTATGGGACGAATGAAGTATATTTTGTTTTAAAAGCATGATAAAATAATTGAATGCAACTCATTATAAACAATTTATTTCATTGATATGTATGAGATGAATATTAGTATTTAGGGATGACAATTTGATCCAATAATCGACCATCCACTCATTAATTCATTCAATCATCCAACAAACAAACAATTAGTTAATCGATTAGATTGAATCTATCCACTCATATTTTTTATCCAATGGATCAATTAAAATCAAAATATAAATCTTATAGATTAAATATAAATGATTTTTTTGCAAAATTAATAGTTTTGCCAAAATATTAATAAACTTTATAAATAAATAAAAAAACTAAAAAAGAAGAAGAAAAACAAAATATTTAAATTAATTTTTAAAAATTTAAATTAAATATTAATAACATGTTTGAAACTAAATAAAAAAAAGTTTATCAATATTTTTAATGAGAGTCAACCATTGTGGTCAATGGAATTTAATATTGTATTAAATTTGATGAATATTTGTTTTTCTTTTAATAATTGATGAATATTTGTTATTTATTTGAGTAAAATATTTAAAATATAAAAACTATGATGACGAGGTGGCAGCGGCAATCAACACTGGAGCTTCAACGTGACCCAACTGAAGCTTACTATCCACCGATGTGGGTAGAGGTGGCAAATCGGGCCTAACATATCAATTCGACCCGTTTAACCCACTATTTGTGATAGGTTGAGTCGAATTTTCGAACTCGCCCCCAATAGTTGGTCTGTCCCACTTAACTTGCTAAAAAAAGGGGTAGTGCGAGTTGGGCGCAAGGCGGTCCGCTAACTCGTCAACTTGCTATTATTTGTTTAGTTTTTTGTTCAATGGTTAGGCAAAATTTAAAATGGAGCAACCCAATAACTCATCATAACCCAACCCATTAAAAAACCATCTATTGCTTAAATAAATTTAGGATTTTTTTAACAATAATCTATCTATCGTGAGAGTTGTGAAACCGAAAAAGAAACTCTCTTATAGAACTGAGAAGAGTGTGTCACTGTCATTGTGCTTCATAGGGTTCTATGTTACCAGTGCGCCATCTCCTATTGCTCGTGCTTTCTTCTTTTGTTGCTCCTCATCTTTTTTCTGGACAATGATTGATGTGGGGTTGACTTACTTTACTGATTGACTTACTAGAAAAATTATGCATTGAATTTATTGTGAGACTTATTTTATGCTTTTGAGTTTATTTTGATTGATGGATTTGTTTAGGGATTTGTTTTATGTTGGTAGATTCATTTTATTTTGAGACTTGTTTAATGTCGTTGGATTTATAATGGTAGCATTGATGTTATTTGTTTTGATGTTGAATTTGTTAAGTACGTTGATATTGTTGGATTCGTCTCATAAGCTTGTTTTTACCAGACATTTATTTACAACTAACTTTATTTTTAAACAACAACAACAACACAATTTGTTTATAACAATAAAATTATCCAAAAATGCATTTAAAAAAGTTTTTTTTTTGGACGGGCCAACTCCCCAACTCGTTAGCCAGCCACTAAGCAGGACGTGTTTGAATTTTGGACTCAGTCACTTAAATTGACTCGGCTTGTCTCGTCCCGTTTTGGGCGGACTTAAGTAGGGTGAGCCGACCAGCTTTACCATCCCTAATTGTGGGGTCATCTAAGGACCATTGTACTCTGTCATGGGTCGCACAGAGCGTTGTCATGTGCTGGGCTGCTGGCTGCGACCGTCGTACTTCGTCGTTGACTCTAGCCTCAATTATTTTTATATTTTAAAAAATATTATTATTATTTTCCTTTAAAAATTATATTTAGGAATAAAAAAACTTTAGGCTGGATTTAACTAAAAGCAAAAAAAAAATACGTCTTAAAATGTTAACATATAATATATTAAAAAAATTTGTCAAGTTTTCGGTTGGCTAAAAATTCACTTTTTAAGGTGAATAAATTGAAAATTCGGGGTTTGAATCCCAACCTATGCATGTATAATGCAACGTCCCTACCAACCACCGTAACAAAAAATTATTAATATATTTTACTAGGTGGATATGATGGATATCCATCCATTGAAAATATCATAATTGATGGATCAGATAAATTTTATGTTTAATGGATGAATTGGAATAGATTATTTAATTTTTTTAATGATTTGTTAATGGACTAATGAATTATTTTGAACAATTCATTACCATCCAAATTCAAATTCATCCAATATCCATTAATTTGTCCACCCCAGTATTCATATTTAAGTCTTTGAACTTAAATGATTAATAAATATAAATTAATAACGTTCCAGAGTACACATATTCAAATTCAGACCAAAAGAACATTGGTTAGATTTTATTTAATCTAACTCATCATGTCTAATCTTTTGCAACTTGCAAGCACATGTGAAATAAATTTGTCGTTGCCATGTGTCATCCTCTATAAACCATCGGTGGCTTGCTGACATACTAAAAGTTAAGGGTCTATTGTTTCTTTATAAAAAAACTTACGTGTTAAAATCCATATGACATTTTGATGAGATGATAAGACATGTATTTAAAATTAATTAGAGATTTTGACTTCGAATTCAAACTTTACAATAAAACAATGACTTATT
This sequence comes from Medicago ruthenica, assembly GCA_018208015.1. Lineage (NCBI taxonomy): Eukaryota > Viridiplantae > Streptophyta > Magnoliopsida > Fabales > Fabaceae > Medicago > Medicago ruthenica. Next base: position 16,552,654 of record CM031376.1, read on the forward strand.
TTAATTCTTATCATAGAAAACAGGAAAGTATATTTAATGGTTACACATATTATTGTTAGTAAAAAAGAAAAAAAAAACTATTATTAAAATAAACACGAACAGTGTAGTAAGAAAACACAGACTAACATAATAAAAACCATAGCTAAATCTTGTAAAAAAAGATAGCTAAATCAAACACTAATTAACAATTTCTTATTTTTTTTTTTCTATAAGTAACTTAATGGTTAAAAATTTACCCTTCAAGATGAATAAGTGAGAAATTTAAAGTTCAAACTTCAACCTACATATCATAATATACTTACCAATTAAGCTATATTCATGAGGACCACTTATGACATGTCATCTTACGTTATTTTGAGCATATGTTTTTAGTCATTTTATTTAGGTTTTGATCCAATTTAGAGGAGTTTTAGAACAATTGTATGTGGTTTTTGGGACATTTGGTAATGTTTTCATTTCGGGTCATGTAATTATAGTTTTCCCGAAATCAAGCAGTTCTTAGGTGTTTTTGAGGCAATTCACTGCAAAATCATGCAAATCGACAAAGGAAAGCATCTCAAGAGGATTTTGGAAGACCATGAATGAAGATTTAAGAGGCATACGAAGACATTACAAAGAGGAGAAATTCTATTTCAAGTCCTAAGACAAGTTCCATGGAAGAAAACACTCAAAAATAGGAAGAAAAAAAAGGCAAAAGCATACTGCCATGTTGTGGGGGCGCGCCCCGAGTGTGTAAAGTTTGCACTGACGCACCCCATGTGTCATTCCACGCGTGCGCTTTCAGGAGAAAACAACTTTTTGTTGTTTCTCTCCTGCGGGTTTTAGGAAAAAACCTAGTTTTTCAGCCCAAATCCACTTGGAAATCAACCTATAAATACAACTCCTCTCATTCACAAATTTTCATTCAGAATGAAGCGGTTCGAAATGAAGGCAAGCGCTAGAAGCTTCAAGGGAGGAGTCTCTCTCCTCAACCTTAGTCTCTATGGTATGTTTTATTTCTTTTATAATTTGTCTTTAGTTATAATGAGTAGTTAAACCCTAATTGAGTAGGGTTCAAAGATGAACCTCTATTTTATTTGTTGCATTAATTTTAATTAAGTCTTTTATTCATATATTTTATGTGTCCTGTTTTAATTTTATTATGCAAAGGTCTTAATGCTTTCATCAAACCTACGAAGGTGACATACCTAAGAAGATGTCCGAACATAGAAATCGGATGAAACCATAGTTTAAAAACCAGACTGGTCATTGACTCGGTGAGGTCACCGAGTCACTGAGTCATTGGTTGAACCACTGAGTCACGGGTTGAACCGCATGATTGAATCGGATTAAACCAGATGACTCGGTCATATAACTCGGTCTTTTTTAAAAAATATATATGTATAGTAAACTAGATTAAATTGGATGACTCCGTGGGTAAAAAAGTATAAAAAACTCATGACATCTATACAAAAATAAAAAAAATATAATTACACAAATTAACATAATTTTACAAACTCAATTTCAAATATAAAGCTATATACAATAACATAAGTAGGTAAAGTATTTCCTATGTTTTTTATATTTTTTTTATATATATTTCATGCATAATCAATAAAGTAGTAATTTTATAAAATATAAGTGTATAATATTTAAAAAGTAAAGTCCTTTTAAAAAAATTAAAAGGTAAAGTAATAATAATGGTATAAAAGATAGGAGTAGCTCCAAGATGTTCACTTTTACTAGGTTTAAACGCGGACCTTAAATCCCAAATGACGCTGGAAACATAACCTAATATTGGTGTTGTAGTGCCACCTCTTCCCTTACCCTTATCTTTTATTCTTTCTAAACCAAAATCTACGTTTATTAAGTAGATCTCAAATGAAAAACAAATATCAGCTCTAAAATTTTCTTCATCTTTTTACATGTTAATCACGAGTTGATTAGTTTCGATCCTTCTCACATCTTCTTCCCTTCCGTCGCCGGATCTCCCCTGTTCTATGATAATTTTTCTCAATTTTTCTGATTTTTTATTGACCCGGTCCGATTTACCAAACCGACTGAGCCATCGATTTCCACCGGTTTTTAGCGAGTCACATCGGTTCTGACCGGTTCAATTGCATGACCGATCCAATAAGCAGACCGAACCAGTCATACTCCCGGTTCACGGTTCGACCGGTCGGTTCGAGCCAGTTTTTAAAACTATGGATGAAACCCTATTTCGAACGTTGCATAGTAATTTTACTCTTTTCTCCTTGGTAAGGTAGACGACATAGGATTGCCAGTTTGTAGAACTACTACGATAAGATAGGGTATGTTGATGTACTTCTAAGATTCATATATAAATGAAAGCCTTTATATGACAATTTAGGAATTTTTCTTCTTCTCTATTTCAATTACATCTGAGAGAGTAAGACCTCATACTACAAACCAGTGAATGTGCGCGTAACCTCTTTATAATTGACGACCTTGAGACAGCCTAGCGCCTTAACCCACGTGTGAATCTGGTGCAACTCAATAGCTAGAGGGGCGTAAACACCTTACGGACTCATCACTTAAATGAGTACAATTTAACCAATCCATGAATAAATGACTGTTATTTTAATCCAACAGATAAATAGAGAAGATTCGAAGAATCCTAACCACCGCTAGCATTCTGCAATGAAAATCAGGTTACTTAATCATTACTGCTCTGCGCAATCAGACTTAACTTGCAAAAACTCCCCCATCTACTGTTTTTGTTTTATTTTCTGTTTTTAAAATAAGTAACGCTAGTTGCCTAGTCGGAATGACAATCCTTGTGGATACGATACTCACTTATCACTTTATTACTTGATAACGATTTGGTATACTTGCCGAAATTGTCCATCAACGACCTATTCTTATTATTATTATACATAAATACAGGGAAGTATATCTCATGGCTACAAATATTATATTACTATTAATTAATTAAAAAGAACAAAAATTACTTATTTAAATAAAACTATAACCGAATCAAACACTAACTAACAATGACTTGTCTTTTTATCCTCATTCATTGAAACAAAAAAGTATATCTAATTGCTACAAATACAAGAGAAAGTATAGAAATGAAGGGATAAGGTTCAATTTGGTGGAGGAATTTCAATATGGTCCGTGAGGGTGTAGGCATGAGTTTGGGGAGCTGGTTGGTTGATAACACAAGACGTGTTATAGTAAACCATGACAACATTTTAGCACATCTTGAACATTTTTGTTGTTTAGATGGTTTTTCTAAGCATGCTCGATTGGTTTGAAGATTATTTAGCTCTCTTTTGTGTGGTCATTTGGAAAGAAAAAAACTTGCGCATATTTCAACATGAGGAGGAAAATAGACATACTTTATATGTAAAAAATAAATCACGAGGAGGAAAATACGCATATTTCTCTTGGCTGTAAATACAAGAGAAAGTGCATGAAATAAGGGACGATAAAACAATTAACGAAAATGGATATATATGGTCAAACTAAGCATATAAAAATATGTAATAATGGTACTTTTTTTTTTAAAATGAAGTAGTAACAGATGTACTTACCAACTACCAAACCTTATATGTCCCTCCCCACCAAAAAAAAAAAAAACTACCAACCCTTATTTAAAAGAAAATAACTTACTCTGTGTTTCACAAGTGACCTATTTACAAAACAATTTATTATAATATGGATGATCTTTTTCAATTTTCAATGCAAACTAATATTTTGAGTATTTTTTTGGTTGAGAGGAACATTTTTACAGTTGTTGCATCACTATGTAATATATTAACAAAAAAAAAACCTACTTTTTTTTGACGATAAATAACCTACTTATTGAACCATATCTAAAACAATCGCTAATTAACAATGGCCTATTTTTATTCTTAGAAAATAAAAAAGTATATTTAATGGTACATATATTAATAATTATTCTACCAAAAAATATTATTATTAATTAAAAAGAACAAAAACTATTATTAAAGAAAACTACCTATTAAAAATATTATTATTGATTCTAACATAATTGATTTTGATAGAATTGATTTTGACAGAATTGATTTTGAGAGAATTAATTTATATTTGGATACAATAATGTAGAATTGATTAAACGGAATAGATGTTGTTTTGATAGTTTTGATCAAAATTGTTTTCGAATGTATAATTACTAAATGTAGATATATTATTTAATTTAAATAAATAAATTTTTCTATATATTAATTTAAAAAATAATAAATACGATCATTGAACCAAATTTCTTTGACAAAATATTTGTTCTATGTATTTTATATTTTTTTATAAAATATATTCAAGTTAAATAATAATAGAGCTGGTTGCAAAAAATGATAAAATATAACGTAAAAGAAAAAATGCAGTAAATCTGAACGGAAAAACCGTAAAGAAAAATCCAAAACTTGGTAACTCATGACCATAAATATTTTCTGGGGCTAATTTGGTTCGTTAAATTTTTTTGATTAAATTTGGTTCATCAAATTAAATACAAACCAAAAAGAAGGAGAATTGATAAAGGACAATAAAGGAAAATATTGGGTCGTAATAATTAAAATATAAAATTTAATGGAGAATTGATTCTAGTTAACTCAAAAGCGATAAATTGTAACTTCAACTAGAATTGCTTTTGGAGAAGAGAATTGCTTTTGTAAAACTAAACCAAACATGTGAGAAATTGCTTTTTTCAATTCTGAGGTTGTAGAAGTGATTCTGAACTAAGGAGAAGCTGAACCAAACAAGCACGAAGGATAACAAACACTCAACACAAACATGGACCCAAAATCCCTCATGTAAAGATTCCGATGCAGTTTATCTCAGTTGTTAGATTTAAAATTAGACGGTTTAAATTTTAAAACCTATTTTATGCGGTAAAACGATATAGTCCGCCGATTCAAGATTGGACAGTCCATATATTTTAGGCTAAATACCTCCCACGATCTCTTAAGTTAGATGTTTATAACAAATTAGTCCTTAATTTTTTTTTGTTATCAATTGGTCCTTTAAGTTTTTGTTGTTGTTACATATTGATCCTTTAAATCATAAAATATTTACACTTTCACACATTTTTTCAGCTAACTTCGTTAAAAAGTGATTATGAACCATTTAACATTGACGCGGTAGGTTCAAAAGTGCTTATGACATCAAACATGATTATTTATGCACATTTTCTTCTTGTTGTTTTTTAATTCAAGCCTAATTTTACAAATAAATATTTCATCAACAATAATATAAATCAAGTAATCAATCATTTTTGTTTCAAATCAAGACTGAATAACACACATATAAAGCCTAACATTAAGAGCGGTGAATTTGAACATAACAACTTAACATTAAATGTTCACATAAATACTTTTTAACTGAGTATGTTGAAAATATGATAATGGTGCGAATGTTTTATTACTTAAACGATCAATTTATAACAAAATTTTTTAAGACTAACTTATTATAATCATCTAACTTAAATGACCGCAGACAATATTTTACCTATATCTTACAACGTCATGTTGTAATTGCTCGAAATCCAATTCGCAAAAGTGGATTTATGGTCAAACAAAACATAGAAAAGACAATGTAGTGATAAGGCATCGATTATTAACTAACCTTATTTTACTTGTTCAACAATGATATTTGTAAACCTTATTTTATTTTTTAAACTAAGTGATTGAGCTTAAATGGTTGACGAGTCTCGCCAAATTATAAATCATCATAGAGAATCTGAGTACGATTTTTGGACTCCGGGTTACTAAGATACCATTTTTCAAAAACCAGAGAGCTAACAGAAAAAACAAAGAGGTAATCATCATTTTGGTCCCTGGATGTGTAAGGAGTAGTCACGTCGTTAACATTGTCATATTAATCCTTTAAGATATTGACTTATTATCGTTTCAGTTCTTATAAATACTTACTTACTGTCGTATCAATCCCTATACGAAAAGAATTAATGTCGGCATTGAGAGATTATTTTAAAGTCATAGACTATTTTGACTGACGAGGTGCAGAATCAAAGACTATTTTAAAATTTCGATACATTGATGGATTATTGTGATTAATTGTTACACATTCATGGATCAAAATGACTATTACATAAAAAAAACAAAACAATAGTAATTTTGTACAGCTCTAAACAAGACAATCAATAAATGTTACTACTTTTTTCCTCAAAAATAAATGTTACTACTTTTGATACAATAATTTATATTTTTACTATAATACTTCTACATTTAATATCTCATTTAATATATTTTTCTCTCCGCAATAAATAACTAAGGATAATATTGGTAAAATAACATTTAATGTTGCATTGAACTTTGAAAGTAACAGTTAAGTTGGAATAAAATTTTTCTCCAAAAAAGACAATTAAAAAAGAACGGATGAAGTATATATTCATTCAATATCTTATTTTATCTCTACATCTCTTTTCCATTACACCTCAAGAAAAGAATGTCTCATTATCAATCTATCACTTATTAACATTTCTGATATCTCTCTCTCTCTCTCTCAAGATTCAAGATGAGGTGTAGACCAAACATTATTTACTTTTTTGGCAAAGAAAAAACAGTTTCACATTCAACACACCTTAAAAACTTACCAAATATGAAACCGGCACGTTATTAAGCAGTAACTCAAACTGCATCACAAGCACTTACTACACACACAAAAAAAGAGAATAACCAAACATGCCAAATGTATGTACTTCTTTCCTCTTCACATTTGTGTTTGTCTCTCTTGTAACTCCATCTCTTTACCGATAATCTCTCTCTCTCTCTCTCTCTCTCTCTCTCTCTCTCTCTCTCTCTCTACCTTACACACAATCCTTCATCATAGATTACCGCAAACCCATTTCACAAATCACGCTTATAGATCCAAATTCAATATCTTTTTCATCATTCATTCTTCAATTCTCATTTCGCTCAATCATTCATATTCTAAAGCTTATAGATCCGAATTTCACTTCTTTTTTATCATTCCTTCTTCAATTCTCAATTGGCTCATTCAAATTCATACATGAACATCATCGTATCAAGAAAAACATCATCGTACCGAGAAAAACACACTTGATCAATCTGTTTTTTGCTTTTTCAATCCAAAAGATACAATTTTCATAACATTTTTTGAATTTTTCGATCGAAATTCTCATTACCCATGTCTCGATTTATCTCAAGATGCAAAAAAATGAAGGAAATGACATCATTTCATGGGACCCACATGGAATTTGGTTCAGGTAACCGTCGAACCGGGTTCGGTTTATTAAACCGGGTTCAGGCGATTTCAACTCATCTGAACCACATCATAGTCGCCGGAGGTGGCAAACAATGCCAGCGGGTGGCGGTGGTCGGAGTTCAAGAAAGGTACAAGTGGGGCCGTGGTGGGTCGGATGGTGATATTCATAACCCGACCCGGAAAATCCGGGCTGAGGCTAATTGTCCACGGTGTTCCAAAGATATGAACTTGTTTTTCTCTAATCGTCATTTGCAAAGTAATGGTGGTGATTCTGGTGGCGGCGATGGCGAAAATTTTGGTCATAATGGTGGTGGTGGTGGAGGAGATGGTGGTTATCAAGCAGTGAATTTATGTCCAAATTGTAAAACAGCATATCATTTTCGACCGTATAATACATCACCATTACAAGGTACATTTGTGGAAATTGGTAGAGTGAGTAATAATAATGGTGGTAATAGTAAAAATCAATTATCTAGAAGGTTTAAAAATGGTATTGGAAAAGATAGTAATAGTATTAAGAGTGGTCATCATGGAGGTGAGGATTTTGGTCTAAATGGTAGTGCTAGCAATTGGCTTGAAGTGTCAATGTGGGAAACTTTGAGAAATTACAATGGTGGTAGTGGAAATGGTGGTGGTGGTGGTGGTAATAATGGGGAGCCGCCGGAGACATGGCCTCCGCCGATAGGTGGTGGTAATGGGAATGGTTTGGCGGTACATACTCCTCCAGGTCCTCCTTTTGCACCTGGGATTAATGTTATAAGGGCTACGGGGCCGCGGGAAGGTGGTCCGGGTGGTGGTGGTAATGGTGAGAAGAATACATGGGGTGGGTCTAATTTGGGGAAGGATTTGCCTTCACCAAAGGAGATTTGTAAAGGTCTTGATAAGTTTGTTATTGGACAAGGTAGAGCCAAGAAGGTATGTTGTTCTTCCCAAATCTATTTACTATTAGAGGAGTGTTATTTGAACAACCATTTTTGTTGAAAACTATTGGGACAACCAAAATATACAAAAGAATATGAGTATTGGCACAAAAATCAAAGCAAATGTGAGTATGAGAGAGAAAATTGTCATAAAAGTTGTCAAAAATGGTTGTTCAAATATCATTTCTCTTACTATTATTAATATTGGCGGAAATACGGGCATGTGTGCTTGTCTTGCGTGCTAGTCTGTCTGTTTTTTCTATTGTGCTTTGTTGTTTATATATTTTATTATAGGATATTCGTTTTAATTTAATTTGCTTGTTTCATAATTAGAACATTATGGTGTAATTTTATTCATGTAGCCCACCACACTTATTGAGATAAGATTTGGTTGTTGTTGCTGTTTCAGTTTCATAATATTTATGTTATCCGCTCTTATCGAAATTTTAGTTTCAATATTCATGTTGCATGTTTTTAATTCTAAATTTGGAAAAAAGCTGCGTTGTTAATTCAGGCAAATTTGTATAGAGAAAGGTCGACCAAATTTGTCTATCTATTTACTGGTTTTTTACTATTTAGACAAGAATGATCAAATTGACATGTGTAATCTCTGTATGATTTAGGGCCTTTTTCTTTCTATACATATTTTTAGTGTTCATTTTCTAAAATATGTGTTCATTTATATTGCTAAGAAGGATATGGAAGATTGTGTAGTGAATAATTGTGGTAGAGAGAAGATGGAAGGCTAGCTATGGAGATATCATTTTTCTGAAACATTGTTCAATGTTTTGACATTTTTAAAATTGCTAAAAATGTTTTAAAAAATTGTAAAAGAAAATGGCGAGAGAAATCATGGATTTATATTCCCATATGTTTATTAGTTGAAGTAAAAATGATAGCAGGAAACATGGGAAGTATACAGGCCCTTTGTTTCCCGCACAAAGTATCTTTTTAGTACTGTGTTTTTACTCGGGTTTCATCGCTACTAGTTTTATTTAAAAGATTGATGCCATGGTTTAGTCTAGTTTTTGTTAGTTTGGGTTGGTGATGTGCAATTATGTGTCATTGCTTCCTTCGTGGTTTTATCGGGGAAGCAAAACGAGAAGAGGATAAAAAAAATCATTTAGTATTTATTTCTATGTCTAGATTCATATTCATAGTTTTGATTCTTTCACTCTTTTTATGCTTTCAAAACGAAAGACTCATTGCAAATGCATTTTCTAACGTATTGCCTTTAACTGTACCTCATTAATTAATGGTTTATCTTTCTGTTGAAGGTGCTTTCTGTAGCTGTTTATAATCACTATAAAAGAATATACCATGCCACTTTACCGAAAGGGTTAGTTCTTTTACTTTCCCTTTCATTTTCTTTATTTGCGTTCCTCGGTCGAATTTCAACCGATGCTTTTGATTATATGTCATGATAAATGTCTGAAAATTTACCAAATATATACTTTTAGTTTGTTCTTATGCATTATCTATTTTATGTGATTAAAATGGTGGATTTCAATACTAGGTCGGGTGCAGATTCAGGACTTTCAGGCATATTAGATGATGACGAAAATGTTGAGCTAGAAAAGAGTAACGTTCTTTTGATGGGTCCAACAGGATCAGGTATAACATTCATTACAATTAGTTTTCTTTTCCTTTCTTTTTGGTTTTCTCTTATAAAACGAAAATAACATTGACGCACCTTTCATATCAGTATCTGAAAGAACAATTTGTTGACTAATCTAATCTAACTTTCATCATATAGGGAAGACATTACTTGCAAAGACACTAGCTCGATTTGTGAATGTTCCGTTTGTCATTGCCGATGCTACAACCTTAACACAGGCAAGTATGCATTTATTGCGAGATAGTATTAGGAATTCGCAAACTAAGTGTTCAGCATAAAAAAGTTAAAAAAATAATTATTCAAATTTTTACTTATTTGAGTGATAAGTTCATATTTGGTATTGTTCTGATTGCTATAAATTTTTACTTTTAAATGAGTACCCTGAGTTGGTTTTGTAGCTGGCTTATTTGTCTTGGGACAAAATGTCTGTTGTGTTAACTTGAAATATGAAATATTCTGATTTTCAGGCTGGTTATGTTGGAGAAGATGTCGAATCAATACTATATAAACTACTTGCGGTACGTGTACTGTTCTGCAGGGTTATGTTGTTTGAATAAATTATCAATTCTTTCAATGTTCACTGTCCAGCATCCCAATGTTGTCAATTGTGGATCGCAATAAATAGCGGCCTGTTCAAATTCCGCAACTCTCCAGCTACTAGCTATAGCGCCGCAATGGCTGCTATTTGACAACACTTTGTACTAAATAGCATATCGTAGAACAATAGTGATTTCTCCAAATATCGCTATGCTACAGTGCTACTATAGCCGCTATTCGACATAGTGCCGTATCCTGGAAATTTTGTCATAATTTTTGTTTTATGTGTATTTATTTTTTTGTGTCTAACAGCAGATTTTCTTTGCAAAATTTGTTCTTTCATCTCATTGTTTGTAATTGTACCTTCCTTCTCATTGCTACAACGATTATTTTTTCCGTATAGGCAGCAGATTACAATGTTGCAGCAGCTCAACAAGGAATAATTTACATTGACGAAGTTGACAAGATAACTAAGAAGGTTATTTGTCTAAAATAATTGGATTTAGTTCAAATTTTCTCATCCACAATAGATTTTAAAAGTTATGATATAAATTTTTACAGGCTGAGAGCTTAAATATCAGCCGAGATGTTTCTGGTGAGGGTGTTCAGCAGGCATTATTAAAAATGCTCGAAGGAACTGTAAGTAGAACGATTCTAGATTGCTGTTGTTGCTAATTGGTTTATAATCTCTTTTTTAATGAAGTCTGTTAAGGGAACTATTAGTTTACTTTAATCTTTTGCATTAGCAGCGCTTGTATCATGACATTGTGAAGATACATCGTTAGTACTACAACTAGAATAAAGAAGCAATTTGTTCACATAGGTTCTCATAACAATTGCATCTTGAGCTTCTATTACATAATATGAGCAAGGATGTTTTAATTGGTAATTTACTGATAACAAATATTGTTGATGCATTATGGTAATTTCAATTAGGTTAAGAAAATACAGAATAAGTATATTATTTTGCTTGGTGGGTTCTGAATTTTGAGATTAGAAGGACGAAACAAACACTTTAGTGTATGTTTGGTTCTGTGTTTTTTTTCACTTTTGGAGGAGGCAAATTTGTTTCCTGAGGTGTAAATGTTTTTTTTTGGAAGTTCCATACGTGCATAATTGGTTTTGACATAATTGTTCACCTCTTTTTACATGAATGTATCCAAACATAAATGACTTTACATGTAACTCACTTTTAGTCAGAATAAATTCATTCAAAATTATTTTTCTCACTGGAGATTGGGTCTGTGGTGACAAAAACTATGCTTTATAATTCCAGTTGACAGCTGAGTGATTGAAACATGAGCTTGTTTGGAAGATTCGAGTTGGCATAAAAATGTTTTTCATAGGGGTATACTAAGAGCAAATATGTTTACATAAGTTACTTGGAGAAGATTTTCCTTTTCTGCTTGAGCAAATTAGGTTAACACTATTTCCTTATCCCGAGTAATGCAAACTAACAATGATGTGGCTCCTACTAAATTCTTTTTGTGGCTGACAAAATATACATTGGTATTCATTGTTGACTTCCAAGGAAAATGTGTGCTCCTCATTACCCGTTAGTCCCTTGTATAGAGTAATAGAGCTAACTTGGGAAAGTGTGTATTCAATTTTAATACCTCCGAATAATTTGCTTCAATATTAAACAAACCCCAAAATATCATAATATACTTTTTGCTAAGACATCAATTTATACAAATTATTTCATTGTGTTGTATGAATGTTTTTGAAGCACTAAATTCGTAAATGCCATTCTTACGGAATCCTAAACACAATGATTTTTTATTGTCTAGATAGTAAATGTTCCGGAGAAAGGAGCCAGGAAAAATCCACGGGGTGATAACATTCAGGTATGTTGTTTTGGAACAAATATCATCTCTTCGCTCCGTTTTGTTTAGACATCTATATGATCAGACAAATTTTCTCATCTTTTTTCTGTTTGCATTTTCTTGAATCCTGATACATTTGTCTGGAAATGCATTTCTATTGTTATGGTTAATGAATCAATTTTTTTTTCTTCCTGCAATTGGACAAAGAATAAAAATATGAGGACAGTGAAGTCACCTAATTGTTTAATGAACACTGATATACACGCTTGCATTAAAAGCTCTAGTCTAATAACACATAAGTTGTTAATATTTTGAATAATTTTCTATTCATCTTCTATAATATTATGCAGATAGACACAAAGAACATTCTTTTTATATGTGGTGGAGCATTTATTGATCTTGAAAAAACCATTTCAGAGAGGTAATCCTTCTTGAAAAGATATTTCTTTCACTGATAATAAATGTTTTACACTTTATTGGTTTCTGCGGAATATTCGTTAACTTGAATTATCCATCAAATAAACCAGACGGCAAGATTCTTCTATTGGTTTTGGAGCACCAGTTCGTGCCAACATTAGAAGCGGTAGAATAGTCGATTCTGCAGTAGCATCATCTTTACTTGAATCGGTGAGAAATTCTCTTTTATTAGCTGAAATTTTATTGACTCGTTTTTGTTTTAATCATTATAAATCAAAATAGATAGATAGAAAAGTATATGCTTAGTGTAAGAAATTGAAACTAAAAAGTAATGTACTCAAGCTGCTGCAGTGCTGTGTGCTTTACCAAATCCTCCAAGACCATAAAAGAACGTAGATGCAGCACTGACACTTCAGATTGAAGCCATGCCCAGACACCGGCACGGCACCGACACATATAGTTAAAATCAATCATTCTATTTTATCATATCATTATGGTGTCGACGTGTCAGTGTCAGTTTCGTAGTTTCATGTCCGTGTAGTTGATTGTTATATCTGAGAAATTCCAAATTCCAAATGAGTGTAAAACGCTTGTTAATTATTTTCAGGTGGAAAGTTCTGATCTTATTGCATATGGTCTCATACCAGAGTTTATTGGACGATTCCCCATCTTAGTTAGCTTGTCAGCCTTAACCGAAGAGCAACTTATGCAGGTAATCCCTCCTTGATTATATTGCTTTTGATCCTATCATATCTCTTCCTAATTTCTCTAAACAATTAGTGTTCCAAGGATTAACAAAATATGGTTATTTGACATTCGCAAGAACATGAATGATATTTAACAGAAAGCAACAGGATATATATATTTTTTTTAATTTGCATTTAGATTTTTATTGCTAGAAGAGGAAAGTTGATTTTCTTTTTAGTAACTCGAACATGACTGGTCATTGGGAATATCGCCTGATGTTTTTTCTATATGCTGCTTGTAACATGTTGTATATGCTAGTTTAGAGTTTAAATTTGTTGTCACATGTCAGCGATTAGTTACAAATGGTTGCATTTGTTAGTTAGTTGCAATTGTACACATGTTAAGCCTAACCAAATCTATATAAATACAAGTTTAATAACTGGAATCACACTATGAAAATCATTTTCATTAGAAAGAATATTAGAATTCTCTCTTGCTTTCAATTTAAATCTCTAGAACTTTATCAATGTGGAATACTTGATTTTGGCCTTCTTGAGGAAGTTTATAGTTATTGCTTATTTTAGATTTTGATTTGGAGTAAATATATGACAACGAAAATATTGTTTGGCTTGCAGGTCCTCACAGAACCAAAACATGCTCTTGGTAAACAGTACAAGAAATTAGTCGGCATGAATGAAGTAAGCATCTCCGTTTGTGTGTGCTTGCACGCGCACTTATTCATTTAGTCTGAAACTTTAATCGTGCACTTCAGGTAAAGCTACACTTCACAGAGAAAGCTCTGAGAATGATAGCGAAGAAAGCAATGGCCAAAAATACTGGTGCGAGGGGTTTAAGAGCCTTAATAGAAAACATTTTAACCGATGCCATGTATGAGGTATTGATCTGGCTATCTTCGATTATAAAAAACTGTTATCAGTCTCTGCGGTTTTGATATTAATTACACACAATGCTTATGTGTGCACCAGATTCCTGATATTAAGACAGGAAGTGACCGCATTGACGCCGTAGTTGTTGATGAAGAATCAGTAGGATCACTAACAGCTCCTGGATGCGGAGGGAAAATTCTTCGCGGAGATGGTGCTTTGGAACAGTACCTAGCTAAGGTAAAGGATTCAGAGGTACAATCTTTCATAAAGGCTAATTGAGTGGTTTTTTCTTTTGGGAATGATTATTATAAAAGGCCTATCCTCAAGGAGGGTTGACAGAAGTGATTAAGGATCCGAGGATTGACTCTCACCTTTCACACGAGTATCCATGATATCCGTGTAGCAACACGAGTTTCCCCTGATAATCTCAGTTGCTACATGGATACATGAGTTGGATACATGGATCCATGTAGTAACACGAGAATACCCCGACAATCTAAGGAGAGGACTATAATTGAGTAATCTTGCTTTTGGTGTGGGCTTGTATCAGACATGTAAAGTGTATTTCTGAACATATTTTGTCTAGAAGTATACTTTGATTTTTTTAACCCAAGTAGTAGTGTACTTCTGGACAAAATTTGTGCCTTTTGCTGATGTGTACATCTAAGGTCATGTTGGGATGGAGAAAATTCCTCCCCAAAAACCCATATTTGCAGCCCTAGTATACCACTGGTAGCTGCCTGGTTGCATGATTTGGTGCCTCCCCTACCTACCACTTTTATTGAGCAGTAAAAAATTATAGAATGGCCTTTCATATTCTTTACGTTGTTACTGTGAAATTTATGTAAATGGTGCTAAAAAAAAGTGAGCCTATCTTGTTGAATGAAATCAACGTAAAATTCATCCTCGATTGAAATGCATTTGACAGAATGTATTGCTGGCATTTTGATGTCCGTTATTTATAATAGTTCTAGGCTAATGAGGTTGTAGTGTTAATTGGTAATTTTAATTTTGACCATATTTTTTTTCTAATCTTTTGCAGGAGAATGAAGTAGCTGAATCAGAGTTACAGGATAGGGATTCAGATACTTCATCAAGAGCCATGAGCATGTAACATTATAGCTACCATATTTTCAGTGTATAATTTTTCATTGTCATTTGTTATTTGTAAAAATGACATTAAAAGAAAATTTTATGTAATTATCCCTTGTATAACAGAATAGCTACTGGTCTCAGTTCTCACTGAATAGGAAGGAAATAAGAAAAAGAAAAAAGATAAGTGTAGTGTAGCATTGCTAATTTAGGCAGCACATTATACAGATATCCATTTGTTTTTGAGGAATCATGAAGGTAATCATTTTGTATTTTAACTGAAGTTAATGGTTATACTCATTCCTCCCTCCCTTGGATCTGTGTTCATCAAAATGATACATATGGGACTGTGCTCACATCACATATCTTTCTTTAAACTAACAAATATATATTGCTAATGATATAATAATTTAATATGACAATCAATAATAAATTAATTATATTGATAAATAAATACTAGTAATAGTAACATCATTTTATTGCTTATATTTGCAATAAAATAATCAAATCTTTCTTCCATTAGATGATGTTGACAATATGGTTGGATTGACATCTAAATTGTTATTTATTTACTTATATTAA
This sequence comes from Medicago ruthenica, assembly GCA_018208015.1. Classification (NCBI taxonomy): domain Eukaryota; kingdom Viridiplantae; phylum Streptophyta; class Magnoliopsida; order Fabales; family Fabaceae; genus Medicago; species Medicago ruthenica. The sequence goes on from CM031376.1 coordinate 16,568,423, forward strand.
CTACATTTATTTGAATAATTTGATCAAATTTAGGTCTGTCTTGTCAGAATTGCGTTCCATGGCTAAAGAAATTGTAACAGAAAAAAGGTCCCTCCAATTTTAATTCTAGACTTCAATTTTTTAGCTGAAAACAGACTTTGAAAAGTCTTGCTTAATAAACAAGTTAGGTTATATCAAACTTGATATGAATTTGGTCATAAGCTAATTGTCACCCTCAATTTTAACCTTAACATAGTGTATCATGACACACTTATGTTCAAGTTAAATTTTGAAGATTATTCTTATTGAAAGTTAATGATGGATGAACAGATATATTGTAAGAATTTGCATGAACCAATCACCCACCAAAACAAGCTAAGGGGAAGATTAACCAAGATTGAGAATTCTTGAATTGCATAGTAGTTAGTTGCTATGATTTAGAATTATTTACATAAAAGTTTGTTTGAGCATATACCAATGAAAAGAAATTTTATAGACTGATTTGAAAAGGAAAAAAAAAAGATTCTAAGCTTATGTAATCCCTTTTTTTGACATTAAATGATACTATGACATAGAGCAACTCATCCTGATAATTCAAATAATTCTACTAGCATGATATCCATAATCATAGTGAACATAATGATTACAAATTACTTCCAATCAAAGGTATAATCTAATGGAAGTGAAGACTTAGGTGCATCCCAATTCCCTATAGCAATTATATAGCCATAGTGTGTGATAATCACTTCATGGAATTTTACATACCATAATTACTAATTAAGCCACAAGAGTTATAAGGCTTTGTTATATAGGTTCATTGTTTTTTCAAACTATAGTGCTTCTTCACAGGTTCAGTTACATCCCATGTAATGTTCATTCCTTTAGGGAAAACAACTAAATTACCACCTTCAATTTCAAAAGATCCAATTGACTCTTCAACAGTAACCTTCACTTTTCCCTCAAGTATATACATTGTTTCTTCTTCTTCAAATGACCATGGAGTTTTTAATGGACCACCTTCCCACCTGTTGAATGTTCAGACAGATTCTCATGTCAAAAGTAACTTGAGATAGAATGAAATATGAAAAGATGACGTAGAAACATAACACAAAAAGAAAGTAAAACTATGACAGTAATATTATACTATGACATAATTAAGAAGAGTTTAACAAGTATACACCGACGGTGAAAATGAGAGGAAATATCATTGAATGTCAGCCTCAAATCTATTTATGGTTATTTGGCATGTGCAAGCACATGTTTCTTTAGGTTCGATTCGACCCACCAAATTCTCTAAACTAGATGCAGTAGGGTAGCCGTGAATCCCCTCATAATACTTTGAAGTTCCTTCATATGGATTGCACATCCACTATCAAGCATATCAATCAATGATAGTTTAAAGAACAATAGTTCCATAACTTCAATTTGCGCACAAGAGAAAAGATGACATGATTTAGAGTTTTGGTTGTTGTAGAGTTTAGGATCATTCTCGCATCAGAGTTGTCTTTTTATTGAGCAACATGCATCATTTGATGAGAAGACACAACTATTGACAAAGTGTACATTCTTTCGTGAGTTAGATAAAATGAAAATATGTATTCATTCGTAAACAAATACAACTATTCGTGAAAAAACGGACCCTATTAATTTAAATCTCCAATCCATTAAGAGATACACATTTTGGAGTGCTTTCTTTGATTCCATTATTTTGGAAATCTCTCACAAGTTATTAAGGGTACTACTACTACAGGGTAGCTTAGTACCAAAGTCAGGGGAAGGGTTTGGGAAAGGTTATGTGACCTTTAACTCAGTAGCATACTGTCACTTGACTAATGAGCCGAGCTAAAATGGATTTGGAATCTCTGCAATCACGCAATTGTGAATCTTAGCAATTAGATGATGATTGAACAGTTCGTAGTCCATGATATGTTTTAAAGTTGATTTGGTGAAGTCAGAATATGAACAGTCTTATCTTCATCCAATGGTCAAGATCTCTTGATTGCGTGACTGCAGGGAACCTGGTCAGTCATATAACTCTGCATTTTGTTTAAGTGTGTTGCATGAGGCTGCAATTTAGTTCCAGTTCCACATTGCATCATTGAGCATCAACTTTAAAAATCAATATTAATTCTATGGCCAACAAATTCCTTTATCATAAAAATAACAAAAATGAATTTCAAAGGGCAGCACGGTGCACTAAATCCCCCGCATAGGGTTTAGGAAGGGGTCCCACCAATTGGTGCATTGTACGCATCCTTATCCTGTTTTTTACCAAAATAAATTTTAAGTAGTAGAAAAATATTTGTATATATGTCAAGAAACTAAAATCCTTTTTGCTGAAAGCTTTTATTATGCTACTGTCTCAGACACATCTATTCCTCTTCAGATATCTAGAGATGAAACAATCATATCTATGTTTTCAATTTGTTTCGCCAACACCTTCAATATAAGTACAAAATGGGCATTAAAATACCATCATCAAAACAGTTGATCCTAATTAAGACAATCTTGTCATCTCTATAAATTAAAGATTAAGTACATTCAGTAAAAGACTTAAAACGTTATGGACATAACAAAACAAAGGATGTTAATATTGCAAACTTTCACAAGAGATGTGAATATGTAGTGTTTTACCGTATGTTCGGATTCGAGAAAAACTACAAACGTACATTTGAATCCAAAGTATAGAGTTCCTTTGTAACAAGCGCACGTTTGCAGAAATCCAAACATGCACATCGACTATAAAGACGTCTCTCTTTTTTTGTTGCCTTTATTTATCTAATAAAGATACGGAAAATAGACCAGAAAATCACTAGAGGCAAAATGTAGGAAATAAAACTTCATTCATCCCAATGCAGCACAAAATGAGGTTAAAAGTTAAAACACTAGGGATGCAGTTTCCCGTCCTCGCTACTAAAATAACTCCATGTTTTTAGAAGTGTGCATCTAGACGACACAAATTGTCTAAAAGCACGTGTCTGAAAAATGTTTTAAAATTTGGATCAAAGATCGAATCAGTGAGATCTCGGTCATGGTTCAATTGGTGTTGGAGTGGAGAAATTAGCCACCAAACACTAGCTTTTCAAGGAATCAAACACAGAGAATAAATATCCTTAAAGAGGTTAAACAGAAAAACTTACCAACCATCTAAATTGAAAATTTACAAACACTCTCACAAACACCCCCAGAAAACATGCTATTGCCACCCCCCACTACAAATACGAGTATAAAACACAAAAATGATCAAGACCCAAAATTTGTCATTTCAAAAAGCTTAAAACTTTAAACGAAACACATCAACTGGAGCAGTAAAAAAACTAAGTAAATGCAAAAAAATGAAGAAAAAAAAGAGTGTGAAGAACAAGGAAGTTACTTAGGCCAAGTTGAAACACCAAGCTGAATGAGTTTAGATTTTGATGGATTCTTCTCTATCTTCACTCCAAATACTTCATAGGTTACCATAGAAGTTTCCTTTGGCATGAGAATCAGAAACAAGATGGAGAGAATTAGAGGAATGAAAATGATGAGTGATAAACGTTGTACAAAGGGTTTCATTGCTTTACCAAATTGTTGTTTGTCTTTTTCAACTAAGGTTCTATAGAGAGAAAAATTCCACTTTATAAAGTAAATAATTAACAATAATATAATTTTCCTTAAAAAATAATAATATAATTAGTATAAAAAAAAAAGTAACGTTAATGGGAAATTTTTGTTTACCCATCAATAAAAGGTGGGTAATATTACCATGTTGAGTTGGACCAATCAAAACAATGTATTTATATAACATTAAAAATAATAGAAAACAAACAAATAACTTTGATTGATGTCAACTCAACATGGGTTGTGTTACCCACCTTTTATTGATGGGTACCCAAGTTGTCACCAACGTTAATATAAATTACGTTGGAATTTTTTTTTTGATAAACCAGGAGCATGGACATGTATCAAGGAAAAACAACGACATCCCAACTAGGTTGGCACCTCGATGAACTCCCATCCTCAAATATTTTGATTTTTATGTTTTTAAAGGAAATTGACCTTATTAATTCAGGTTAAGTCTTGTTAAAAATTGTTTCGTTTAGAAGTTAAACTCGTATTTTTTTTGAACAATTTGTTTTTTAATAAAATTTATTAACTACTTGAGTTTAATTTACTCTTTCAACATTTATTGATAAATTTGCAAAATTAATTAATAATTGTCAATAAGAAGTTCATGTTCTGTATTCTATCTTATATATATTGTCAAATAAAAAATTTTATTTTATTTTATGTTTGTAATATTTTTTTTTATGTTTGACGAAATAAAATATTCTCTTATATATATATATATATATATATATATATATATGAATAAGAAAAGTTATAAAATAAATAAAACAAATAAACAATGAATTTAGTTCTTAAAATATCACTATTTCGTCCATTTGATATTTCAACTATAAAATCAACTAAAATATTCATTAACTATTCCTTCATCTATAGATTTGGTCTAAAAGTTCATAAACTATACTTTTATCTATCAATTTGGTACATCAGATAATTTTCTTCCTCTAAGAATGGAATGATTAAAAAAATCAATAATTAATATGGGACCAGCAGAAATTTTTTTATTACATGAATGAATGGATAAATTTTTTAAGATACAACATGATTGCAATTTATGAAGATCTTGATAATGATGTCTCGAATAAAGAACAAAGCCATATTCCTTCTAGTATCTGATAATTTTTGTGACATTTTCATTGCATGACCCAAAAACCATTTTTTCTAAGAGTGAAACAACCAAACTATAAGGGCAATTAGAGGAAATATGTAAAAGAAACATTTGTCTCAGACAATTACATTCAAAAGCGATTCAATTTGACGTAGAAGCTCCAAAATGAAGCTTCGGCTGGAATCGATTTTGGAGACTAGAATTGCTTTTATGTCCATGCCACCCAAACGACTTTATAAGAGCATCAACTTATGATTGAGGCAAGTAATGCACGTTTGATTCATTTAAAAGTGTATATAAACAAATGCTTAGCCCTTAATATATATTACATGATTGAATTAAGGACAAAAGCACAATATAGTCCAAGACAATAATGGGAAAGAAACAATTTAGTTTTTATGCATGATTTAAATTTAAATTTCAAAATTGTGTTTTATTTCTCATAAACATATGAACTTCCTATGAAAGACCTTAGGATGCATGGGGAATAAATCCCTTGATAGGTACTCCCTCCTCCGTTTCAAATTATGTGTTTCTTTTGATGGTAAATTATACTTTATTTACTAAAATACCCTCAATAATTATAGTTAGTAGAATAATTAGATGATTAAAATACAATGAATAAAAGTATGTCAGTAGAAAAGAATAATGTTGTATTGGTATTATAAAAAGGACAAATAAAATTACTTAAAATGAGACGAAGTATTTGCTTTGTTTCATGAAGAAAAACAAAGTTACTGATTTTTGTTTTACCAAGCTTTGCAACAGAGAAAATACCAACATATTAGAATAGACCATACTAGTATGCAATAGATATTTCAAGCTCAAAGTTGCTGGTTTTGTTAGACTATAGAGAGAGAGGAATATACACTGGCGTATCCAGGACCCTGAGTCAGAGGGTGCAAAATTTTTAACTGCATTCAAAATTAGGCAAAATTACACAATTCATCTCATAACTTAATTTTAGGTAACATTTTCGTCTTTTATCTATTTTTTGTCCCGATTTAGACCACAAATTATACTCCCTTCGTCCCAAATTATAAGTCTCTTTGGAGAAAAAATTTATCTCAAATTATAAATCGCTTTACAATATCAATAAAACATTCAATCATATTTTTCGTGCTATACCCTCAACTATTTATTACTCTCATTTCTTTAATTTATCATTCATATGCCATTAATGAAGGGTAATTTTGTAAAATTGTTTATAATTTATCTTTTCTATACAACATTAATTACATTTATTAATTTGTGTAAAATAATCAAAATGTCGTATAATTTAAGATGGATGGTTTAATAGCATTCTTTTTAGGAGTAGTATATCACTATAAAACTGAAAGAGAAATATAATTGATATTATATGATTAACCATAGTCATAGTTTACATAGACAAAAGAAAAAGAATTGGAGAAAAAAATAATATAAAGACTTGAAATGAATATATGAGTTCAACACTTACTACAGAAGCTATTTTTATTTTACATTATGTGCTAAAGTATAGGAAAAGAAATAACAACACGTGAGGTGAGAAAGCAAGAGTCGGTCTCGAGAAGAGTGAAAACATTACATGTCAGTAGCAGAGTAGCACAGATGAGACACTTTGGGGGTCAGGACTCGGTGCAAAAATGAAAATTCGGTGTGTAAATAGAATAAAATATGGATTATTGGTACAAATTTCAAGAACTGCACACCCTCACATGTACTTAGATCCGCCCCTCATATGAAAGCCAAAAATACTCAATTGAGGCTGTTTTTTTTTTTCCTTTTCAAATTATTAGTGTTTCAATTATTGTCCCTAACAAGTTGTTTATATTGAGAGGTAGACTTAAGTGTAACATTGATGCTGCTTTCTCCTCCCAATTCAACCGTACTGGTATTGGCATATGTGTTCATGACTCTGAAGGCACCTTTGTGCTGGCTAAGGCTTTTAGCTTCCCTTGTGTCTATCCAGTTGAGGTTGGTGAAGCTTTGGGTTTATGTTTCGCAATGCAGTGGTTGAGTGATATGCAGTTTGACAACGTTGACTTCGAAATAGACTCGAAGCTCACTTCTGACGCTTTCCACGCTACTAGGAACGACACGTCCGAATTTGGCTGCATTATTATATCTTGTCGTTCTATTGCCAGGTCTTTTCTCTCTAACTCTAGGGTGGAGTTTATTAAGCGACAAGCCAACGGGGTTGCTCATGCTCTTGCTGGAGAAGCCACGTTATTAGCTAGTCCAGTTATCTATTTTACTATACCCTCTTGTATTGAGAATCTTATTATTAATGAAATGCTATAAGCATATTTCCCTAAAAAAAAAGTTGTTTATATTGAGAATTGTCCCTTTGCGGGAAAAAAAAAACTTAAAATAAGGACATTTTAGTTCTTTTCAATAATTGGTAGGGACTAAATCGTCCCAATTCTAAGTTTTATTTTTCAGTAATTGTACATTGACAGTTCATACAAATTAATTTTTAAAAAATTTAAATTAGATAAAATAATGTAATGGTTTACAAAATATTTTTTCAAAAACAACTATTATCATAAGGAAAATGCTTAATACAGCGACAATAAAATTCACGACAGCATCGCAAAGGCTACTTAAAATGCTACTCAACTGAAAGTTTCACTTAAATTACACCTATGACCCTGTGTTTTCCGGCCAGAACCAGATTTTACTGGTCGACAGCAATTTGCGTGGCATTTGTGATCAAAAGTCCTCGCGATGAATAGCATTGCTGTTATCATAAATGCAGTAGAGCATAACTGACTTGAGAGTTAAAATGTAATTACAAGTAAAAAAAATTGTTTCCCATTAACAGAATGATGAAGTAACCAGTTTAAGATGGAAAAAATGTGAACCATCTCGTGCAAACATTCTTGAATTCTATGAAAACTCAATTTGATTTTATTGGTCGACAGCAATTTGCGTGGCATTTGTGATCAAAAGTCCTCCCGATGAATAGCATTGCTGTTATCTTAAATGCAGTAGAGTATAACTGACTTGAGAGTTAAAATGTAATTACGAGTAAAAAAATTGTTTCCCATTCACAGAATGATGAAGTAACCAGTTTAAGATGGAAAAAATGTGAACCATCTCGTGCAAACATTCTTGAATTCTATGAAAACTCAATTTGATTTTATTGGTCGACAGCAATTTGCGTGGCATTTGTGATCAAAAGTCCTCGCGATGAATAACATTGCTGTTATCATAAATGCAGTAGAGTATAACTGATTTGAGAGTTAAAATGTAATTACGAGTAAAAAAATTGTTTCCCATTCACAGAATGATGAAGTAACCAGTTTAAGATGGAAAAAATGTGAACCATCTCGTGCAAACATTCTTGAATTCTATGAAAACTCAATTTGATTTTATTGGTCGACAGCAATTTGCGTGGCATTTGTGATCAAAAGTCCTTGCGATGAGTAGCATTGTTGTTATCATAAATGCAGTAGAGTATAACTGACTTGAGAGTTAAAATGTAATTACGAGTAAAAAAATTGTTTCCCATTCACAGAATGATGAAGTAACCAGTTTAAGATGGAAAAAATGTGAACCATCTCGTGCAAACATTCTTGAATTCTATGAAAACTCAATTTGATTTTATTGTATCCTTAACATACACTAAATTAACACATACATTAATCTTCTTACATAACTACTCACTAGTTTAAGACATTATACAGACAAATTCACTTACCAAAATTTAGTGATATAACCTACTTGTTCTGCTATTGGCCTATATACAAGTTGGATACCTCAAAAGCTTATCATCCATCCAAGAAATCAGACATTTCATTTTGAAGATTTTTCTCATGCCAAGGACTATGCATGTATAGTTGCAATAACACACAGCCTGAAATTTTTGAAATCACATATCAAGCAATCATTCCTGCCTCATCAGTATCTGGAATTACAATATCAAGCCTCATCAACGGCTTGTACTCGTCCGGTATACGCGCACCAGCTTGCACACAAACTTCTACTACGGCAGGAGACTTTCCATAATATCTCTTCAGCGCAGCCCTAATGGGAGGTCCATCAGGATCTCTAACATGCCACACATAATTTGGAGGTAAAACTTCATCCATAGTAGCATCTTGCCAACCATGTTTTCCATCTCTCCATTGATGTTTAAATGATCCACAAAGCTTAGCATTGTGACCCCACGGTCCAACATGAACCTCTGAGCAATAACCGCATGCTTTCACCGTGTATTTCTTCATCAACTTCCTGACACCCTTTCTAACAATTTGATATGCATCGATAGTTTCTTGAGCAATTTTAGGTACGTCTGACAACGGTGGAGGGGGAAATCGCTCGCGAGCTCGGTAAGTATCAAAGTCGATGACAGAAGAGAACTCTGCAGTGTGCAACGGCTTAGGCTCCTCTAGATGTCCGCCTCTGTCCAGTACTCTTCTCCCTACCATTCGTATGGGATTGGTCCTCCGGCGGGAAGGATACTCCGGGATATCCACACCGGCTTGAATGCAGAGCTCAACAACAGCTGGAATCCGGTCGTATTCAAACCGTGTATCATGCATAATGCGCTTACCAAATGGGTCAAAGAGATGATATGACTCAATTGGAACAAGTATATCATTGACGTCACCCCTGACCCATGCATGAGAACTATGACGTGTTGAACTGGTACGACCTTCACAATCTAGAATGGAGTGACCAGTCTGAGCCACGTGTACTTCCGAGCATTCACTGCAGGAATCGAGTTGACAAAAACTTAACTCCTGCATCGGCATTAAAATAAAAAGAAAACATATGCAAACAAACTTGGACATTGACAACAAAAAAAGAGTAAAGACCCATTGTAGTTCTTGAGAAAAAAATGCATAACCTAATTTAGTCCCTGAGAAAAATAAAAACAACTTTTAGTCCCTGAAAAAAATGAAAAATGGAATAACTTAGTCCCTAGCTGAACATTACAACATTTCGAGTTTAGTTCAAGTAGGGATTAAATTGTCTCGATTTATTTTTCTCAATGATTAAAAGTTGCTTTTATTTTTCTCAGGGACCATAATGGTCTTTACTAAAAAAATAAAAAACTAGAAGATAGGCACAGTATGGTATACCTACAGCCATATACAGGAATGACATGCAAAAGCTGGGAAAGACCTTTAATCAAAAGCTTCCAAGCATCAAATACTTCATAAGCAACGGGAACTAGGTCAGGAACAAGCAATCCATTCTTTGGAGGTTCAAGAGGTTTCTCTATTCCCCTGCTAGCAAGTTTTCTTTCTGTCTTTGCAGCCTGTTTGATTTCTTTAAAGGGAATAGGGTATGGTTTTTTCTTCCCTTTTGGCAACTTTGGTGGGAAATCGACATTTTGGGTTGACTCATTTCGTCTCCACACAAATTCGTCAGGTCTAAGCTTCCGATTGACACAAAGTATCACTCCAGGTAATGTCGATCTACCCTTGTCGAATTGTTGACACTTAAACTGCAATGAAGACAAAGATAAACTATTGAGAAGGGGAAACAAATTTTTCAGGAAAATAACATTACATAATATTCGAGAATTGTTTGGCCCTACTTTTGATTCCTTTTTGCCACCTTCTAATGTGACATGTTTTATGGAACATCTCAATGTAACCAGGTTTCGGAAACCAACATTTATGCTCATATAGGATTTGAATTGGGTGCAGTCAAAGTAACCATGCAATCACTGCAGTCGGTTGATTTGTATTCCAACTTTACCAAATCATCACATTTTAAATAAAACTCAAAATACAAACCATCTGATCTTGATCTCAACGACCATGATTTGCCGACTGCAATGACTGCGAATGCATCCAATCCAAATCCTGCTGATTTAATAATATAAACAAATAACATATTCAAATTTCCAATTTTGTTGGGCTAGTTTAACTTCTTAAAAAAAAACATATTCAAATTTGATACAACATAACATTTAACATATCCAATTAATGAACCAACAATGTGGCTAGGTGCAATCTTGGAAACTTCATAGTCACAGCCAAGAAATGCATCTACTTTGATTGGCCCATTAATAATAAGCGGGGAAGAACCCACTTGGGTTGGCCTGGTAGTATTGACTTGGGACCTGGGAGTGTGCTCCTCCTCAAGGTCTCAGGCGACAGGCTCGATTCTCCTCGGTACCAATTTGGGTGGGCTAATTTAGCTTCTTCAAATAAAATAAGCGGGGAAGAAATAACAAATTGGAACAAGTGCCAAAGAGAGTGTGAGGGAGAGGATTCTAGAATCAAAGGAGAATATTCTAAAAATTAGCAGTTGGTTTAGGTGGTATAAGGCTTAGCATAGAAATTGTTTATGTTCTCATGATTGGAGTTTTGGTTTTCTGTTTTGTTATTGATCATCTTGCAAGGAGCATAGCTCAATTCCAGTGTCAATTTAATTCCTTCTCAGTTACAGCATTATCTTGTAAAAAGGATTCATTTTATACTAAGAGAGTTAGTTATCAATATATTTTTCTCGATTTCCTTCTATTCATGAATCAATCAACCATGGGACGAAATCAGTCGCTAAAAAATCACTATATAAAAAAATAATCATATTTCAACAAAGGTTCATAATTTCTTATGAATGGAACTAATAATAAATTCAATCATCAATATGATGGAAGGACCAGTTATAAATGTATAACTAGAGATCAACTTTTTATCCACATACGATATTCAACATTGCATGGAGATGAATAGCTTTTGAACATAGATACGAAGAGTAAACAAGTGTAATACACAAAAACCATTGCAGAGAAACTAATGCTGTAAAATGACTGAGTAACATCTCAAAGTAAATTTCACCTTAGATGAACACTGAAATCAAATATGTAAACCTGAGATTACTCAACTCTAATAACAGACATTAAGATTGAGCTCTTCTCTCAGTTACACACAACAGGAAAGTATCAACCATTTCAGATATACTTCTCCAGAAGAAGCATTTAATATATATATCTTAAACAAAACTTGTATAATTATAAGTTTTTTAAACAATAATAATTTCTCGTATGAGCTGAACTTACTTTCAGAAGCTGTCTCATTTGACTTCTCCATAAACATATTAAAGCTGATAAAACATTAACTTTATGTAAATTGACATACTTTTATAAGTCAGAAACTACTCCAAATTGAACCTAACTCAATATATGAATCATTGGTTAACCAATGCCATCAAATTTTAGCTTTGAAGAAACACTAAGGGCGGCCTATTTGGATTGACTTATTTAAGATTCTCTACTACCATAAGCACTTGTGATGAAAGAACTTATGAAAACAGTTTATGACATGTTTATAAGTTGTTTTCAGCTTATTTTTATAAGCTCTCCAAAATAACTTATGAAAATAGCTTATAACTCACATGAAAACAGTTTGACTTTATTTTATCTCATGTTATGGAAATAGCTTATAACAAGCGCTTATATATGATTATCCAAACAGGGTATAAATAGAAAAAGAAATACCTTGAAAGAAGGAGAATATGAGTAAGAAGCTGATAAATGGTAGCACCCCATAAGCTCCATATTGTAAGAAAAACCTGAAGATGAGAAAGAAAACGAAAACGAAAACGAAAACTGGCTCACATAGAAAAAGAGTTTATTTGGGGTTTGGGATTACTCTCTCTCCCATCTCTTTGTCTGTACCCGTTTGCATACTCCTCCGTAATGATCTAAAATGATTAGTAAAATGATGTCCGACTTGTGGACACGGTTCAACGGATCGGTTCGTCATCCAATCTGTATTTTCACTATCAAACCGAACCGAACAAATATTGTGAACGGGGTTGGATTCGCAGTTTGTATGTCTTAAATAAAAATTATATAACTTTTAACGAAAAAATCTATTTTTTAAATTCTATACAAAATTGTGGTTTGGAATGAGAGTCTACCGTAAATAAAATTAAGTTTAGGTTAGGATCATAATTGATTTTGGTAGAAATTGAGCTTAGATAAAAAAATAGACATTTATTTATTAAGTTTTTTGGCTTAAAATAATAATAATAATAATAATAATAATTAATATTAGCTCGTCGGGGTCCATAGATCCAAAAACTTAAATCCAATACCTAAACGAAACTTTACGAGTTGTAGTGGGTTGGATTAGATCAGTAAATGTTTGGGTTTAATTGATTAACAGGTTGGGTCAAATTTGATAATCAAGTTCGTGGGTCAATATGCACCCATGAACACCCCTAGATGTTGTTTGCGGAGGGGTATTTGAAAAAGGCTCTCCGACAATCAAGTAAGAGCAAGAAAGGGAATTCAGGGGTAGAAGAATAGTACCTTGAAAGACGTTAAGAGCCTTATTTCATATGTAAGGAAGTGGAGTTCCTTAGAGTAAAGGCTAAAGAGCTATTGGATTGCAGTTACAAACAGCGGGTTTGTAATCGTCGATCATTGGTAGTTGTTTTTATGGAGGGCATGAGGTGTTACAGATTCTAGGAATCCTAGGTTCCTATCTGCTGAGTTCTGAACAAAAGGTGCATATAGTATTAAAACCCAAAGAAGGGTTTTGGGGCTTGCTTCACATTGGGCAATGCTAGGTGAAACCAAGGTGGGTCGAGGACAAGTTGTCGGGCACATCCCTTTGGACCATACGTAACAGTTCCCCCTCACTGGACAGATCACGCGCTCCACGCGCTTTGGTCTACGACTGGTTATAGCTCTAGAATGATGCTCTTCTTTTACACACACTCTCGGGGTAACAGGTTTTGCGACCCGAGTGGATCTCGTAGTACTTTGGGAAATTCAATGAGATTTTTTGGAAACGGCTTTGAAGTTCATGGATTTAGAGAAGCCCCTCATTAGTTTTAAAAATTGTTTCGAGATAATTTACAGATAAAAAAATTAGAACTTTTGAAATATGTGATTTGACTCTGTTCCGTTTTTTAAGCTCTTAGCAATAAAAGAATGTTACGATCCATTATAGTAATTTTTGACATAATGAAATGGATAGCCAGAATATTCAACCACAAGTAGAGATAACCTCTCAACAAGCTTACTAAGAGAATACCCTAACCCATAACATTTTGTTCTCAATCACAACCCAATGCAATATTCATTCATATATCAAAAATAAGTTATTTATATTTGATTTAATCCAGGTCTTCGAAAAATCCAACATTTTATCATTTATAATGTATTTCTATCAGCCTAAGAATCGCCTATTCAAGTTTCACCAATTAAACATAAATTGATTTCTAGAAATGGAAACAGTTTTAGAATCAACAACATTTCACATAACATCAAGATCATCTTCAACACACAATCATGCATATTAAACCCACAACAAACATACAATTACATGAATCTCGCCACGGTGAACAAGTAAATAACCAGAATGTCCGAGTGGTGCCTGCTTTTCGAGTAAGACCCTTCATCACAGGAATTAGATTAGATGAGATAAAATTAGTATCTTCTTGTTTAAGACCCTTCATCACAGTAATTAGATTAGATAAGATTACACAATAAAAGATTTGATTAAAATCAAAACAACAAAATAAACACTATGTTAATAAACACAATATTGTTGTTCGTTTCTATTTAAGAATTGCTCGTTAACATCTATACTTTTTTTTTTGACCAAATTCACATCTTTACTTTTGAATCCTCTTTTTCTAAGTCTTTGTGATTTCTAAGTAATTTTTTTTAGGTACAATTTCTAAGTCATTTTATAAACCTTACAATGTTTTTTTAATAAATAAACTTACCATGTTGAATTAGTAATTATTATATTATTTTGGCCAATATTTAAAAAAAGTATAAAGTTAAGTTTAAAAAATATTTATTTAATTTGCGATTATTTAAGAAAAATTAGAGACAGCTTGTTATAGGCTTTTTAAGAAAAAAAATCACTTTCTTTTTAAAAATAATCATTTTTCTAAAAAGTAATCACTTAGGAGTATTGCATCTGTTTTACAATTTTTTTAATAAATCAGAATCGAAAAAAAAAACTAAAAACAACTTCAAATCAGAAGTTGTTAAGAGTAGCTTATCTAAAAATAGATTATTTTAAGAGGAGAGAGAAAATAAGGGTGAAAATATTGAACTAGTTTTGTAACAAAAAATATCTATATATTTGTATCAAAACAAACTAAATTAATTTTTTTAGAAAAAAGTGATTTTTATTACGATAAACAAACACAACATAGATTATCCTTTTTTATTTTATAAAAACTCTAAAAAACAATCTCTAAATTATTCAATGTAAAAATCATTTTTATTTTAATTCGTAACAATCATACCGTAAATATGTACATTAAGGACATAACTAATAAGTGAGTTGGATTTATGGTTGGATACATTTATGTAAAAATGACTTGAACAATAAATTTGAGTGTTAAAAACAAACACAAAATCAAAATCTCCGATTTCTAACTTCTAGTATAATCAATTTTTGAGGCAAAATCAATTTTAGTAACAACCAAACATGTCAAAATCAATTCTACACCTCTAAAATCAATTTTGGCTCCCTCTAGAAGTGAAACCAAACATACTTTTAATAACTAATAATTTCCTCTTGTCCAATTTTTTCTTTCTAAAGCAGAATATACATGCTAATAATTAACATGGCACATATATTCTGCTAGTTAACAGAAAGAAGAATTTGTAAAAGTAAAATGTAAAATGATATTCTAAACTAAATAGCACTATTGGAGAAGAAAATATCAAACAGACAACAAAAGCTAACAACCACTTTAAAGTTCTTATTTTACTTTAATGACAAATCAGTTCATGAAAGTCCTTCTATTTCACTCATTAGGGGAACCACATTTAAGATTATTCAAAGAGATAGTGCTTGTTCACAGCAACAGACACATCCCAAGTACAACTCATCCCTTTAGGAAACACAACCAAGTCACCAGCACCAAATTCAACTGACTCATTTGCTCCATTTGGTGTTACCTTAACTTTTCCTTCTAGAAGATAACATGTCTCTTTGGAATCATAAGTCCATGGGAATTTGCTTGGAGGACAACCCCATCTGTTAGATCAAAATAGGAGCCACCACTTAGAGAGAAGAAATTTTATGAAGAGAGCAAAGAAAGAAGAGTAACATGCAAAAAATATATAGTAAATGTATAGTTTGATACAATTGAAACAAAACAAGAAAATGTACACTTTACTAGTTTATCCATCACTCTTGATCAGTATTATTAAATGCACTTTGTTGTCCATAATCATACAAGGTAAAATGAATTTAAGCAACACATTGAAAAAAAATCATGGACCTCATCTAAACTTTCACCATGGGATTTTAAACTAATAAACCAAAATGAGCACATGAGTAAGTTATGTATTGTATATTATTCCTCTAAACATCTATGAAGTACTGAGATAGACACGAGAATAACACTAACATGTAGACACTGATAATAATTATAGAAAATGGAAGTGATTTAAGTGTAATCACATGCATCAATGTCTTGCCGGTGTAAAACATTAACACGTCTCGGACACCAGATATACCTTCAATCAATGCCATTAAAAAAAAACAGACATACCTTCAATAAAATTCAAGGATACAAAATGGAAGTGATTGTTTGTCATATAAATATAGTAGTTCCTGATTTAGTTTAACAGCCTAGGAAAACATTTTGAGAAGAGAAGCGTTTAAACAGCATATTCTGATACTTGTTTTAATTATAGCTTGCTGACAGTTATCATTATCATCTTTACTTTAGTGTAACAGAATACCAGAATACTGTACTATTAAATAACATCAACTTAACTTTTTCCTGCACAAATTGAATGATAATAAGAAATTGGGTCAATAGAGTTGACCATAACAAAATTCAAGGACTCCCAGCTAGCTAAGTCAAATTGAGGACAAATTAATAATATGATTCTGGCTGTGTATTCTTATGTCTGTTATGACTGTAGGATGCATAACGCAGTCAAATCATAATCATATTTGCATTGAAATTATATCATTTGCTACACAATGTTGAATATATCCACACTCTAAATTATGTAATTAAGTATCATTTAAGCCGAATGCGTTGATCAACCAGACTATTCAAGATGTATCGCTAATACCTTTTGGGTAGGCATTTTTGCATATTTATCGACCAAATGAGTTTGCGGGATTGCTCAATCAGACTGTTCAAACACCGTCACAACATCAATGGCTCACTTAATTCTAAAGTTTCGAAACAATAAACTTCTAAAGTTTCCTTTTTTCAGTAACCTGGCCAGAATCTATGAAATTTCAATACAAATTCTTATCACTAAATGCACGCATCTAAGACAAAGTGAGAAACATTAACAATTCAAGTCTGATTTGCCTAAGTTGTCAAAACATTAGAACATTTTTATATTACATAGAAATATCATAAACAACTACAATCCCTAGGTGCCCAAATGTGACACCAGATAATAGTGTAAATTCAAGTGTTTTGTTTTCAATCTTAACTCCACAAATTGAGAAAATGAGAAGGCAGAGATTAAGCTATGCTCAAGTGAGCGTTTGTCAAACATGATTTTGTAAAATTAAATATGAAGTAATTTATTTTGGATCTTTGTATTCTAAAAGCAAGTCTGATATAAAACTTGGAGAGAAAAAATTCTGATTTCAAAATACTATTTGGGTTTAGTCAAATCGAGGTTGAAGGCAAACGCAATTCTGATTTCAAAATAACCAAACATCGAGATGTTTACCAAAATCACATTCGACACAAGAAAACTCAAGTTTGACACTCCTTATTGTGTATCCAAACATGCAATATGGAGTCAAGAAAGAGGCCAATAAATTCTTATTTGTGGAATAAGAGACTGTCCAATGATTCTAGATGCTTGCATGCTAATATTGCCCTTAAACTTTAGCAAGTAAGCCTATGTTTGGTTCCACCACCACACTCCCCAGAATACCATTTGGGTTTGTGAAACATAGGGTGACTACAAATTAGTTATGTTTGGCTTGCGCCCCTAAAGTTGATTCTAGCCTCAAACTCAATTATACTCTAAAGGTTAGATTTCTAGTTTTTGTGGTGACAAAAAATCAATTCTCAAATTAATTAAAAGTGGAAGACACTTTACACTCTCAAAAGCAATTTTGATCCAAACATAAATTGATAAAAATCACTGTAAATGTATCCAAAATATAAATCAATTTACATTCAACCTCCTCGTAACCAAAATAAATTCATTCAAAACCAATTTTCATCACTGCAGAATCAAACATACACAAAGTTACAAAAAAACACATACCAGTCTGTCTCATACATCATTCTTAAAAGTTTAGCAACAAAACAGAATGAAATCAACCTCACAAAAGTATAGCTTGAATTTTCAGTTATTTCAAAATCTATAATATCATAATCTAACTAAGTAGTAAGCATCCAAAATGTTTTTTTTTTTGCACGTAGACGAAGTGGCTAACATCACCTAAAAACTCACAAACACAAAGGAGATTCCGGATTTGAACTGGGTAACCACGGAAAATGTCCAGCCTAACAATCTCGACATTTTCAGTTTAGTTAGGCCTTCCAGACAACATCCAAAATGTTGTTTCAATTTTTTTATGTTAAATGTTCATAAAGCTAATATCTTTCTATGCTAGACGATCTAATTTCAGAAGATTAACTATTAAGAGTCCCGCATTGAACGAGAGATGACCTGAACAAATGTTTATAAGTGGGGGGACAATCTTCACCTCACAAACCGGTTTGTGAGTTGTTTTAGGCCCAACCACGAATTCTAAGATGATATCAGAGTCTATTCATTGGACCACCTGCTATCAGGTTTCTGTTATCGGACAATACACCATTTATATCCACGCATCAAATCCAATGAATAGGTGTCGGGCGTGAAGAGGTGTGTTAAAGAGTGTCACATTGGAATCTTCATCTCTGAAACCAATTTTTGTGAGATTAACCACAACATACTAGGTATATATATATATATATACACACACACACACACATACACATCAAATCATAGTAAAGCTAATTTTTTTGAGTGAAAAAACAACAAAAATGTGTAAAAAATAGAGGGTAACAAGCAAATGTTGCAATGAAGGTAGAATAGAGGATTTACTTGGACCATTGCCTAACACCAAGTTGAGTGAGTTTTTCTTCAGAAGGGTTTCTTTCAATCTTGATACCCAATTTCTCTGTCACGTTACTCATACTTTCTTCTCTTGATCAAGTAGAGTTAAGGAGATGAAGGAAGCGTTTTAGTTTGATGGTTAAAACTGAGAATGTTCGAGAGAACAACATAAAAACAATTTTGTAATTTGATTAGAAAAAAATCAACAAAAAAAACAAATTTTGATACAACTTCCGTTCCTAAATATAATCAAATATTTCCTTAAATTTAAAATTATTTACAAATTACCATATACATTTATTGTTTATTTTTTACGACCAATTGCTTTAGAATTGGAAGAATTATAATTTACTCATATATACAAAGGGCATTTTCAGTATATCCATATATAAAATATACACATTAACTATATTATTAACTTGTTTTAATAAGAGTGAAAAATGCAACAGGTGTCCTTCTGAGCATTAATGACATTCTTTCCCAAACCAATAATAATTAAGCGTGTACTCCCTCAAAAAATAATTAAGCGTGTACCATTGTAAAGATTTGATGCAACATCTATATTTCTAAGCAACATCATCGGTACGTCAATCTTAAAATGTAGTAATTTATGATTTGGAATCCCAAAACATTTAATGTCATTTAAAAACTCATTAGTTATCCACCTACGGTCAATTACAACATCTTCATCAACCTTGTAAATTTTGTCACAACTAAAATACTATTTGCCTTCTCCTGGGATTAACAACATGACATAATCATTTATTTTTTTTCAACTAAATCTAACGTTGGTGCTAAAATAGCCCTATCTTAAAAAAATTTAGAGCATGTTATCAATCAACAAAGGATAAGTGGATGAAACAACATCAACAACGTAATTCCCAGAATGTTGAATGCAAATATCACTTGGAATCTTAACCACTCCTTCACCACTGTCGTCAAAACCCGATTTTCCATCACAAATGTCAAGAATCCACTTAGCAAAAGTTCTGAGAGATTCATTCTCTACAATGTCATATGAGAACTGCAATCTCATGTTTTTTGTCAGCCTTGCAACTACGCCATAGTGGAGAAGAATTAATAGTTACATGAACAATATCAACTTGACTTCCTCTAGGTACAACGGGTGAAATTTGTCGGAAAACACCACCAAAAATAACCCCCAAAAGAAAGATCCTAAGAACCGTCAATAACATTACTCATTACATCACACAAAGTTCTATCAAAGGCTTCAAATGCCCCGTCTATTGACCATTGGGGATTCATCCCAAATTAGTCAAAGTTGTCATAATTAATAAAGATGCATTTTTACTACTCTTTTCAATACGACAACACGATTATTCTGATATATCCAAAGGAATGGCGAATTATGAATGTACAATTCTACAACCAAGAGAAGAAGTGAAGCAATTCCACTTGAGGTAACATTCAAAACAATCTTGCCTTCTGATCGAAAACTAAAGGACAACACCTTCCACAAATAAGTTTTCCTGGATCCACCATAGCCATCAACAAAGAAAATGAAACCCAAATTATCTTCAACAACACGAGCAAATGCGGACAACTGCTCGGGGTTCAATGAACTAAAACACTGACTATGTTTGACTAACATGTCATCACAATCATATGATATTTCGTTAACCAACAAGTTATCATATAGATAAGAAGATGAAGAATTTATCTTTGGCATGCATTTATAGTCAGCTAATGTTTTTCCATTTGATGAAGAAACTCATCAATTTATTTCAAATAAATATGGTTTAATTCTTCAAGTGCAATGATCAAATCTATACAAATAGTACAAAATTAAAATTAAAACATGTAGAACTCAATATAAAATTTACCAAAACACAACTAAATATACAGACATGGCAAATTGAATTATTGACGTATATCATATAAGATTCCATGCGCTAATGTTTCCCAAGTAGTTTCCTAGACCTTTAAATGATCACTCATGAAATTAGACAACGCTAGATTAGCAAAAATCTTATGAAGGGTACCACCAGTAGCAAGAATGGAAACCTTGTTGATAGCATCAATAAATTCACGATCATCAGGCACCAATCCTAATGCACTGCATGCCTCCCGATAAGTATCAAAAACATGATCTACAACTATTTGAATATCTTCAAAGCTTGCACACCCAACTTGAACATTAAGCAACAATCACATATAATACAACTCTCGAGTACTTGGAGGAACAAAAGTCAATCTTCCAACCGACCGACCTTGTTGTCGTGGTTGCCACCTGTGAGTTTTGGACTCAAATGTGAGTATGCTTGGAAATTGAATGTTAACTTAACGACCGACCAATCACATATTGGAGATTGGCTTCCATCCAAGCAAGAAACATAGTTTTTTTTATTCCTATTTTGAATCAAGACAAATTCTAAATTGAAATTATCATTGAATGTCAGTCGCTGATCATCTTTCATATGAAATGTTAAACGCTGAACAGAAGACCAACAACTATGGATAGGAAAAACAAATATCCTCCAAATAAACTGAGAAGCAGACAAATACATACAATCATAGTAATGTTGAATCTCATCAACACATTCATCATCACCCTGTAGAGTAGCAATTACCCGATCAATGCCCTTAGCCATATACTTGTGAGTGGGGGGAGTGAACGGGGATAATAATATTGTGTAGTCTAGTTTCTTTCCTTGTCATAAAAACTAGTGATACTCCTTTAAAAAAAACACTAGTGATACTCGTGCAAACACATGGTTCACACATGTTAATGTATCTATTATCGAACAATATAATTTGATTAGATAAAGACAACAGAAAAACAAATTTTGACATAATTATTACTCCTTCCCTTCCTAAATATAATAAACTATTTGATTAAAAATTTGTCTTTAAATTTAAGTTTATTTGCAAATTATTAGATACATTTATTGTTTATTTTTCAAATAAATCTCTAATTAATATGACTAAGTGTTTTGGAATTGGAAGAGTCATAAATTACTACATATATACAAAGGGCATTTTAGATATATTCATACATAAAATAGACACATTAACTACATTACTAGCTTTTTTTAATAAGAATGAAAAATGCAATTGGTGTCCTTCTGAGCATTAATGACCTTCTTTCCAAAAACCAATAATAATTAAGCGTGTACCATTGTAAATACATGATGCAACATCTATATTTTTAGGCAAATTCTAACGAGTGCCCTAAGGGCACTCTTTAAGAACTTTAAATAGTAAATTTTTATGGAAAATTGTGCATTCAATGCATCGGAAATTGAAGTGTTAAACTTTTTTAAAGAATAATTTATTAATTGAGAAACCTTAAAGAGTGCCCTTAGGGCACTCGTTAGCAAAACTCATATTTTTAAGCAACATCACCAGAACCGTCAATCTTAAAATGTAATTTATGATTTGGAATCTCAAAACATTTAATACCAATCAAAAACTCAAGTTATCCACCTACGATCGATTCCAACACCTTCATAAACCTTGCAAATTGTGTCACAACTAAAATACTCTTTTCTTTCTTCTGGGATTAACAACATGACATAATCATTTATTTTTTCAACTAAATCCAACGTTGGTGCTAAAATAGCCCTATCTTGAAAAAATTTAGAGTCTTGCATGTCATCAATAAACAAAGGATGTGGGTGAAACAATATCAACTACGTGATTCCAAGAGTGCTGAATGCAAATATCACTTGGAATCTCAACCAGTGCTTCACCATCGTTGTCATAACCTAGTTTTCCATCACCAATGTCAAAAATCCACTTAGAAAAAGCTCTTAGAGATTCACTCTCTACGGTGTCATCTGAGAACTTCAATCTTATGTTTCTTTTCAACCTTAATACTTTGAAACTACATCATAGTCGAGAAGAATTAATAGTTGCATGAACAATATCAACTTGATTTCCTCTAGGTACAATTTGTCGGAAAACACCACAAAATTTTTACAAATATATATATATATTCAATCAAACCATACAAAAGTGCACTTTATAAGTTAGTTTTACAACCCTAGTCCCATTATTTATTTTAATACCCCACATTGTATTAACAATGTTATCTTTAATAAAATGCTATAAGTATCTTTTCTTCAAAAATATGCACATGATTCAATTGAATGTATGTATGTGCAAAAATATTTTACACCATAAGTAGGGATAGGAATAGGTCAGGCCGGCCTACAGAGGTCTATGACCTAGCCTACGGCAGACCAGACTAGGTTTTTTTTCCTAAGTAGAGAAGGCTTAGGCTTTTTTAAAAGCCTGTTTAGCTAAAAAGGTCGGGTCATAGGCCATTAAAAAGCCTCATAGGCATATCAGGCCGTCCTACTTAAGTAAATATGAATAATATTGTTTATTATTAATATTATTATATTATATTTTGCACTTTGAATAAATTATAAATTCGTTAACCTTTTTTTAGTAATTTAAGTTTATTAGTATATTTTGATTTTTTGCATATTTAAATGTATTATTATAAACTGGAATTGAAATATGATATATAATATATAATCAAATTCTCTAAAAATTCTTGTTAAATATAAAAAATGAGAGTTTAATCGCATTGATCTATTAATTCGTTAGTCGATTGAAACTTGGATCACATTATTTATTTAAATTTGTAATAGGCTTTTAAACAGGCTAGCATGTCGTATCAGACTTTCAACAGGCCAGACTCAGACCTAAAAAATAGAAAATTGCTCTTCTCCCAACGGAAATTGCTCACTCTCATACAAACTGACGAAAATACCCCCAACGTGACTTAAGTCACGCAGGTTATACACCAGAGTGACTTAAGTCACGCTCGGTATATCAGCGTGACAGCGTGACTTAAGTCACACTGGTGTATAACTTGCGTGACTTAAGTCACGTTCGGTAGATGTCAGCGTGACTTAAGTTACACTGCGTTCATCTATAACCCAGTCAGAATCTCACTTCTCCATTTCACTTCTCAAATCTCTAAAAAATCTCCCAAATCATCCAACCTCAAATTTCTTCAACTTCAAATCACCCACCACTCCAACAACAAGTAAGTTTTCTTAATCAATTATCATTGTCATTTTATGGTTATATGTTACATTTTTCCTCTTAAAGTAGATGATAGACTTTTAGCAAGTGTACTAAAACTATTGAAGTAATAAAATTTATAAGTTCGTATCCACAGGGACCGTTTCAGCTTCTACTCCGCAATGTCGTTATTATTAAGGATGTATTAAATGGGGGTTGCCCTAGACAGTTGGTTTGATTGCATAAAAAGTAAAAAGCTGATAAAAGTGGTTTTGAATATATAAGGAGAGATGAGATCAAGTCTTTCGAATCCTCTGATTAATTCTGTTTGGTAAACTGCACCTATTTCTATGAATCCTCCTCTAGTTTTACGATGATTAACAAAAATAGTCCTAATCAATCCCTTGAGTGAGAACCCTCTTCTCGG
Source organism: Medicago ruthenica (assembly GCA_018208015.1). NCBI lineage: Eukaryota > Viridiplantae > Streptophyta > Magnoliopsida > Fabales > Fabaceae > Medicago > Medicago ruthenica. The sequence continues at coordinate 16,592,573 of CM031376.1, forward strand.
ATTACAGCCCCTAATCCCTTAGGTGATCTAATATTCCTCGAAGGTTTTACGAACGTTAACCTATTATCACAAATAAACAATTATCCATTCCTAGACTAACCCTGTTTATTTACACAATTCAATTAGGTCTAAGTTGAAAGCTAGGGTCAGTAGTCATTCATTCTCACCAAATCGTTGTTATATATTGTCAGTATATAGAAAGCATTAAGAACAATTGAATTGAATAAAACTAGATTAATATTCATAAGCCATAGAGTTTCACAGCCACATGTTTCTAACAGAATACATCAGATTCATCTCCAGACCTAATCTCTAAGAGATTTAGCTACTCATAATGTAAATTACAAATAACATAATCAATTGAAGCATAAAAACATACATAAATTGACTATGAGTTGAATGGCCACCTCTTCAGTTTTGTGCTCTCAAAATCGTGCCTCCAATCTCCAAAATTCCGAACCCCTGTTTCTGAAAACAGTTCAGCTTAAATAGGCAACAACTGCTCCTCAAATCGTGACACGATTTGATGAAATCGCGACACGATTCTGCATTAAAGTCCCCAAGATTCACGATAATCAGTTTCCCAATCGTGACACGATTTTATAGACAGAACTCTACTTCCAATCTGGTCAGAAAAATCGTGACACGATGCCCAAATCTTGTCACGATGCACTTAGTTCAGGTTCTTGATGTTTTCTTGTTTTTTGTAGCTCCAGGCTGTCTAATAATGCTACAGACTCAATAAAAACATCAAAACAACTGATAAAAACATGTAATGACAGCATGTCATCAGTAGAAATTTTTAAATTTTAGGGTTTGTTTAAATTTTGATTTTTTTGGCAAGAAATGATATAATGTTTACATGTAAATGACTTATGTTGGTTAAATGTTTAGATCTTTGCATGTTTATGTTGTAATTTTTAGTTTCAGGGTTTATGTATAATTTGCACTCCAAGTGTTTGATGAAATGTTTGAATGATTTTTTAATTGGATTGTTTTTAATTTCTTACGGTGTAGATCTGAAAAAATGGCTCAAGTATACTTTCATGTATCCTTCAATGGTGGTAACCAATATTTTTTCAAGGTTCGCGATGACGTCACGTTAAAAGAATTGAAGGATATACTTCATGAAATCAACCAACGAATCAACCACGGATAAACGAGGAGGGTGGAATACGTTTGGTACCATCATCCATCGTTCTCCTCAGACGGGAATTTGTTGTTCACTCGGTCGGAGTTAACAAACGACGAGGACGTGAGGAGCATGTTCTCGATATTTGCTGAGCCCAACATGATCCCCCTCGAGATGGATGTTACGTTGCTGAGGTCGCCTGAAGATATTCTCAAGAGTTTGATTAGGCCGGATGAAGATGTTTAGGTAGTATCATTATGTTGTGCCGTTATTTTGTTGGATTTTAGTTTGATTTTTGTTAGTTTGCCGAAAATGTCGGCATTGAAGTGTCTTATACTTAGCGTAAAACTTTGCAAGTCTTTTTGAAAACTTCAAAGAATGAAGAGAACACAACATGTATTCTACCAGTTATCACATCGAATCCCTTCTTATAGGAAGAGTGTGACAAAAGGGGATGCAATTCTAAGATGTTGTTTTGTGCTTGATCATGCTCTTCTGTCAATTGAAACTTGTCAGTTGACAGGGCAGTAGGATTAAGTTCAAAAGAATATATTGGAACTGCATTCCTTTTTGTCATGACTCGTCCTATATGAAGGGATTCGAAGTGATAACCTATAAAGTTGATTCGGTAGAATACATGTGTTGTGTTCTCTTCATTCTTTTGAGTTTTCAAAAAGACTTGCAAAGTTTTACACTAAGTATAAGACACTTCAATACCAACATTTTGAGCAAACTTTCAAAAAATTTATTTTCATCCAACATCACGATGATACAACATATTTAAGGATAATGTAATGTAACATAACACTTCGTTTATTTGAACGGATATGAAATTATAACTAAATAAATTTGTCGTATTCTATTAATTTTTGATTTTATTACGCGTACTTGTGTATTTTTAGTTATGATTTATTTTGGATAAATCATTCATTCATTAAAACTTAACATACGCAAAATCAATCAAAATTATAATACGCAAAAATAAAATAAAAAATGTACCAAAATAACTAAAAAAGCACAAATGCGCAAGTGTAAATATAATACATCGTGTCATAAAAAAAAACTACAAATATACAAAACTGCACTCTACTCCTTTGGACTATGGCTGCTAGCCCTCATCCGGGGAACCCCCTACTCTTGCAATATACGATACTCCGACTCGATGCCCTGCAACACACTGGTACAATATAGATGTTGCTCAGGATACTCTTGCTGGCAGCACTCTGCGTCTGATCTTCTCAATGATCTACAACGGGTCAGGAACATGTTTGGCATACTGCTGCTCAACAATAACCTCCTCGTAAGGAGGGACAAGAGGCGCGTCCTCAGCAACGACGTCAGACTCGGTCATGGTCAGATGAGATACACTGTAGAACCAACTAATGTACCCATCATGATACTTCCATCGTTGAGCCTCTATTGTCCGCAGACCCTGAAGTGCCGGTGGAAGTACATGGAGTAGGAAGTCCTGAAAGACCACCACAACCGCCGCAGCCTGAAGAGCCTGATGATCGGTAGGAGATCTTGGGACCGTCTGCACGTGACCGTACTGCCGGAGAACCCGCTCTGGCAAGTGAAGGTGCATAATCTCACCGTCGACCATGATCCAACCGGAGTGCCAGACTATGTCCTGGAAAGTGATGATCTCCCGCCGGTCATCGTACGACATCCAAGTGACATCAGCATTGACCATGAGATCAATGATCCCACGATAATGAGAAGGATCTGCATGACCCCTGGGTGGTTTCCATTTATCTGCAAGGGGAGCGCCTACCAGAAATTTCTTGTTCAGACGCAATGGATAAATGTTCCTAAAATGCGCAAATATCCATGCCTACAAACAAAAATTTCATCATCAAAAACTCATAAACATAAACAATAATATCGTACGTCATTTAAAAAATTGTTATAGAAAAAAAAAAGAAATGCTACCATGAGTAGAGTCGGGTAACCGCCAATGCCTTTCATCCTCGGGTCACTCACATGGCTAAGCTCGTGGTAGAGGTACACAAGTGTCATCTCGCACTAGGACCACTGACCCAACGTGTCCAAATTCATCAACATCTCCATCCACAACAAAGAGACGTTTCTGCTGTTCATGTTGGCAAATATGGTGATGCCAACCAAGTACAACAGAAACACCCTGATGCACTTCCCTCACCATCGTCTGCTCCGCCTCCTCCTCATCATCAGCAGGAGGATGCTCCAACTCGTTGTACCTATGCAAGAGTGTGTCGTAATGCGTGTTGAGGTTAGTTATATTGATGTAACCACCCCATTACGCCGACGTCTCATCAACATCCTCATGTGACATACCCAAACCTGTCACCAGCACCTCCACATCTCTCTCGTATTTGTTGGAACAAAATGTATGAACAACTCTCTTTTGGGTTTTGATGATAACAAAGTGTTAAAAAGAAAATTGGATATGCTAATGCTTGATTCTAAGTGTGCAGAACCATGTACTTAAAGATTGGTATCTAACATTGGTTATGAAAGAACAAGCTAAGAGCAAGAAGAAAATATAGAAGCTTGTGTTGCAAGTCTGAAGAGAATCAGTGTCTGAAGCAGCATCTGAAGGCAGCTTCTGAAGTGCGTCTGAAGAGCAGCTTTTGAAGGTTCTGAAGACCAGGTTCTGAAGACCAGCTTCTGATCCGTACGTCTGAAGACCAGCTTCTGATCCGTACGTCTGAAGATCAGCTTCTGATCCGTACGTCTGAAGACCAGCTTCTGATGAAGAACAGCTTCTGAAGTCTGAAGTTCAATGAAACGTAGAAGTCAACAATTGCAACTGTCAATAGTACAGTACTGTACAAGTCAGAACAACTCTTTGCAATGTTGTCTCCCTGGGCAAAACATTCAACCTGGTTTTAAGGAAACAATTCAAATTGTGTTGCTCTGTTTTGCGCACCATAACAGGAAGGCTGTATTGTTGGCTGAAGCTTCAATTGCAATTGCTCTTTTGATGACATGGCATCTTCTCAACAGCTCTTTAATTCTCTATAAAGGATTGAAGATTTGAAGAAGAAGACTAAGGACTCTGTACAGAAATATAAGACTGAAAAACCAGAAACTGCCATACTCTGTTTTTCATCCAACAGTCATCAAATAACTTAGGAATTCTTACAAACCTTTTTATCTTAGAATTCCTTAAGTGTAGAGTCTTAACCTGTGTTGTATTTTGTGAACACCACTGATAGTATATCAAGTGTTCAACTCAAACTTATTTCTGTTGTAAATCTGTTTGATTCAAAGCCTCTTGCCTGCGTGCTTGAGCAACTAGAAGTCTCATCCTTTGTGGTTGAGCAAGGAAGTCTCATCCTTTGTGGTTGAGCAAGGAAGTCTCATCCTTTGTGGTTGATCAAGGAAGTCTCATCCTTTGTGGTTGATCAAGGAAGTCTCATCCTTTGTGGTTGAGCAAGGAAGTCTCATCCTTTGTGGTTGAGCAAGGAAGTCTCTTACTCTGTGTTTGAGCAAGGAAGTCTTGGACTGTGTGTCTGAGCAAGGAAGTCTCTATGCTTTGTGCTTGAGCAATTGTAATCTTTTGATTATAGTGGAAAATCTCTTGTTAGTAACAAGGGGACTGGACTACTTTCGGGTTATGGAAGGAACCAAGATAAACTGCTTGTGTCTCTCTCTCTCTCTCATTTACTCTTTATCCGCTGCTAAAACACTCTGAAAATAGTTTCAGAATCTGATCAATATCTGATTCTGAACTAACCTTAGTTTTTGAGAAAGAAAAGAAAAAGCCAACGCAATTCAACCCCCCTTCTTGTGTTTTTCTCACCTTCAGTTGGTATCAGAGCCCCTGGTTCTGATATTCAATCACTTAACAATGAGTCAGTATAGATCCTGAGAAAAACATGTCTTCTGGTGGTTCTGGTGAATCTACATCCAGAAGTGGTGGTGGTGACTATGGTACAGAAAAAAGGCAATCTCACTCACACCATAAACCTCCTATGTTTACTGGTGATCCTGAGAAATTTTCCTGGTGGAAAAGCAAGATGTACAGTCACATCATTGGAATTGATGACTCCTTATGGGATATCATAGAAGATGGAATATCTATTCTAGTTGATGAAGAAGGAGTAGTTGTTAACAGAAGAAGCCTTACTGATGCTGAAAGAAAGATCTACAGAAAGCATCACAATGTAAGAGGCATCATTGTGGATTCTCTACCTCACAATGAGTACTTGAAGTTGAGTGATAAATAAACAGCAAAAGCCATCTTCACCTCTCTCTGCTCTAACTATGAAGGAAACAATAAGGTTAGAGAAGCAAAGGCAAACCTTCTGGTTCAGCAGTATGAGCTGTTCAGAATGAAGGAGGATGAAAATATTGAGACTATGTTCTCAAGATTTCAGACTCTGGTTTCTGGACTTCAAATTCTGAAGAAGAGTTACTCCACTGCTAATCATGTGAACAAGATCCTCAGAAGTCTGCCATCTAAATGGAGACCTAAAGTGACTGCTATTGAGGAAGCTAAAGATCTAAATACTCTAAGTATTGAAGATCTTATAAGCTCTCTCAAAGTTCATGAACTAGGACTCAATAAAGATGAACCTGTTAGTAAATCTGAGTCTATAGCACTTAAATCCAAAGGAAAGTCTTCAAAAGCTCTAAAAGCTTCTAAATCTGATGAAGAATTTCCTGAGGGAAGTTCTGAAGAAGATTCAGAAGCTGAGGAGCTGGCAAGGCTTTCTAAAAGAATTAAGTGCTTGATGAAGAGACAAAAGAAATCTTCTAACAGGAGCAACAACTTCAAAGGATCTGGTTCCAAGAATGAAGAACAGAATGGTTGCTACAACTGCAAGAGAACTGGTCACTTTATAGTTGATTGTCCAGATTTTCAAAAGGACAAATCAAAGGAGAAATTCAGAAGGACCAATTCAAAGTCAGGCAACTTCAAAGACAGATTCAGGAAAAGTCTTATGGCTACATGGGATGAGCTTGACAATGAATCCGAGTCTGAGAATGAAGATGAAGATGAAGCAAATCTAGCTCTGATTGCTACAACATCTTCTGATGATGAATCAGGTTCAGACTCTGAAGATGAGGTATATTCCGAACTCACTCGTTCTGAACTTATTGATACAGTTAAGGATTTTATGAACCACCTCAGAAGCAAGTTAAATCAATTTAATTCTTTGAAAAAGAAAAGTAACTTGCTGGCTGATGAGAATCTTCAACTTCAAAATCATATCAATGAGATTGATGAAGAAGTTAAAGAACTTAGAGAAATGGTTCATAAGAAACCTGATAAAATTCCAAGTGAACAAGAAATTGTATGTCAGGATTTTATCTTAACTGGAATCAACAGAAGTAAGATTGCTTCTATGATTTATAATATCAGCAGAAACAGAGGAGAAGGTATAGGTTTCAAAAATGATTCATTTAATTTTTCAAAAGAAACAAATATATCATCCTGTTCTGAAAATATTATGAAAGGCACAAAAGTGTATTTTGTACCTGCTCTGAGATTTCTGAGAAACATAATTTACCAGAAACAGAGACTGCTGACTCTGAAGTTCTGAACTGCTCAGAGTCCAAAACTTCTGAACCTAAAGGAAAGATGAAGGCAGAATCTAAAATTTTGCCAAAGTCTAAACCAAAAGGTTCTAAGTCTAAGACTATGAGGAAAACAGACTTTAAATCTGAAAAGGTTCAAAGTCTGAAGATTTCAGAACCTAAGACAAGCAAGTCTCAAACTCTGAAAAATTCAGACTCTAATTTTGAAAGGATGTGTTTATGAAATCTTCAAAAGATACTAAATCAGTCTATACAAAACCTTTTAAATCTCAGAATGTCAGACAAGGGATACAAAAGAAAGCCAATCTGTCATCTGATTCTTATTGTATTAAGAAAGGTTTGAAAGTCTGCCTTGAGTCAGAAGCAGGCAAAACTGAAGTTCTGAACAAATCAGAATCAAAGACTCTTAAGTCCAAAGTTCTGAAGAAAACAGAACCAAAGCCTTCAAAGGTTCAGACTCTAAAAAGCTCAGAACCAAAGACCTTCAAGTCTAAGGTTCTGAAGAAATCTGAGTCAAGACCATTGAAAGCTCAGGTTCTGAAGAACTCAGTGTCTGATACTAAGACTTATTCAAGATTAAAGGATTCACATCCAAGGTATCTGAACAAGTCTGAGTACTATAACTCCAGACATAAGGTGCAACAAAAGACTAAACCTTTCAGAACTAACCCAAGAGGACCCATATGGGTACCTAGGTTTGAAATTATTTCTGTTGCAGATATGATTAAGAACCAAACAAAAGGGGAATTCATGGTGCCTGGGCAATGGCTGCTGGCATTACATGACAGAAGGAAAGTCTATGTTCCAAACCCTGACCTTGAAAGAGGGAGGAACTGTGGAATCTGGAGGAAACCACAAAGACTATATCATTGGTACTGAGCTATTGAGAGCTCTGCAGATCTTCAGCTCTCAGTGGACACTTCAGAACCTGAACAAGTTCTATAAGTCTGAAGAATGTCCAGAAGCTGAAAATCCTCCTGTAGCTGAAAATCTCTCAGAATCCGACACTTCTCCTAAAGCCAATCAAGAACATTGTTGGAACAAAAATGGGTGTTCAGAAACAACCAGAATGAACAAGGAGAGGTAGATCAGAAGCTCAACAGAGGTATGTTTTGTTCTCTGTTATACTTAACAGCTTCTACACCAATGTGAAAGACTATCAGATTCATGAAAACAACATAACCTTCTTTGTGATAATTCTGATGCAATCTGTTTGTCTAAAAAAAAAAATCCAATTCTACATTCAAGAGCCAAGCATTTTAAATCAAAAATCATTTTATTAGAGACTATGTTCAGAATAGAAACTGCATTTCATCTCTGAACATGCATTTCATCATTTTATTGAACATGCTTTTATCTCTGAAAAAAATTGCTTGACTCTGAATAGAAACTGAGAACCTGAAGTTCATCAGAAGCTAAGACTTAACAGACACTCACTTTGAGAGTCTGAAGATAGTTCAGCTTCTGAAAACATCAGAGTCTGAGTTTCAGAATCTGAATTTTTGTGACTTCTGATAAAACTCATTGTAAGTGGACACTTTACACGTGACCCACTAATGAGAGTGAATCTGAACAGTTGTCCAACACTTGGTCAGAATCTGATAAGTTATAACTGCTGGGCAGTGATGAATTAAGCTTTGAAAGTTGTACTTTGCCCCTCCTAAAGTCATCAATGTGCAAATGAGTTGTGTTTTTATGTTTTCAGTTTTCTGAAATGTTTTAACAAAAACACAGTCACACTTTCACTTTTTCATCATAAATGTTCAGTTTTTCAGACCCTTTTAAAAAAAACTTTCAAGTTTGTCTGAAAAAGTTCAGTAGTACTAAACCAATGCTCTGTTTTTCAGTTTTCTGAAAGAATTCAGTGATACTGGACAGATTGTACTGAACAAAAATGCTCTAAACATTGTTATCTCACACCTTTTAAACTCTCTTGTCTCTTAAAAATTCCTGAATTTTCTTTTTGTTGATGACAAAAGGGGGAGTAAAAGTAACAAGTATTAAGGCTTTAAGCTCAGAACATAAGTTAATTTCTGATTTAAATTAACTTATGAGAACAGTTTATTATCTCTTAGCCTCTGATTTAAATTCTGTGAGATAAACTGAATTTTCAATTCTGTGAATTAAAATGAATTTAAATAACTTTGATAAAACTCAAGGGGAGCTTACAAACCTCAAACGCTGAATTCAGTTTGTTATTTAAATTCTGAATGTATTTACACTTTGATTTTTCATCTATGTGATTTAAATGGAATTTAAATAACTTGGATAAAACTCAAGGGGAGCTTACAAACCTCACCTTGTGAATTATCAAAATTAGGGGGAGCTTACAAACCTCATACCCTGAAGTCAGCTTGTTATTTATAATTCTGAGTGATAATTTCACCTTATTGTTTTAAGTTGAATTTAATTAACTTGGATAAAATCAAGGGGAGCTTGCAAACCTCACCATGTGGATTATCAGACTCAGGGGGAGCTTGCAAACCTCATACCCTGAAGTCAACTTGTTAATTAAAGTTAACAACAATTCTGAAATTCTCACCTTTTTGATCTAAACTGAATTTAATTAACCTGGATCAGACTCAGGGGGAGCTTGCAAACCTTATACCCTGCAGTTAAGTTGTTAATTAAATTAACAACAATTTTATATTAATACTTATGTTTGTCATCATCAAAACGGGGGAGATTGTTGGAACAAAATATATGAACAACTCTCTTTTGGGTTTTGATGATAACAAAGTGTTAAAAAGAAAATTGGATATGCTAATGCTTGATTCTAAGTGTGCAGAATCATGTACTTAAAGATTGGTATCTAACATTGGTTATGAAAGAACAAGCTAAGAGCAAGAAGAAAATATAGAAGCTTGTGTTGCAAGTCTGAAGAGAATCAACGTCTTAAGTAGCATCTGAAGGCAGCTTCTGAAGTGCGTCTGAAGAGCAGCTTCTGAAGGTTCTGAAGACCAGGTTCTGAAGACCAGCTTCTGATCTGTACGTCTGAAGACCAGCTTCTGATCCGTACGTCTGAAGACCAGCTTCTGATCCGTACGTCTGAAGACCAGCTTCTGATGAAGAACAACTTCTGAAGTCTGAAGTTCAATGAAACGCAGAAGTCAACAATTGCAACTGTCAACAGTACAGTACTGTACAAGTCAGAACAACTCTTTGCAATGTTGTCTCCCTGGGCAAAACATTCAACCTGGTTTTAAGGAAACAATTCAAATTGTGTTGCTCTGTTTTGCGCACCATAACATGAAGGCTGTATTGCTGGCTGAAGCTTCAATTGCAATGGCTCTTTTGATGACATGGCATCTTCTCAACAGCTCTTTAATTCTCTATAAAGGATTGAAGATTTGAAGAAGAAGACTAAGGACTCTGTACAGAAATATAAGACTGAAAAACCAGAAACTGCCATACTCTGTTTTTCATCCAACAATCATTAAATAACTTAGGAATTCTTACAAACCTTTTTATCTTAGAATTCCTTAAGTGTAGAGTCTTAAATCTGTTTGACTCAAGTCTTAAATTTGTGAACACCACTTGATGACATTCTGTCATTACTCTTTTTAGTAGGCATTTTTTATGTAATTTTTGAGTTATTCATTGTAATTCATGGAGCTGCAAGCCACAAAAGGAACAGAAAATGGAGTTTTGGAGATTTAGAATTCGGCGCCCGAATTCAGGTAATCGGCGCCCGAATTTGCTGCTAAATTGCCACATGATGTACGACAAAAATCGGCGCCCGAATTCAGGTAATCGGCGCCCGATTTTGACTGGCTTATTTAAGAAACACGCGTGTACAGAATGAAGGGTTCACGATTTTGGAGACCTAAAGGCATATTTTGGAGCTGAAGCTTTGGCAACTCATAGCCAGTTATCAATTCATGTATGAATCCTTTAATTCTTGTTAGTTATCTTGTATTTTAGCCATGAATAGCTAATCTCTTTGTGGTTGAGACTTAGATGAATTTGATGTAATCCTATGGGAACCCTAATTTGTTGAACTCCTTTGAATATCAATGAAAGTCTAGTTTTTATTCATATTACCTTGTGTTTAATGCTTTTTGTGTGTTCTTCATTGACTACTAACCCTAGCTTTAGGAATATGCAAATTGATCGTAGAGATTGAGTGACCACTAACCCTGGCTCTTGACTCGAATCTAGGTAATAAGTTTAACCTAAGTAATTAAGCTAGAGATAGACAATTATTAGGTTATGACATAGGGATTAACGAACTGTTAAAACCTCCAACGGTTTCGAACTCGCTTAAGAGATTAAGGTGTTGTCACTTGCGGGGAGAATTCTAGGTCAAGAGATTGGGTAGAATTAAGATGTTAATCTGTTGTTGAACTAGATAGACATTGATTGAATTAGGAGTGCAAATTACCATAGGAGAGCTTCAGAGGAGTCGAAAGTCTTAGCCATGTTTCTCTCTAATTTCTTGAAACCAATCTTTATTGCTTTTTAATCAGTTTATTTTACAAACTCAATTAAAGCTGCCTAGGGCAACCCTGAATTTAGTACGTCCTAATTGATAACAATAATGCTTAGTCGAAATTAACAACGGTCCTCGTGGATACGAATTTTATTATTACTTCGATTGAATTTGGTACACTTGCCAAATATCTATCACCACTGATAGTATATCAAGTGTTCAACTCAAACTTATTTCTATTGTAAATCTGTTTGATTCAAAGCCTCTTGCCTGCGTGCTTGAGCAACTAGAAGTCTCATCCTTTGTGGTTGAGCAAGGGAGTCTCATCCTTTGTGGTTGAGCAAGGAAGTCTCATCCTTTGTGGTTGAGCAAGGAAGTATCTTACTCTGTGTTTGAGCAAGGAAGTCTTGGACTGTGTGTCTGAGCAAGGAAGTCTCTTTGCTTTGTGCTTGAGCAATTGTAATCGTTTGATTATAGTGGAAAATCTCTTGTTAGTAACAAGGGGACTGGACTACTTCCGGGTTGTGGAAGGAACCAGGATAAACTGCTTTTCTCTCTCTCTCTCTCTCTCTCTCTCTCTCTCTCTCTCATTTACTCTTTATCCGCTGCTAAAACACTCTGAAAATAGTTTCAGAATCTGATCAATATCTGATTCTGAACTAACCTTAGTTTTTGAGAAAGAAAAGAAAAAGCCAACACAATTCAACCCCCCCTTCTTGTGTTTTTCTCACCTTCAGTATTCCCCATCCACATGTACAGAGTCCAGGAGCCTCCCATGTATGGGGATGTGTAGAAGACACGCTACATCATCGAGTGTGACGGTCTTCTCCCCAACATGCAAATGGAAACTACTGGTCTCCTCATGCCATCTCTCTGAGAAGGCGGTGATGCGGCATGACTGATGTTATCGTATTCAATATGAAGGAGGGGAGCAAGACCAGATGCATTTACCCGGTTCCAGAACCAGGCTTGATTGTTTGTCGAGACTCTGATATTCCTTACATCCCGTGTGAAACAGCGGTGCATTTACGCGTAATCTGCATCTGAAATATAAAAAAATTAAACGAACAACAAACCGTTAAAAATAAAAACATTTCAATAACAAAAAAATACATAACATTTTAATCGTAAAAAACGCGCGCCAATTAAATTAAGTGCGTTAATTTAAATTACGCGAGTCAATAAAATTATGCGCGTCAATTAAATTACGCACGTCAATTAAATAAACTGCGTTAATTTAAATTACGCGCGTTATTTTATCTACACGCGCCAATTAAATTAAGTGCGTTAATTTAAGTTACGCGAGTCAGTAAAATTATGCTCGTCAATTAAATTACGCGCGTCAATTAAATTACGCGCGTTATTTTATTTACGCGTGCCAATCAAATTAAGTGCCTTAATTTAAATTACGCGAGTCAATAAAATTATGCTCGTCAATTAAATTACGCGCGTCAATTAAATGACACGTGTCAATTAAATTAAGTGCGTTAATTTAAATTACGCACATTATTTTATTTACGCGCGCCAATTAAATTAAGTGCGTTAATTTAAATTAAGCGAGTCAATAAAATTACGCCCGTCTATTAAATTACGCACGTCAATTTTAGTTGACTCACGTCATTAACATATTTTAACATAAAAAATAAATCGTAAAGCTGACATGCCACTAAATAAAATAAATCGTAATTGACGCAAAATTAAATAAAATTAAACAATATACTTACATTAGAATCGCTCCAAAGATGACATGCCACATGACTACCAAAACGTGCTAGGAGTGACAAGACAGTAGGGCCCTCGGAAAAACCCTGCGGTCCGGCCTCCGCCTCAACATGACCCTCCTCCGGTCCTGCCTCCTCCTCAGCATGACCCTCCTCCTGCTGGTGAGCCACCTCCTCGTACTGTGGCTGCTACTGGTACTGAGTAGGGTCCACTATCTGGGACGACGATCCCACCTCTTGTACTCTCCTACTGCCCTGTCTCTGTCGAGGTACAGGAAGGCACGCAGTTGCCTTTTCGGCTCGTGCACTCCTGGTCATGGCCTCCCTGTCTCCTCTGAGACTGTCCGGTCTCTGAGACATATTACACAACATTTTTAAAACAAAAATCAACATTAATCATCATTAACAGTCAACATTAACAATCCAATTTCTAACTAAACCATAAACCCTAAACTACCACATTTCACTCGAATTCAGTATAATCAACATTAACAATCAAATTCCTAACTAATTTCATCATTAACAATGCAAAAATCAAACAAATTTTCACTGAGACATTTTATCAAACACCTAGAGTGCAACATTAAATCAACATAAAATCTAACAATTTCTAAACCCTAAACTACCACATTGGAGTCAAACTTACACTAAAAAACATCTAAACTATAATTCCTAACTTAATTCATCATTAACAATCCTAAAAACTCAAACCCTAAAATCCCAAAATTGTGAAATTTCTCAAAAAAAAAAAAAAATTTTAAACCATAAAAAGACAATGCATTAGGATAATAAACACTTACTTGATTTTGGGTTAAAATTGACGTTGATTTGCTCAAGAATGGTTGAAATCGCAAAAATTGGGGAGAAAATTCGTTTTTGGGATTCAAACACAGTGTTTCTGTGTTTCTGCATTTGTGTTCTATAATAGACCTCCGCGTGAGTTAAGTCACGCTGGTATATACCGAGCGTGAGTTAACTCACGCTGGCTCAGCGTGACTTAAGTCACGCTGATGTAGCCAGCGTGACTTAAGTCACACAGAGGTATTTCAGTCTTTTACTTTGGGAAGGAGCAATCTTGTATGGGAGAAGAGCAATTTTCTAAAAAATAAGCCTATGACATACCGCATGCTAGACTCAGTCCTCAAAAAAATTTGACAGATCAGATTTAGGCCTTACAAAGTATAACTTAGTCTAACCTATTCCCACCCCGAACACATGTCAAGTACCTAGAAATTAAATGCGTTGATGTAATTCTCTGACCTTGTGGACTCACAAAAAAAAATGCAATATTTATTCAATATTCAAATCCACAAATATTTTTTCATTTTATTTTGACTAGGGGTATATAGTTGTAAATGCCACGTGACTCATGAGAATTTGGTGAGCACTGTGGCAGTGTCCCAATCAAACAAGAAAACTTTTCTCACAAAAGGGTCATCGAAAAATTGAAACTTTCGTTGATTACCATAAAAAACTGACAGGGAAATTGAAAGAAAGATGAGAAACAGTGATGGTAAGAAGGGTTTGCCGTGGAAGCTTCCAGTATTGAAGTCCAGCTATTTAGGGAAATTGGAACCTGGATTCAGTGTTGGTGCTGGATGTGGCGTTGGATTTGGCATCGGTTTTATTGGAGGTACACTTCATTTCTAGTAATCATTGAAAGTTTCATGTTTTCAATGACCCTTTTGTATGAAAAGTTTTTTGTTCGGTATAGTTCATTATAGTAATCGAAGAAAGTTTCAATTTTTGAATGACCCTTTTGTTAGACTTGGAACTTGGAAGCATTGACACTGATACCGCACACAACACTCACACTGACATGTCGACACTGTTAGTAATTTAAGTAAATGACATAATTGAATGTAATCATAGCTGTCGACATGTATAGTGTCTGTGTTTGCCGGCTTCCATCAGAAGTGCCAGTGCTTTAGAGTTGCTAGCAATTTGATTATAGTTCAATTTTTCAATGACCCTTTTGTGTGAAAAGTTTTCTTGTTTGGTTATAGTTGGTTCTAGTGATGAATGAAAGTTTCAATTTTTCAATGTCCCTTATGTATGAAGACTTTTCTTGTTTGATTATAAGCTTCAATTTTTCAATGACCCTTTTGTTAGAAAAGTTTCATTGTTTGATTATAGTTGATTCTAGTGATGAATGAAAGTTTCGATATTTCTACACCCTTTTGTAAGAAAAGTTTTCATGTTTGGTTATTGTTAATTCTAGTAATCAAAGAAAGTTTAAATTTTTCAATGATCCTTTTGTTAGACTATGAAGCACATTCATCACAGGACACCGACATTGACATATTGACACCATTAGTAATTTAAGAAAGTGACATAATTGAATGTAATCACAAGTCTCGGTGTCTGGACACGGAATTGTGTTGGACAACGGACACACCTTTGATGAAAAGTGCTGGTGCTTAAGAGTTGTTAGAAAAGTTTTATTGTTTGATTGTTGTTGATTCTAGCAATCAACGAATGTTTCAATTTTTCAATGACCCTTTTGTTCGAAAAGTTTATTGTTTGATTATAGTTGGTTCTAGTGATCAAAGTTTCAATTTTTTAGTGACCCTTTTGAAAGAAAAGTTTAATTGTTTGGTTATTGTTTAATTATAGTAATGAACGAAAGTGACAATTTTTCAATGGCCCTTTTGTTAGACCATGAAGCACTGACACTGACACCACATACGACCCTTTTGTTGTAAGAAAAGCTCTTGTTTGATTATAAACATGTATTATGTCGTCTTTGTTTTGTTGGTTGAGTAGAATGGATAGATGATTTGGCTGTTACAGTGCTGAAAGAAAGATTGAGATATAGATATGTAGTTTAGCTATTGATTGATTGAGTGATACTGTGGAATTTTAAGTGTGTTGAATGCTTTACCCCAATGTTTATATGCTTGAATATGGTATGGCTATTGCATAGTTGTTTGTTAGTTCTATTTAGTTAGGTCAGTGTTGTCAAATATCGGCCATGGTGGATTGCAGTGGTGGATTTTTTTGACAACTGCCATCGCCAATTTGTGAAGTATTCCAGCGTCATAACTTTTATGTCGGATTTTCGCTTTCCATCATGGTCCGTCATCCACATTTAATAACACTGATTTAGATTCGGGCAAGTCATATAATCTTGTGTGGATCTGGGCAGTTCGATTTTGATTTGAAGGTCCATGTTTTGACTGTGTTTTTGATGGGGTTTGAAAAGCCGGAATTTTAGTCGTCCTTAATTGGACGAGTGAAATTCTGACTGTGTGAATGTGGGGTTTCCCTGATGGATTAAGATTCCACGAATTAAATGTGCGAAACAATAATGTCACACGTTTCTATTGCTTGAATATGGCATGGCTTTTGTTTATTTGATAGTTCTTTTTAGTTTGGGAGAGGGGGGGAAATTGGGGGAAGCTGATTGCCTTCAGTCCTGCAATCACACTGTTGAGGATTTGTGCATGTTATGACTGTTTCTAACTGGTTCTGGAAAGTTGGATTGCGAGTCTTCCTTAAGTGGATGAATGAACGAAATGACGTGACTGCGTGAATGTGGGGTTACCCTGACAATAGGGAATCCAGGTCTGAAATTGGGATATAATTATTTTTTATTGATTAATCGATCAATAGGCAGTTATAACATTTTGGGGTAATGGGCGCAGTTTTGATTGAGTATGCTGGTTTTATTGGAAAATTTGTCCTTGAAATGGTGTATATGTGTCCTTGCCTTGTTGTGGTTCGAAGGTTATTAAGTGTTGGCAATGCATGCTATGTAATGTGAGAAATTTTGTAAGGATATTTTCGGTGAAATCTATGCTTGGTGTCTTTTTGTTTCCTCTTAAACAAAAGAAAGTCTTGGAAAATTGGAAGCCTTTTCGGATAATCTTCTGTACTTGCTGTGTCATTGATCCCATGTATCAGTCTTCACTTCTCATAAATGTCATCTTTAAATTTCGTTTGTACTTACAGTAGTTAATAATAGTATCATTCAATACATATCTCAATTTGCATCAAAGTGAGAGGCAATCAATACCATTTACAAGTTGAATCTTAAATCAATTTTGGACCTGAATCGTTGGATAAATTCTGAATATCTCTGTTGAATAGCATTGATAGAAGTGCAAAACGCCATTGATGGACACAGAAAAGCTTGAAGGAAAGTTAGTTAGAGGAGAGAGAAAGTTTGTTATTGGAGAGAGAAAGGAAAGAGAGAAAGAGAGGGAAAATATTAATTCTGAATTGTGAATATTTTCATTATGATTCTCAAGAGTACTTACACATATTTATAGAGGCTAAGTGTAAGGGACATGTGTCACTAAGTGACAGCTGTTGACAACTTACAATAACCAAACCTAACTAGTGACTAAACACTACTTAAGTCACTATATCAAACTGACTAGAGTTCTTATTCTAACATTCCCCCCTTCAAACTGAGGGTGTCATAAACCCTTAGTTTGTCTCTAAGATATATAAACCTTGTTGTGGATAGAGGCTTGGTGAGGATGTCTGCCCACTGGTCTTGAGCAGGAACATGACAGACTTGCAAGCTTTTATTCATGACCTTCTCTCTGACAAAAAAGATGTCCAACTCCATGTGCTTCGTTCTGGAATGAAGCGCTGGATTATGTGCAAGTGAAACAGCACTCAAGTTATCACAATAAACTTGAGGCACCTTGACTGGAACCCTGAGTTCTTTGAGTAAGGACTGCATCCATAGGATTTCAGCAGAAGTCTGAGCCAGACTTCTGTACTCAGCTTCAGCACTAGATCTGGCCACTAGAGTCTGCTTCTTGGCCCACCATGATACCAGATTAGGACCAAGATAAATGCAGGCACCTGATGTGCTTCTTCTGTCATCAGGATCAGATGCCCAATCAGCATCACAGAACCCTGTAAGAGATATAGGTTCATTTTTAGGAGCAGGAACAATCAGCAGACCATGATTGAGTGTACCCTGAAGATATCTAAGAATTCTCTTCACTGCCTTCCAATGATCCTCAAGAGGAGCTGATAGGAACTGACACACTTTGTTCACTGAGTAAGAAATCTCTGGTCTAGTGATAGTAGCATATTGAAGAGCACCTACTATAGATCTGAAGTAAGTGGGATCAGACACAGGGCTTGATCCATACTTGGAAAGCTTAGTACTAAAAGCCATTGGAGAGGCTATACTATTTGCATTATCCATGTTGGCCTTGGTGAGCAAATCTCTTATGTATTTAGTTTGAGAGAGAAGAAGAGATCCAGAACTGCAGTGATGAACTTCAATGCCAAGAAAGTAGTCCAGGTTACCTAAATCTTTTAGAGAAAATTCTGAGTTTAATTTCTGAACAAGTTGCTGAATTAAACTGTGTGAGCTGCCAGTGATGATTATATCATCAACATATACCAGAAGAAAGGTACTATGATTATTTGAATGCAAGGTGAATAAAGAAGGATCACATCTGCTAGCAATAAACCCCAGCCTAACTAAAGCAGTCTTTAACCTTTCAAACCAGGCTCTAGGAGCCTGTTTTAAACCATACAAGGCTTTGTTTAGTCTGCAGACTAGGGAAGGGTCATGTTGTTCATAGCCAGGAGGTTGAACCATGTAGACTTCTTCATTGAGGAACCCATTAAGAAAGACATTATTCACATCAAGTTGCTGAATAGGCCACTGATTGGTAACAGCAAGGGTTAGAACAGTTCTGACAGTGACCGGTTTAACAACTGGAGAAAAAGTTTCATTGTAGTCAAATCTCGGCTTCTGATGAAACCCTTTAGCTACTAATCTTGCCTTGTACTTGCTAATAGTCCCAACTAGATTCTCTGAGTCTAAAGACCCACTTGCATCCAATAGCTTGTCTGTTAGGAGGTAACTGAACAAGACTCCAAGTGTTGTTATGCAACAAAGCATCATACTCAGCCTGCATAGCTTGGTGCCATTTAGGATCCTTAATGGTCTGTTTATAACTTGTTGGTTCAAACTGAGTTAGTAGCAAGTAGGATGCAACCTAGGTTGCACAATACCAAGTTTACCTCTGGTCCTCATAGGGTGAGTGTTGTTAGGATGAATTCTATGAGGAACAACAGGTGGAGACATAGACACAGAGGAGGAGCTACTTGAGCCAAATGTAGACTCAACTGAGTTGGAAACAGATTGAGAAGGGGAGATAACAGAAATGGGAGGAACATCAAACACAACATCACTAGGAACATGTGAGTCAGGGACAAAATCAACAAAATTTTGAGAGGGAGACTGATAAGGACTCGTAGGAAAATCAGATGAAGCATGCTGTGATGGTGCAGAACTCATAGGGGAACTAGATGGAGGAGTAGCAGAGGAGACACCTGATGTTGGGATGGTAGAAGTGGGAATAGGAAGAAAGGTGGACAAGGTAGGTGGGTCAGACTGCACACACTGATGAGAGGGAGAGGGAAACAACTCTGGATAAGGAAATTTTAGTTCATTGAAAACTACGTCTTTAGAGATAAAGATTCTGCCAGTGGAGTCAAGGCATTTGTATTCTTTATGAGAAGAAGAATAGCCTAGAAAGATGCATTCCTTTGAGTGAAAATCAAGTTTGTGAGTGTTATAAGACCTCAGAAAAGGGAAGCATGCACATCCAAAACTTTTCAGAAATTTGTAATCAGGAAATTGTAAATGGAGTTTAAAGAATGGTGACTGGTTGTTTAAAGTGGAGGTAGGCATTCTGTTGATCAGGTATGTGCAGTAAGGAAGGCATGATCCCAGAAGGACAAGGGCATTTTAGCATGAGCAAGTAAAGTGAGGTCAGTTTCAACTATGTGCCTGTGTTTCCTCTCAACAGACCCATTTTGGTGATGTGTGTGTGGACAGGTGAATCTATGTATGATTCCTTGGTCATTAAGAAATTTGGTAAAGGGGCGAAATTCACCACCACCATCAGATTGAACACCTTTAATTTTGTGATTAAGTTGTAGTTTAATCATAGTTTGGAAATTTTGAAAAGTGGATAAGGTATGAGACTTTAGTTTTAAAGGGTAAATCCAAGTAAAACGTGAAAATGCATCAACAATTGTGAGGAAATATGAGTATCCACAAGAGGACTCAACAGGTGCAGGTCCCCACAAGTCACAAAACACAAGTTCAAGGGGCTTTGTGTAGGTAGTAGTGGAGGTAACAAAAGGTAACCTATGAGATTTACCAAGACAGCATGAAGAGCAAAAACCAGACAAAGTTTTATTTGGAATAGTAACATTACAGAGTTTCAGTACATTCCTAAGGACCTCATAGTGAGGATGGCCTAGCCTGCTATGCCATATACCATACAGAGATGAACTGTGACTGTTTGAAGAAACAGGTGGAGAACAGTCAATATTATTACATTGAAAGGTACCAAATTGTAAACTAGAAGGATTTCCTATGGAAGAGAACAAGTTGTTCTTGCTGCAAGCTAGATTGGCAGTAGGACCCTGGGAGGAGAGAGCAGGAGACTGAGGATGAAACTGGTAAAGACCATCACTGCCAAGAGGACCTTTCAAGAGAATTTTAGAAGAACCCTGACATTTAACAAAACACTCATTAGGATGAAATTCAAAGTAAACATTGTTATCCCTAACAAATTGACTAACACTGACCAAATTCTTAGTTATGGAAGGAACAAGAAGTAAATTATTGAGTTTTAAAGTGGTTTGAGGATGGAGAGGTGAAGGAAAACTCATAGAACCAACAGAAGTTATAGACAGACCTTGTCCATTACCAACATTAACTTGATCAGAACCTGAAAGTGACACTGCATCCATCAAGTTTCCAGCATCAGGTGTAACATGGTGAGTGGCTCCAGAATCAGGATACCAGATGTGGTTAAAGCTACCACCATTAGAGCTGACAGACTCAGGAGTTCCAGCAAACAAGGCCTGTGGTGCTGGAGGTCTTTGTCCACCAAAAGACTGAGGAAACTGAGAGGGCTGAGGTTTGAGAGAACCTCCAGAGTTAGGAAAACGTGGCTGCATCCCGACATTGGATGGTGCACCACCATAACCACTAGGAGCACCATAACCATAGGAGGCACCATAGCCATAGGGAGCAAAGGATGCATCATATTGAGGCTGAAGATGGTAGTGGCAGTAACTAGCATCAAGCCCTGTTTTGTAACAGATCTGACACTGAACATAGGGGCGTGGAAAACCATTTCCTCTACCACCTCTGCCTCTGAAACGTCCTCCTCTAAAACCTCTGCCACGTGACTGACCTCTACCACCAAAGTAAGCACCAGAAAACTGATTATTGTTGTTAAACTGAGAGTTTGGATTAGGGTTACCATCAGGAAAACCAGAGTTTGGGATTCAGCATTAGCATTGTGAGTGAGATTGACAGAAGCAGGCTCAGTGATGGCAGCTTTCTTGAACCTTTCATTACGAGCTACTTGAGTGAGAAGTTGAGACTCAAGCTCATCCAATGAGATAAACTCTGATTTACTGTTAACAGAGGCCACAATAGCATTGAATTCTTCAGGAAGAGCCTCAAGAACAACTTCAATCAGATCACGGTGAGGAACATGATCTCCTATAGACATGAGTGCTTCAGAAATCTCACGAACTCGAAAGATGAACTCTGAGATTTTGCGTGAGCCTTTGGTAATGACACGAAGTTCAGAACGCAGTTGACGCGAACGCGTTCGCATCTGCGTGAAGCAGTAGTTGTGAATCTCTTCCCAGACTTGCTACAAATTTCGAAACCGAACAAAGCGCGAAAGGAGCGAAGGCGAAATTGTAGATAGAATCCAGGTGCAGAGCAAGGAATCTTGCTCTTCCCACTCGGAATACGCAGGGTTTTTAGTTCCGGCTTCGCGCGCGGCGTCGTTGAGATAAACCGGTGGGATCTGTGGAGAAACCACAAACTTCACCATTTTCGTACCTCGCAGCACACCTTCTACTTGCTGCTTCCATTGGAGATAAACCGGTGGGATCTGTGGAGAAACCACAAACTTCACCATTTTCGTACCTCGCAGCACACCTTCTACTTGCTGCTTCCATTGGAGATAGTTTGAATCATCAAGTTTGACAGAAACTGTTTGTTTGAAGGTTTTCGAAGCTGCAGTAGTGACACGCTGTGCTTCTGACGCAGTAGGAGGAGGTGTAGCCATGGTGGAAAGGCACTGGATCAAAAAGAAGCTCTAGATACCATGATAGAAGTGCAAAACACCATTGATGAACACATAAAAGCTTGAAGGAAAGTTAGTTAGAGGAGAGAGAAAGTTTGTTATAGGAGAGAGAAAGGAAAGAGAGAAAGAGAGGGAAAATATTAATTCTGAATTGTGAATATTTTCATTATGATTCTCAAGAGTACTTACACACATTTATAGAGGCTAAGTGTAAGGGACAGGTGTCACTAAGTCACAGCTGTTGACAGCTTACAATAACCAAGCCTAACTAGTGACTAAACACTACTTAAGTCACTATATCAAACTGACTAGAGTTCTTATTCTAACAAGCATGAATTGCGACTATGATGTGAATCCCACAGTTTGATTCTGTCATGGCCAGGTTGTGCAA